>CATIWC010001993.1:0-412786 GCA_948472305.1 Vicia faba | reverse complement strand
TAAGTTTCAACAAAGCATTAATCATATCATATGAGTGCAGCAGCTCAACTCCCCACTTTCTCGCCTGGTATCACCAAATTCCAACCCACACTCATTCATCATTCTTGGCTTCCTTTTTCGGTAATCTAATATCCTTCATTCCTTGCGTCTACTAGTTCATTATAACTTATGATTCTGTTGTATGTACTTTGTAGTAGCAGGAGAGATGTTGATCAACGTGAAGAACTCGACCATGGTTTGTCCGGCAGAGGACACACCACGAACAGCAATATGGAACTCCAAACGTAGATTTGGTGGTACCAAATTTTCATACACCCAGCGTCTACTTTTACAGACCAAACGGCGCGTCCAATTTCTTCCACGCTAACATTATGAAGGAAGCTCTCAGCAAGGTGCTGGTTCCGTTCTATCCAATGGCAGCTCGTCTCCGCCGTGACGACGACGGTCGTGTTGAGCTTTACTGCGACGGTCAGGGAGTGCTCTTTGTGGAGGCTCATACAACTTGCCTCCGTTGATGATTTCGGAGACTTCGCTCCGACGCTTCGGTTGCGTGAGTTAATCCCAGCCGTTGATTACTCCGCTGGTATTGAAACGTATCCACTGTTAGTATTGCAGGTGCGTTTTCCTTCAAGCTCTTGTTACTTCACTTTCTACAAAACGTTTCAGCAAACTTTTTTTTTTTCTTTTTTTATTAATTAATTAACTTAGGACATTCTTCATTGAGCATTCTGTCCATCCACTACCTTTTATTTTTTCTGCATTGAATAATGACTACTTTTTTATAATTTATCTTTTAATATGCCTTTTTTTTAGTTGTCAGTGCACAAAAATCCAGAAGAATCAATTATATTAAAAAAATAAAGAGAATAATAATCGTAAAAGTTAAAATGTTGTTGTTTTAATGATATTTATAATCAATTTATTTATACACAAAAGAAAATGTTAGATAGACTTTAATAGCACGCGCATTTTGAGCATCAAATAACTCAAATATCTTAATCATCTATATGTTTCGGTTCTTACAATCAATAACATGAAGTTTGATATTCATATTACATTTTCGTACATCTTTAATATTGTATGACTCATTCAAATCTCACAAGCACAGTGATTCTCAACCTCACAGAATCAGAAAAAAAATGTGATTTTGTTCAAGATCTAACACAGACCCAGAACCAAAATCAATCACACAAACGCCTCACGTTTCACTCGTGTTTTCTATGAATCAAAATCGAAATTTTGATATCATTTATTAGGGGAGTTATTAGAAGCATTGATACATAGTATATGACTAAGCAACTTTGTGAGAAACACACCACTGATCCACCTAAAACCTTAAGGTGATAAGTGAATGGGTTCTCCCACTTATATATACTGAAGTCTTCACATTCCTATCAAATGTAAGACTATTTCCTTACTTACTCATATTTGCATTATTATTTTAACAGGAAGATATTAACTCTTCCTACCATTTTTAAATAACTTTAATTTATTTTACTTTAACTTTAATTTATTCTTTTCTTTCTTAAAATTTTAAAAAAAATTATTTTTGATAAAAATGTAAGGAAAAAATTTTAATTAATATATTATAATTTTATAATTTTTTTAGTCATTCTATTATTATATTCCTAGTTATACTCTTTATGTATAAATTAGCCATATTTTTCAAATAAGTCTGGATTTGTTTGAATATGATTAAGTGAATTGGACATTTTAACTTTTACTTCATTTCTAGACACAGTTTAGGAAAATTCTTATTTATTACTTTAATTTAATTTTGGCCATTTTCCGTTTCTATCCATCCAATTACTACGTTTTTTTTATTTAAAAAATTATGAGACTTTTATTTATGATTTTTTTATAGACATTTTTTTATGTTAGGAAAAAAATTATTTATATATTATATAACCAAAAAAAATTATTTATATATTTTTAAATAAATTTAAATTATATATTATTTTTTGTGAGTTTAAAAGAGAAAACTATAATAAAACAGAATGAGAAGAATATTAAATCTTATTAAAATATTATAATAATCCTAAATAAATATTTTATTTATATTTTACTCCTTCTATTTCATGCTATTTAGAAAAATAATTGTCTTAAAAAATAGTATTTATTATTTCAATGTAAATTTTAGTTATTTATTTTTTAATTACACTGCCTTACCTCTCCAATTTTGTATTCACTAGTTTGAATTTATAAGATGAAAATAGACCTTAATATATGCAACGGACTAATTAATGTTCTCTTTAATGAATTGAGTGGATTGGCAAGAATTTAAGCCTAACCATATGATGGAGCATTATTGTGGCAATTATGAAATACTGCCCCGCAACTATAGTAGAGGAACCAACCCACCTAAGAATTTATACAATGCATGCAGGTAACATATTTCAAATGTGGAGGAGTTTCCTTAGGAGTTGGTATGCAACACCATGCAGCTGATGGAGCCTCTGGTCTTCACTTCATCAATTCATGGTCTGACATGGCTCGTGCCATTCATGTTTCCATTTCACCATTCATTGACAGAACATTACTCCATGCTCGCCATCCACCTCGACCTGTTTTTGATCACATTGAATACAAACCTCCACCGGCAATGAAAACTGATCATCCCTTACTGCAACCTGCAAAACCAGACTCAAACACTACTGCTGCAGTGTCTATCTTCACATTGACCCGTCACCAACTCAACATCTTGAAGGGTAAGTCCAAAGAAGATGGGAACACTATCACCTATAGCTCTTATGAGATGTTGGCAGGTCATGTATGGAGAAGTGTAAGCAAGGCAAGAGCACTTCCTAATGATCAAGAAACAAAACTGTACATTGCAACTGATGGAAGATCAAGGCTTCAACCTCCACTTCCACAAGGTTACTTTGGCAATGTCATATTCACAACTACTCCAATAGCAGTGGCAGGGGATTTAATGTCAAAACCAACATGGTATGCTGCTAGCAGAATCCATGATGCATTGTTGCGAATGGACAATGATTATTTGAGATCTGCTTTGGACTATCTTGAGCTACAACCTGATTTAAAAGCTCTTGTTCGTGGAGCACATACTTTTAAGTGTCCAAATCTTGGTATTACTAGCTGGGCAAGGTTACCGATTCATGATGCTGACTTTGGTTGGGGAAGACCTATATTCATGGGACCTGGTGGAATTGCATATGAAGGACTATCTTTCATCATTCCAAGCTCAACAAATGATGGTAGCTTGTCTGTGGCAATTGCTCTGCCTCCTGACCAGATGAAGCTGTTTCAGGAATTTTTCTATGATATTTGAGAGGGATTCATTCATTTAACCTATATATATATATATATATATATATAGGTATACTTTGGGAATGCTATAATCTTTCTAAGGCTGTGTCTTATTTCCCAGTTTTCTGTTTTTTCTTTTCATGCACAATCAGGCTTGTTTTTGGTAACCAGATAGGTATATGGCTTGGAAAAGTGTGTTATGTACTTTTTTCGGTGGATATATTTGACATCACATTTGGACAAGATTTGTGATTGCTTTCAATATTGTTTTTGGGTCAAAGATGTTGCTCATCTTGACAACATTTCATCTTATAAGGGTTGAAAACGATCTTATAAAGTATTTTGAAGGATGGCCGTTAGACAACATAACAAATTGTATTCCAATTTACCTACTTCAATAATGATAATTAGAATTGTATTTGAAAAATAGTACACATATGTAACTCTACTAGTAAAGAGTCATTAAAACCTCTATGTGGGTATTCGAATGAATTATTTTCTTGTGTCTCTTCTCTTATTAGAGACTTTGTCTCACTGTTTTGTTTATGTTGTTAAGATCTAAAGATTATTATCAGACTCATTATTAAGTTAACGAAATTCAGTCCATTAATATTGAAGCGGCCCTACAGCCATACCTCATGGTAAGGAGAGGTTGTCCCCTCTTTTACGTTGACGAGCTTAACAGATTATGATCGAGATTGGTCAGAGCTCGGAGCTCACTTGAGTATTCTTAAGGGTTCAAGAATGTATTATAGATATATTGGTACATAGTCACCCAAGCACTAGTCATGTCAACACAACATTGAGTATACTTTATCGTCTCCATATGGACTGATGTGTTTCCAAAGATTGTTCAATTATGCTTATGATTTTAAGGATGGTTTGTCAAAGTTTGTCTGTTTAAAAAAATGGAATAAAAGAAAGTATATTCAAATTTGGTGTTGAGAGTTGAGAAATTTATTAGGGTTAGATTTCATCGACCTATTATCACGTATGACTGTAATCAATAATATGCAATTCTAATTAGATATTAATATTACCACTTGTTGTTTTGCGTCGTAGCTTATATCTAAGTCAGCAACATGAGATCAATCCTATTATCAAATAAACGATTTCTCAACCTATTAATTGATATGATAACATTACATTTCGATAGTTTATGTGGCTGGTAAACTTAAATCTATTTCTAGAGTTTAGCATCTAGTAGGTTAAAAGCTGGGATCTAGAAATGAAAATATCTCTCAATATCAAATCTAAACAATGAAAACATGTTTTAGATAGTTAATCCAAAACAAGCATTAAGCATGAAGAATTAATCAATATTAAAGCACAAGAAGAACTACATAAAATATCATTATCACAATCGATACATGGACATTTGGACGACTACATCTAACCCTAACAAAAGAGAGTTTAGCAACAATTACTCACCATAATTTTATAATTATGATCTAAAAGAAAGAAGTTAAAAAGCATATGTGCCGATTTCTTGGGCAGTGCTCCAGCCTTCAATATTCGTCTCTTTTCCTCTTTTGTTGTATTTCTTGATATGAATTATGGTGAAATGAATTTTCCTATTTATATAGTTCTAACGTTGCCTCCGTACTAAGTGAGGATCGTAGCTTTCTCAGCGAACTTGTGTTTCTTCTCCCCTAAGTTAAGCTAACTCGTCTTCAAGTGGAATTTGTCACCATACCTCATTTGGAGATCCTCTCATTCTCGTATAGTAAGAAAACCTTTCCTTTCCTCTGAAGTAACTTTACTAAGAAGCATTGAGATTTCATTCCTTGCTTAGAGAGTTTGACACTTATCTTAGTGATTTTATTGCTTACTTTTGAAGTAACTCGGTTCTGAAGACATCTTGTATCATTATTTCCCACCTAGCGGCATCTCGTCTTAGCTTAGGAAGAATATCTCTGGAATTTTCTTTATTCTTTCCCTGTTGCGCTAAGCGAGCCACAATTTTTGCTTGGAGGGATTTGATTATTGTTTGTGTGTTTTCTTGGTTTTATTAACAGTACTTTATGAATGTTCAACAAATGTATCTAAACACATAAGGGGAGTGGGTGAACCTTTGAAATTATATTTCCAATAACTAGGCTTACACAATTATCTAGAACCCTATACTTACATCCCACATAATAAATCTCAAGACTATGTGCAATACAACAAAAATATATACGAAAGCTAGCGTTCTGTTTAGTGTTATTTTTCAGTTGTTTGTTGTTGTCATATTCTTACTTCAAATCTTCAGCTCCTTATATACAGGCAACAAAAGAGTCGCTGGAAGATGACTTCCACAAGTGTCTTTGTTGAGAAACAATTTCCATGATAGAGACGTTGAAAGTTGATATGTTAAGATCTTTTACCTATGTGTAATAGTTTTGTCCACTTCATCTTTCTTCATACTAGGTATCTACGAATATGTTTGAGCATACTTAAGATGTCGCGTCAACTTTCCTTGAGCCTTGCACTTCAGAAAATCTAGTAGACTTTCTCCCAAAATCTAGTTTGACAATATGGTTCTGCTTTAGAGACAGAGTACGGACCAGAGGCTAAGTACCTTTAATCTAGTTCATCAGAATCTGAGTTGTCACGAGAAGTAGAGATACCAAGTCTGAGTCACCATATTTTGTTCCTTCAAAAACTAATACTTTAGTTTCTCTTCATAATCTATTTAACATGGTTAAAACCAAGTTATCTTTAAGCTTATGATCATGCACACTTAACATATTTTAGTATATCAAATGGTTCTTTCAAGTCATCAAGATTTTATGGATACAAGCTCTCAACAAATCCTCTAATGTCTAAACAGTTCTCTCTGTCTGACCATCTATCTGCGAGTGATACGCATAACTCAATCTCAGCTTAAAGCCCAACGCATCTTGCAGACTCTTCCAAAAATCAGAAGTAAACCTTGGGTCTCTATCGGATACAACACTCGACGGAACACCGTGTAACTTCATAAATACGCGGATATAGATCTCCGCCAACTTCGGTACAGGAAAACTGATATTAGTCAGAATAAAATGAGCTAATTTTTTTAGCCTATCAACAATCACCCAAATTGTATCATGTCCTTTTAGAGTTCTTGGCAGCCACGTCACAAATTCCATCGATATACTATCCCACTTCCACTCTGGAACTTCTAATGGTTCCAATAATCCCGTAGGTTTCTAATGTTTGACTTTCGACTTCTGACAAGTCAAACACGCATGCACAAACCACGCCACATCTTGCTTCAGTCCGGACCACCAAAATAACTTCTTCAAGTTGCGATACATTTTAGTAGCTCCCGGATGAATACTCAAACTACTCATATGACTTTCTTCTATAATCATCTTTTTGTCTCCATGTGATCGGGGATACAAATTTTGTCTCGGAATCTCAACACACCTTGGACATCTATTTTAAAATCACTATCTTCAGATTGGTCATTCCTAACCAAGTCTACAAACTTCACATCTAACTTTTGAGCCTCTTTAATATTATCCAAGAAATCATTGTTAATTTTCAACATTCCCAACATCACACTCTGTGGTATCATTTCACATACTAAAATCATGTCTCTGAATTTCTCGATCAACTCTAATTCTCTAACCATCATAGCAGACATATGTAACGTCTTCCTACTTAAAGCATCTGCTACAATGTTAGCTTTATCAGGGTGGTAATTCAAGCAAAAGTCATAGTCCTTCAATAACTCTAATCACCTTCTTTGCCTCATGGTCAATTCCTTCTGATCAAATAAATACTTTAAACTCCTGTGATCACTAAACACTTCAAATCAGGAACCGTAAAGGTAATGTGTCCAAATATTTATTATAAACACCACTGCAGATAATTCAAGATCGTGAGTAAGATAATTCCTTTCATGAATCCTCAATTGTCTCGATGCATACGCTACTACTTTATCATTCTGCATAAGCACACCACCTAAACCCAATTTAGAAGCATCGCAATACACCACAAACAGTTCTTCAGGATGAGGTAATATTAAAATCGGATTCGTTGTCAATTTCTTCTTTAGCTCAACAAAACTTTCTTCACATTGGATGTCCCACACAAATGCCCTGCCTTTACAAGTCAGTTGAGTTAGCGAAAGTGCTAACTTAGAAAAACCTTCAATAAATCTTCTGTAATAACCAGCCAAACCTAAAAAGCTTCTGATGTCTGTGACTGACTTTGAAGCTTCCCACTACAACACTGCATCTACTTTGGACGGATCCATAATAATTCCATCACCTGAAATAACATGACCAAGAAAACTAACCTTCTCCAACCAGAATTCACACTTTGACAACTTTGCATACAACTGCTCCTCTTTCAACACTTGCAATACAATTCGCAAATGCTTAACATGTTCTTCTTCCGATTTTGAATATATCAAAATATCGTCAATGAATACTACCACAAACTGATCCAAGTAAGTGCAAAAGATACGATTCATATACTCCATAAACACTCTCGGCGCGTTAGTAACACCGAAAGGCATCACTGAATACTCATAATGTCTATATCGAGTTCTGAAAGATTCTTCTGAATATCATCATCCTTGACTCGAATTTGATGATAACTCGATCTCAAGTCAATCTTACTAAACACGCATGCACCCACCAATTGATCCATCAGGTCATCTATTCTTGGAGGTGGGTACTTGTTTTTTATTGTCACTTTATTCAGTTGTCGGTAATCAACACAAAGCCTCATACTACCATCTTTATTTTTCATCGATAATAATGGAGCTCCCCAAGGAGATACGCTTGATCTCACAAACTTTTTCTCAAGTAAGTCTTCTAACTGCTTCTTTAACTCTTCTAATTCAAACGATGACATCATGTACGACACCATAGAAATAGGTATGGTGCCAGGAACAAGTCCGATAATGAATTCCACCCCTCATCTAACATCACCACGTGGCAAATAAATTAATTCCAGGTGCTGGGACCATTTTTAAAATAAATTTATTTACATTAGCTTTCTAACGCTTCGAACAGAACTCGAATCTGACGTCCAGGACTCAAGTTATGAATTTTTCAAAGAATTACAAAAATGTTGTCAACTCAGTGGTAACGGTTTACCCTAATAGTGGTATTCGGTTACACTCCTCAAAATAGCCAATCCAAGCTATTGTTTGATGGTGTATTCGGGTACCCATATATTGGTAACCGGTTACACGCAATGCAGAAGCACTTTTCTGCTTCTTATCGACACGAATATCACTTTTCTTATCAACCCAAAACAACATTCCTCAAAGTGTTTCACACATATGTCACATACTAAGGAACAACGATGTTTCATACACATATCGCACACTAATGAACAACACATAAAAAATATTCAATTGTCATACTACACTATTGACTCAATAACCTGGCCGGATAAACCGACTTGCTTTGATACCACTAATGTAATACCATATTTCCCCGTCGGTAATTTAAATAAACATCAGAGTAATTAAATTCATAAAAATAAAACATCAAGAATAAGCTTCCACATCTTCATACATCATACATGATCATATAAAAATATACGCAACACATAGTCATTTATTCATCATATTTGAACTTCGTTGCATTTATTCACAGCGGAAAAATATCATTAGAAATCATTCTCAGCATAAGTAATAGTTTTCACAATTCAAAACTTAAAGTAAAACATCAATTAAAATTCAACAAAAAGGAGTTCTATAATAGTTTACTCCCATCATAATAAAACAAACGCGAAACCCCCAAGTGTTACATATCAGAGCTGATACCGACTCAATCTACGCAAAGTGAGGCACTTCTCAGCTAACCTCGACCTGAAGCTACTTCAGATCATTTGCACGTTATCCACGTAGAGGCAACATTCAAATAGAAGGGGTGAAATATCATAACAATATAAAAGCGAGAATAATAAAGAGTAGATAGTAATTTAAGTACGCATAAAATGCTTCTTTACTTCACACCTTTACTTCATCCATCATACCACAAAATTATATCAACATACAAGTGAATATACATATAACACATAAAACTCATCATAATGTGGATCATATTCTTTTGGCATCAAAATATCAAGTCAACAATCATAATATAATGTAATGTAATAAGACTGACACTGACTCAATGCATATGGTACCAATAGGGAAAAACCCTCATCTTAATAATGCCAACTTAGGGCAACAACATCGTAATGCCAATATAGGCCATTGTTCGCCAATACAGGCCATCATTCGCCAATACAGGCCATCGTTCATTAATGCATGCAACACTGACATGCAACAACACAATTCACATTGATTACTTTTACTCATCAATGCCACGCCAATACAGACCATCGTCATCATCATTATCATGTAATACATCATACAAAATAATCCAATTATTCATACAACATCATCTTACTCAATCGCATCTCGATTCATGGCACATTACTCATGAATATACACAAATAGGTATCAATGTTGGTAAAATAATTAACTATTGTGTTCCAATTTATTTTTATAAGATAGAAAATCATTTCAGCTTCGTATTGGTCCAAACGGCATGTCAAACAGACACCTAAGTCAAAAGTTATGCAATTTACAAGTTTTGGAAAATCTGATGTTTCAGTGGTAACCGGTTATTGCATAGTGGATAACCAGTTACACCCCTCTGGTTCAAAATTACAACGCTACTGTCCAGTTGGGTAACCAATTATCACCTATACTGTACCCGGGTACACGTTCATATTTTTGCCCAGTTTACCCAAAATTGCACAGGGTAACCGATTACCCTATATGTCGTACTCGGTTACACCTGCTGCAGAGTTCAAAAATCTACAACTTTGCAGGTTACAAAAATCCATGTTTCTAAACCCCAATTCTCAATAATTAAATCAAAATAATATATTTAAATTACACTAATTATTCACCAACAATGTCTATCTATTCCATTCAATATTCATCATCAAGTTTCACCAGTAACATACAAGAATGCATCAAAGAGTTCATCAAAGGAAAAAACCCCAATCAAACAAAATGGAGAGAAAATCAAGAACAAAAATCATGAGACCTAAACACTACCATACCCCATTGTTATTCAACCCATTATAGTGTTAGAATCCCACTCTTATCTTAGATTTATGTTGATTCTTGATTCCTATAGTGAAGCTTCTTGTCCTAGCCTTTTCCTTTTCTTCTCTGTTCTACAATCTTCTCTGTTCTTTTTCTACGTTGTTTTTCCTCTTGTATATTATTACTCTATTTTATCCCAAGGATCCATAAATCCTAATATCAATCTTGCCCTTCTCAATTAAATAAAATAATAATTATCTAAGTAACATAAAAAGTAATAATTCTATTTAATTGTTATATTATAGTATTAAATCTAATATTGAGAGTGTACTCTTAGAAGAGTATATGGGTTACATTGAGCTTGTGAGTTAGGTAGATACATATTGAGTGGTGATTCGATACCAATTAAGGCTATTCACATCCATTGGAAGAAGTTAAGTATGAAAGGAAAACAAGAGGTAGATGTAGATGATGGACCAGAGGTGGAGATGACCAATGCAATTGATACAATTTGGAAAAGGTTCAGATCTCTATATTTTGTAGGAAAAAGAGCGTTAAAAAGTTGGTTGTGTGAAATTTCTTATCCCACTATAACAAGTATGTGCCCACCGTCTGGAAAAATAAAACCAAGGGACGGGTGAAGAAGAAAGAGAAGAAACCTATGGGATATGATGTTTATCGTGACCCTTCTTATCATGAGTATGTTGATCAAGCACACTCGAGTTCTCAAAAATATTCAAAGAGGTCATGTTTACAGTTATCCCAAACCTCAAAGAAGAAACCATGTCATAATTTCATTGTATAGTTTCTAGAGTATATCAGACCATTTATTGATGACATTATTAATGTCAAGGGTGATGGAAATTGTGGTTTTATAGTCATTGTATCATTTCATGGTTATGGCACGGATGAATGGTCAATTTTTCGTCGTGATTTGGATAATGAAATTAGAGGTTCTATAAATAAGCTCTATGAGAAGTTATTTAGATATCGCCTTTCAGTAGTGAGAGAATCTTTGATGATATCATCTTTAGGTCATAAACCACCAGAGAAATGATGGTGTTACCAGATATGGGTTATGTAATATCTAATCGGTATAACGTCATTCTCGTCTCTTTGGGTTATCCTAGTTTGACTTTGTTTCCTATGACGACTTCACATTCACCTAGTGTGTCCATTACTGCATTGGATTTGCAGACGAAAATCATTGGGTTCAAGTATAAATTTTCAAATTTGTTGAGTTAATTACTTATTTTTCACTCATACTTTACTTATTTTTATTTTGATGATAATTTTTTAAATAGGTAAACATGAATGAAGGATTTCCGTTGCAACCCATCACATTGGATTGGAAGAAATTTCACACAAAAGATGCGACTTCTTGGATGGTTGCATTTGTCGGACGGTTACAACATTGGAAACGCCTTACACCTATAGTGTCATAAATTGTTAGATTATAATTGTAATGTGATTGTTATATTTTGGATATTAACATTTGACTTCATGTTCTATTTTGGATTATATTGGCATTTGACTTTATGTTCTATTTTGAGTTATATTGCATAAGTTTTAAAATAGAAGAGAAGTATCAAAATACATAAGTATCATAATAATACATAAGTCCCAAAATAATAAGTCTCAAAAATAATACAGAAGTCTAAAAAATAAACAAGAAGTAAAGAAGATCAAGTGTCATAGTCATAGGTAACTGGTCTTCCCCTAGGTATTGGTCCGTCCTGAGCTACAAGTAGTGACTAGAAAATCTCAACAAACTCATCATCCTCCTCAGTTGCCTCGTGACACTATAATTAACGATGAAGCTCATGTGAAATATATGACAACCTCAGATTTGATGGTCCTTCATCATAGATAGGAATTGGGACCTCTCTCACCTCATCTCATGGCGGTACTACCAAACAAGGTTGTGACACCCTATAATAACAATCCAAGTAATCATCGTCTGCATCATATGGTCGAGTGGCGAATATCGCCTCACGAATCACATCCAAAACACTCGGAACATATCCAGCCCAATCAACATCCACAAAAAGTGTGTCAGCATCAGGAGGTGGGCGTGATATGTATTGTCTATATCTAAATTGACGTATACATTTGTCAGGTAAATATAGCACAATTGTCTCATACCATTTCAAACCACCCTTGTAAAGACATATATCATTAAATGGACAAACCTCTCTATGATCCTCAAAAGGCATCCAAATGACATCAACGAGGGTCAATGCATCTAACACATGCCTAATCACATAAAGCTTTTGTGTTCCTTGCCTGTAACCCCATTTCATCGCCCTCGAAAGTGGACTACCAATATCACAAATCCGTGACAATCTTCTCTTCCCAATAGTGGAAAAATACTCGTGAATCCAACATTGTTACACAACATGAATATTATCAAAATTAATTATAATAAAACTAAAAAAATTAATTATAAATAAATAAAACATTGTACCTGTAAAACAGAGGCATATTCGTCAAGCTGCTTGCACGTATAGAAGGAAGCATCTCCTAGATATTTGTATAGTGTGACAAGTGTCGTTGCTCCCCAACAAAATCTACCACGTCCTTCCAAGTTCCTAAATAGTGGTAAATACTTTGCCTCTACAAGAGTAAAAGTCTTGTCGGAAAGAATGGTGCAGCCTAACAACAACATCATATAGGCTCTAACAGCATAGTCAAATCTACTAGCAACTCGATGACGCACAAATATCTCCTTCAACCAATCAAGCCTATAATAAGGACCCCTATAAGTACAGATCTCCTCGGCTGCCTCCTCCAAGGAAACACCCATCATATCAACAACTAGACTAATAACATATGTATCAGTGAAGCCTTCTTCAGGATCAACCAACTCACGCTTAACTGGTATGTGGAGAAGACAAGAAACACCATCCAAAGTAATGGTCATCTTGCTAAATGGCATATGAAATGACAATGTTTCTGGATGTCATCTCTCATCAAAGGTCGATCAAGGTTTTGATCTATCCCCGACAAACTGATTCTTTGAAGAGAGGATAGACCGGAGTCAGTCAACCAAGTCTTTATCAGGGGTGGAAGAATGTGTGGAACAAATCCAATCAATTTGCTGCCATGTGCAACAACCTTTAACTCTTTCTTCGGATGTCTCTCCTAAAAATAATTTTTGGTATAAATGTTATAAAATATAAGTACTTATAATTAAAAAAATTTCAACATAAAATGATAGAGATTAACTTACTTTGCTGAACCATAAATAGCGAGCAACATGACCCTCACACTTAACCAGGAGAGACGTATCGATCGGTCCACCAGGAAATGTTGGCTGATACGGACCAACCTCAGGTGCAACCATCGGATGTCCCTCTCCATCATCTACCACCCTTTTAAAAGCGAAATCAGAAAAAATGACAATTTTTAAAAATGTAAGTATTTATACGGGGGTATTTTCGTCCAAATAGATAACTTATAGAGGTAGATGAATAATTATGGGGTACAGGGTAAAATTTCCCCCAAATCAATGTATCATATATGACTTGAATCATGATTTTGGCTATATTCACCCAAACCGACTCATATACATCAGTACCTCTTCTTATGTTTTCTTATGAATGAGAATTTGTGATTTGTTGTAGTCATATCGTTCATGCATGTCAAGTTTCTCTAACTATCTGATCAAGATCAAAATATTATATTTTAAAACTAATATTTTTTAATTATTATACAAAAACAATATTATTTTTTTACCGTATGAATAAAATCTTAATAGAATGACCGAGTGAATATAGGGATGTCAGTTTGGACCTGTTAATGGGGATCCCCGCGGGGAACGCCCCGTTCGGGGCCCCAAAGATGGGGAATTTTCCCCCGTGGGGGCGGGGATGGGGAGAAAAATTCCCCCGAGAGCATTTCGGGGACGGGGACGGGGAATACACCCCCCGCCCCGCGGGGACCCCGCCCCGCCTATTATTTTAATATAGTTAATTTAATTAATATAGTTTTAGATTAGTTAATTTAATATATATATATATATATATATATATATATATATATATATATATATATATATATATATATATATATATATATATATATATATATATATATATATATATATATATATATATATATATATTTTATGTTGTTGGATTTTTTTAGTTGTCTAGGCATATTGTTACTTTAAAAAGTATTATAGTTCATTTTGTTGAATTTTATAGCATTTTATAGAAATTTATAAAAAAAATATTATTATTTTGTGTTCCATTAGTATTTTTAATAAAAAATAATAAATGTCAAATACTAGTATTTTTTAATAACATAATAAATATGTGAATTCTTTGTGCTTTTTATTTTTATAGAAAATATAAACATTTTAAAAAAATAAAATATTAATGAATAAATGTAGGATCTATGGGGATCCCCGCGGGGAACGGGGATCCGCGGGGAACGAGGATGGGGATAGAAATTCCCCCGTGACGGAGATCGGGGACGGGGACGGAGAATGAATTTGATGGCGGGAAAAAAGATGGAGAAGTGTCCCCCCGGCCCCGCCCCGCCCCATTGACATCCCTAAGTGAATATGTAAAAAAGAAATGATGAGAATGAGTTAGTGAGTTTCTATATTATCCTTCATGTTGTTCATATTAGCTCTCAGTAGTAGTATATAATATAGGACTAGTCAAACAAGACAGGCAATGACCCATTATAATTCGTGGAAAATAGAATTAAGAGAGTATTATAATGTTTGGTTCCAGTCAATTTTTTTTATTATAAGGAGTTTTGGATTTTTCACACTTATTAAAAAAAAAAATTAATTCTTATATAAAAATGAAAATTTATAAATTTTTTTTATAAAATTGTCATTCATTAATAGTACAAGAAATATTTAAGATAAAATAAGAAGAATAGTATTAATTATTCATCGGTATTTTAAAGTGGTTTATATTAGGGGTGTTCGCAGTTTGGTTTGGATCGGTTTTAAAAGAAAAACTCATTCGATCCAAAGATTAATTCACTTAAGGTTCGGTTCGGTTTTGGATGATATATTTAAAAAAAATCCAATCTGATCCGATCGAATTTTATGCGGTTTAATTTGAATCGATTTTTGAATATCCAAATTACACATTATATTTTTATTAATATTATAAAACTACTAATAAATCATAGATTTGATATAATATATAACATATAGTATATTAAAAGTTAATATTACAAAATAAGAGTGATTGATTATGTTTGAAATAATAAAAATAAATAGATTATACCAAACTAATAAATATTATTAAAAAATTATTATCATCTAATAATAAATTCACATAACATGTCATACTAATAAAAAGTAAATAAGTATCAAAATATATTTATGTGGTTCGGTTTGGTTTGGATCGGTTTTAAAAAATTTATCCGAAATTCAATCCGAACCGATCGGTTTTCATAAAATAACATCTAAACACAACCAATAACTTTCGATTTTTTATGGTTTTCGGTTTTTTGGATCGGTTTTCGATTTTTTTTATTTGGATTGGTTTGGATTTAAACACCCTTAATTTATATTATAGTATTTAATTTCTTCAATCATAATTATTATAAAATAGAAAAAGACAGGTTGTTGTATAATAAAAAATATCTGAAAGAGTGTATTTCCTGGAAGGTAGAATGAAGAGATTTAATATAAGATTGTATAATTTGTAAGCAAGAGTATGTATTCTTCTTCTCAGATTGAACTAGTGTTAGTGCAATGGAGGGTGAAACCAAACATGTTAGTATTAAGCAAAAGAACAAGAACATGGATGTCATAGATATCCTCAAACAAACTCTTACAATCTATTTCAAAAACATTTATTTCATTATCTTCACTTTCCTCATTTCACTTCCTTTCTTTCTTCTCATGATTTACTTTGAAACGTTGTTCCAACAAACCATACTTCTAACTCCAAAAATCATCTCATCTTTACCATTTCGAGAAAAAAATCAACTTGGTTTCTATTCAATTTCCGACCACAGATTCATTCCTCAAAATGAACCAAGTTTTAGTCATGATTATTTACCTCTTTTGGTTCAACTTGGATTCATCTACTCTATCCCTCTTCATGCTCTAGAATTCTGTTGTAAAGTATTAACTATGGATCTAGCTTCAAAGCTTATAAATTCACAAGACAGCAACACCAAAATGAGTCTCAAACACATGTTTCGGAATTCAGTTGATGCATCAATCATGAAAGGAACATTTATCACTTCTTTGTACACACTTGCTTTATCAAACTGTCTTCTTATTGCATTTCCATGGACAGTGAATAATTGTTTCATTTTCTCTAGTAGTACTTTTTGGTGCTATGTAGTTTTTGGAATGATTTGTTTTGTAGCTATTGGAAAATTGTTGATGGTGTATTTGGAATGGAGTGCTATTTGGGATATGAGTATTGTGATATCAGTGTTGGAGGGTGTTTATGGAATTGGAGCTTTAAGAGTTTCATATCACTTCAACAGTGGTAATCAGAAAAGAGGACTTGTTTTGATGCTTGTTTTCTTTGTTTTGGGTGGTTTTTTGAGGCTAATATGTATCTTCTACTTTGAATGCTATAAAGGAGGTAGTGGAATTTTTCTACAAATTGGAGTTCTTACTGTGATGAATACATTGAAATGGGTGGCTTCTGTGATTTATTACAATGACTGCAAAGAGAGGAAAATGGAGAAGAAAGTTGATGATGAGGAAATAGGTCAAAGTGAGCTTCAAAGTAGGAATTCATGAAAGACATAAGAGTGAAGGGGTTTCATTTCTTCTCTGTGAAGATAACAATTAAATGTAGTAATGATGTTATTTCAATGATCTTTCTTTTCATTTGTATATTTTCCTGAATCTTAATTGGATTTATACTTGGTGCCTCTACATGTTCAACAAATCTATATATGGAATTGATATCTAAACTGCCTATAGACAATAAAGAAATTAGTCTCAAGCAGAAGACTTGTGTTTCCATTGATTTTCAAAGGGTCAAAATTGAAGTACAACACTATGGAGATTTAAAATATTCAGCTGTAATGATTTGAATTTTGCATCTATGGTCTATGGAGATGGATTGGCTGTAACAATAATGTCTTAAAGAACAACTTTACCAAATATGAAATAAGTTTCCTTAATAAAAATGAATTAACAGACCATGATGGGCTGGAGTGGACTAGAAATGTCTTTTCATCGTTTGAATATTTTTTATGATAGACTTGTACATGTTTTTTATTCCAAAATTTCTTTCTATACTCTTACACTTTTTAAATTATTTCTAGTAAAATTTTATTTTTATTTTTCGAATTTGGAGATGTATCTCCGAACGTGTTATAATTTATTTTTTCTGGAGTATTTTCGAAGATGTATTTTCAAAATTACAGAATTTTATTTTTTCTGAAGTGATATTGGAGATGTATTTCCGAAGTTACGAAATTTCATTTTTTTTTACATGTTTCGAAAATACACTTCTGAAACAATCCCTTATTTTTTTATAACAAAAATAGGGTGTTTTCGGATCTCTGAATCTTTGCATCCAATTCGAAGATGGGGTGAATTCATATATGTATTTCCGAAGTTACCATATTGTATAAAATTATGATTATTAAACTTTTGGTACCCGAAATAAACATCAAGTTTTTGGCAAATCCAACATTTTTCTAGCACTGTTTTTAAATAGCAGGACAACGATTACCGAATATAATTAGGACCAAAACTAATTTTGATTCTCAGATTATGTAACAATTGTCGCTACCACGGAAAACAATCGGCACGCAATGAAGCCACCATCGAATATTTATTTATCCCACAGAAGGGAAAGGAAAACATCGAAGAAAACCCGAGAAATGAGAAATCAAGGTCTCGCGACTAAGAGATCGGGTACGGGAGTCGATTATGCAAGGGGAGGATATTAGCACCCCTCACGTCCGTGGTACTCCACGAGATCCACTCTTGTTGTTCTAATAAAAGGGTGTGTCTATATCTAAAGCTTAACTTGCTAAGGAGAAATCTGCATGAATGTAAAGTATACACAAAAATAAAGTTTTTTATTAGTTGTGTCAGCCGCGGTTACGAATCTTTATGCCTACGTACCACCTTTCATGCAATAGAGGATCAAGGCACTCGTAGTTCATCTCAATTTTTGTTTTTTTTTTGTTTTTTATGAGAATGATGCGTTAGACATTCCAAACGTTGGAACATTGACTTTTTTTCTCATACGAGAGGCCTAAGTCGTTCGCTTCGTATTAGAATGACTAGAACACATTCTTTTATGAAAAGAGTTTTCAAAAGAAAAGTCCGAAGACAAAAGAGATTTGATTGGTTTGTATTTTTTACTTTGAAAAAGGATTTGACGATTTGAACCACATTAAATACTATGACATGAGAGACTTTGGATGGCCGAGTCAGACACCTCGTATCCAAAGTGCTTCACACGTGTTTAAGGCTCATGGCACATGGTTCGCCTCTTTATTGTTAAGTGTTTTCGAGTTTGATAAAGAAAAATAAATTTTAATTTTAAAGATTCAAAAAGGGGAATGAAAAATTCTAAGGGAGACTAAAGCCCTAATGTTATCATGCAATGGTGGTCCTAATGTTAGGATTGAAAAGAGAAATCTCTATCTAAGTTAGCATGAAAAGATGGACCTATGGTTGAGGATAAAAGAGTGTTACCTAATATTGAAATGCTTGGGTAAGAACCTAAGGTCTAATTGATTCACCTTAAACAAGATGAGATCAAAGTCCTAAGGGAGCATGTTATCAAACAAGCAAGCAAAGGCAAAAAGATAACAAGCAAACAAGTATCAAGGGTTAGCATACAAAAACACATTGAGGCATACAAGATAGAAAGCTAAATGGGACAGAAACAACATCAAATAGCACTCAAGAAGGTAAGCCATGAAGATGAAGGAAGAATAGTCAAGCATAGACCAAAGATAGGTCAAAAAAGCCAAGTAAACAAGCAAGCAAGTTCAAGAAGACTTAAGCAAGTAATGAAACAATGTTAGGATGTTTAAATGGTTAAATCAAGGTGAACTTAAGAACCTTAACATGTTATGAGAATAGGATAAAGAAAAAGAAACTTGATTTTGTATAGGTTGCACCAAGTGCATACCTTAAATCTCAAGTAAACAAATAATTTAGACAAGAAGTATGATCAAATGATAAATAAATCAAATGAAGTAAAATGGTTCTCAAGTTATTGAATAACTATCTTTAAACATATCACCCTTCATACAATGTAATTGGATTCAAAGAATTCTCAAGATCAAACCAAAATCCACACAACTATGCAATTTAGGATTTTAAGAATGGCCAAACAAAGGCTCCAAGAAAATGATCATCAACAACTAAAAACAAGATCAATAAAATTAATAAAAGTTGATGTGATATTAAAGAAAACATAATATCATCATGTTTCCAAATATTATCCTCTAAATAAGTTCACAAGTTTCCAAATGAAACTCAACAAAATCCTACAAAACTAATGGAACACATTCACTATATAATTCAAGAAAAAATAGAAAATTAAAACCAAAATTAACCTACTATCATCAAGACTTATAAAAGTCATAAACAAAACTTAGGGTTCTTGGAAAGCTAATGAAAGATGCAAATTATCCTCAATTGTCAAGACTATTTGAGAAAGATATCAAACTAGACACCTTAAACAAAACATTTTATGAAAAATTAGAAAATAAGAGGATGAAATTAATTAAAAAATAAGTTTAATAATACTAAGACATTAAATAACACTAAACGTATTTTTTTAGATTTTTATAATTAGGATAAAGTGAAAATAAAATCAATATTCAAACAAAAGCAAGAAAATCAACCAAATTATCACTCTTTAAAAACAATTTTCAAAATCAAATAAAACTAAGTGATAAATTTGGTTGAAAATAATTAAAATCATCTCAAGACATCAAGAATAATGGAAAATATTTTTTCATATTTTTTGGATTAAGAAAAAGTTGAAAATAAAATCAAAAGATTAGTTAAAACAATTGTTTTCATCAAATGACACATTTAACCACAAAAATTATTTTAATTATCAAGAAAATTGAAAAAAATAAAATAAAAAAATCATAATAATAAAATAGACTCAATGATAAATCCACACATATTTTTTTCATAATTTTTGGATGATTAAAATTTGAAAAATAAAATCAAGAAAGTTGATGAAATATTGAAGAAATATGAAGAACAAGTCAAATGGCACAAAAGACAAAAGAAATGACACATCATATGCGTGGGCCCATGTCAAGGTGGCGGTGACTGCAAGGAACGAATCAGGAGGTGCCACCTATCATTCCAAGCTTTCAAAACTTCAAAAAAACTAAAAAAATCATGGAAATCACTTTCTCATGCATGAATCTTTAATCAACCATATCTTTAATCAAATGACTTTTGAATCAAAATTGTAGTATTATGAAAGAGGAACAACATGTTATAAAGAAATTCCAAAAATAATCAATGTATCATAGATAAAATCAAACAATAAGGTGACGAATTCACACTTTGCACACACATTTCAAACATCAAAATCAAGTAAAAAGACAAGTAGATCCACTTGTATGGGTCATCTAAGGATGCATTAACATGTTTCTAAGCATTCACACCCTAGAATAAGAGAGATGAAGGGAGGAGAAGCTTACCAAGTGGAATATGTCCATTGCACCTTGAGCTTTCAATAGCTTTAGAAACCCATTGATCAGTGGTATTTGCACAATTATTTATCGTTAATTGTAGTTATATTTTCTTTTATTGTCAAGTGTTTTATTTCATTTTATCGCATTTTATGTTTTGGTTGAGTGTTTTAGTATTTTCAAGGTCAGAGGAATAAAATAGGACAATTCAGGACAAAAAAGTGCAAAAACTCAGAGTTTTGGAGAAAGTAAAAAATCCACCTACAGGAGGTCGGACATGGGTGGTCGTGTTGCCCAATACGGGTTGTGTCAAGAGGGATACCTTGGGCGCTTTGGAAAACATGGGAAGTCATAGGTGCAATACGGGTGGCCGTGTTTCCCAACACAGGTCTTGTTGCTACCCCTGGGAATTGGGAAATAATTTTCCAATTTCAAGGGCCAACACGGGCACCCCGTGTTGCCTAACACGGCCCGTGTTGGCGAGCAATGGTGATTTTTTGCTTTCATGATTTTTGCCCGAATATTGATTTGCATGTGTGCTTTGGGTACTTCCAACCGACCTAAGTGAGTTTTTGCTATTTAGAGGAGTTTCCACGAGAAATTAAGGGACTTTTGGCCAGCGAAAGAATTAGAGGATTGAAGAGAGAAACATATGGGATTCTTGGAGGACGGATATTTTTCATGAGTCGCTGCGATTAAAGATCAAAGTTCATCATTTATCTGTAATGTTTAACCTTTACATCATTGAAATCCTTTTGAAAAATATGACTAGCTGATAGGAAAATAGCAAGTGTGCTATTTCTGCCTATTGTAGTAATAAAGTGGAAATTTCCATGTATCGAACTCAAGGACTTCTTGACAATACATAGTTCTGAGATAATTTCAATTAAACAAAAGCTTTGGGGATTTGGTTTTGTTTGGTAAAATTATAGCTAAAATGCAATAAAATATAAAATAGTCAAATGATAAACGTATATAAGTAGATTGCTAGAGGTAGTGAGTGATTCTATATGTAATAGTTTCACCTTATCAATGCAATAACACAATTCACAACATTTGATTACCTGTTCTTTAGGACATCTACTCCTAAGTCCTTAGTGAGAAGATTATGACACAATAACCTAATGACTATGTCCATATGAGATTAGGTTTTCTATCAAGTACACAAATATCAAGAATATCCGATTAAGATAAAGTATCCCTAATCCTATGTTATATTTATTATCAAATGTTCTTATTCATATACACAAACAATTGTTGTCAAACTTAAATCATTCATACGAATTTGAAATCCGTTGTCTAACGGATAAAGCATTAAGAACATAAACAAGAACAAATCGAAGATTATGAAATTCAAATTGTCATTGCATTAATAGAATAAAATCATTACACTTAGAATCGTGGTCACCCCCTAGCAATGAGGGGTTTAGCTACTCATAACAGAAAATAAAAACAAATTATAAAGTGTTGCCATTACAGAAATTATGAGGAATCAATCTTCAATAGTGAAAAATGCTTGAACATATGAATCCACAGTGTAAATATGAGCTCTCCAGCCTTCAAAACGCGTCTTTGATCTCTAAAATACCCCCCTTCCCCTCGTAAAATCGTGTTTTCCGCCTAAAAATAGTCAGCAATTGGGCTTTGCATGTTTTTGGGTCTCATTACACGTAACACCCAAGCCATATGCGTAATGGCTCGGGTGTTACGCATAATGCTCCCTGCCTAGCCATCCATCACGCGTAATGCACCACATCATACGCGCAAAGGCAGAACTCTTGTTTCTTCACTCTTCTGTTGGATTGCGTAGGCTACGCGTACTACTGAGGGCCATACGCATAACAACTAGAGTGTTACGCGTATGGGCAGTACTTTGGTCAATTTTTTCCTTTTTCTTTCTTTGGCTCGGTCTCGCATCCAAGACTCGATCCTCTGAGTTCCCAAACCTGCATTTAATCTGCTGACATACCAAAAGCATAAAATATCCTCAAGAAACGCATAATTCATGACACGCTGAATTTAATTGAAACAAACTAAACTACTAACAGAACACACTCTAATTCATATAGTTTACCTGACTTATTGATGATAAAATAAATAAAAACATAACTCAAATGGTGACTGATCACAACCACAAACTTAGCTTGTTGCTTGTCCTCAAGTAACATTTTGTACCAATCAAATCTCGTCACCCCAAACTTACTTTCAAATAGAACTTTCCACACCACTTCTGAGTTATTTCGCACTGCACTCTTGATACCACATTTGGATTTCCTTTACTCATCATGACCGGTTGTTCATAAACATCTTCACTTAGAAACATTACTTCACCTGTCAGTTTATTTCACACTCTCACCAAGTCTCTCGAGTTAAAGTGTTTTCACTCTTCAATCACAGTAAGCAATATCAGATCAATAATTTGAACAAATTCTCTACACCTACCAACATGCTTAACACACACACTTTTCTAGTTATTTGGGTTATAATGGGGCTTGGGTTAAGGTGGGATGATAAAAGGAAAACAAGGGTTTTTGGTTCAGAGTGCGTGGGATCATTCTTTCACTATGTCTGCCTACTAGTGTCTGTGGGGAACTTGAGAATCGTTTTGATGAATGCATATAATATAAATTTTATTCTTTCTTTCTTTTTTTGTGTATTTTTTGCATTCATCTTGTTTCTAAATATCAATACTGGATCGCTACCCCAAACTTAAAGGTTGTTATTCCAACAACAACCTGAAACTTAAAGGGAACACAAATCTAGAAATAATTACACATACTCTGAACAGGGTAGGTAAATACTTTGGGAAAGGGTTAATAGTAGTGAGTATAAAACAAACAAAATATTAAAGGCTCAAATGGGGTTAACTAAGGAAAATAATAATAAGAATAACATTGGGATGGCTAGAAAGGCTTTAGATGATAAACAAAAACTTGCCTCGGTGTGTTTAATCGTACAATTGATAAAAATAAAGAACGTGCGCAAACCGTGATTGATAGAGACATGCCTGACATTTATCTCTTTATGATATATGTATTTGGCTTTTCTGAACTCACTAGAACAAGTAAAACTTACAACTTCCGTAATGTTTCTTTGATCACTGCTACTTTTCTCCTGGTTATGACAACATTGTTCCATCAATAATAGTTCTCCAATACAGTGCGTCCAAGTCTTTTACAAAAATGGAAAACAGCCGGGATGACTTAAGGTGAGGACTTGCAAGCATCAGTCTCAGGTGATCAACATATTCCACTAAAGAGCTAGTTATCATTATTTATATAACCAACAAGAGAAATCATTGTATAAATAGAAGAACAAAATTCATTAAAATATGAATATTGCTAGAGTCATACAGGAAACATCTAGAGTCTTGCTTAGTGCTAAGCAATTTCCATTTGAGTTTCAGGCTGAAGCTATAAATATTGCATGCTATATTCATAACAGGGTCACTTTGAGAGGAGGTATTGTCACTACCCCATATGAGCTATGGAAAGTAAGGAAACCTAAAGTCAAATACTTTCATATATTTGGAAGTAAATACCAGATCTTTGCTGATAAATATCAAGTGGGCAAGAAGGGTCCCGTGGGGGAAGAAGGAATATTTATGGGTTACTCTTCAAGTAGAAGAGCTTATAGAGTTTATAAATCCAGAACTTGTATTATAATGGAATCTATCAATGTGAGAATTGATGATTCAGTTGTTGAAGAGAAGAAGTGTGTCAGGTACAATGTTGTAACATCCTATGAGCAAACTGATGAAGCACTAAGAGAGGAGACTGGTGAATTCACAAACACTAAGTCAGTGAATTCTTAATCCAGCACGGGTCTGTCTACTAAAGGACGAATAGAAAAATCAAAGGATCTGACTCCAAGTCATCCTGATAAAGATAACATCACTAAATTTAAATAGAAAATATCAAATACAGATGAATGTGTTGCCTTCAGGGAAACAAGAGGAAGTTTCTCTGAACTGGTGTCAAAGAGACATGGTGTTAAGAAGGATGTCATGACATTTTATGGTGAAGATATGAACTCTTTAAGATATCTCATTCAACATGACTAGAATAAGGACCTTGGCAGTTGTAAGCAACTGATCAGGAATCTTGTTGAAGGGAAGGATGATACTCGGGAGCATATGGACAACAATGAACAACTTGTTGTTATCAAAAACAATGGGATTGGAACTTGTACTATTGAAGAGTTATAACAATTATAGAAATGAAGGAATGTAACTAGCACTGCATCTTTCCTCTATACTCTGAGACATGACATGCCTGTACAAATTGCTACTGAGAAGGGATGGAAGGAAGGTAGTCTGCAAGACAATGGGGTTGGTTACAACACCAAGGAATGCAAAAATATCTTTGAAAGGGCAAGAGGCTCTTTGACAGAGGGGAGAGGTGGAAGGCCACTTAAAACTGGCCAAGAAGTTGTGTTTCCATTTTGTGTTTCCACCCAGTGCTCATGATTGATTGTTTTCCTATTTCTTCCATCTGTAGTTGTGTGGCACCCTTAAGTATGCTTGGTTCTTGTGTGTTTCCATCGGTGGTATTGCTAGTGTGCAATATGTGTGTCTCCAATACTATTTGTGTTTTCATCTGTTGTATTATCTGAGTGCAATAAATTCTGAAGT
Organism: Vicia faba; assembly: GCA_948472305.1. NCBI lineage: Eukaryota > Viridiplantae > Streptophyta > Magnoliopsida > Fabales > Fabaceae > Vicia > Vicia faba. Next base: position 387,206 of record CATIWC010001993.1, on the reverse strand, counting down.
GTTATGTGTTTCCAGTGCTTATGAACATTTACTCTATTTCTTTTTATTAATATTTTGGCTAAAAAGGGGAGTAAAGTGTTGTGTCTTGATGTTATATCACATGTATTGACATTTTGATTTAGCGTTGTGATAGGACTGTATGCTATTGTTTTTGGGAGAGTAGTTGTTTGTGTTTGTGTGGTTACTCATGCAACTATTTAAAGGGAGCATGATTGTTCATGCTTGTGTGTGCTGAAGCTACTGATTTTGCTTCTGTTGTTTCATTGTAGGTGCTCTGGTGTGGGATTTTCCCTTGAGGCAGAGAATATGTTGTGTATGACAGGGGGGGTATTGTACATGTCTGATTGTGCCAGCTTTTGAGTTGTGTCGTGTTTACAGAGTTTACATGGTTTCATGTAACTTGTGTTTGTGGTTTTATTCCTCTCTCCATAATATTTGATATTTGGTTGTTTTAGCCAAAATTTGCCAAAGGGGGGATTGTTACATTTGTGATTTTATGGTTGGAAACAATTTTGATAAAATAAATAGTTTCCAACAATTTGATCAGAACATGTTTTATTTGGAAAACGTGTATTGCAGCCTAATGTTGAAAAAATATGTCATAACATCTTGACCAGCTGGTATAGCAGAGTCTGCATGTACCTTATTTGACAGATGTTCTAATAGATGTTGTAACATGTTACAATAGAACATCTTGACAGTATGTTGGATATTTATCCTTGGAGATTTGATTTGAAAATTTGAGTATCTGAAATATTCTGTAATCATAAATGGTGTAGGCAATCAAGGACTTTATTAGAAACAATAGTGGATTTGATTAGTTTCTAAAAAGGATCGTTGAGACTTTTTAGGAGACATTTATGATATTTGTTTCTATTTTTATGGAGAATATTTTATAGGTTTTGGGAGCTGCTGATTGGATTTGATTGAAGAGTCCAAGCCCACTGCAAAAGTCTATATAAGGAGTCGTCGAAGACCTAATTTTTAAGCATAATTTTTATTATAAAACCTTGTGAAAAATAGGCTTTAGGGTTTGATAGTTCCTTAGGTTTTCCGTATGTTTTTTGTATGTTCTCATGTATCTTTTGATGCATTTGAGTTGACTGATTGTTACTTGTTTATCAAGTTATTGTTCTCCTCGAAGCTTTTAAGCAAGCGTTGAGTATTGTTCTTAGTGAAGCTTTTAAGAAAACTAAGTATTTATAATTTGTAAGTGTGTTATTCCTTTTTGGTTTCTTGATACATTCCATGGGATTGGGATTGGTCTTTTATCACAGTGATGATTGGAAGTGAGAGGGGTTCTCATATCTAGGAGGTGCCTAGGTAGAAGTTGAATTGGATAGGGATTAAGTGAGGGGTGTAAACTGGGATTGTTTAGATCTGAATTGATACTACTGATAGTGAATTTCCTTCCTGGCTTAGTAGCCCCCAGAGTAGGTTTGTTTGCACCGAACTGGGATAACAACTCTGTATATTTTTTTACTTTCTGCTAGTTATAATTTTGCATTGTTGTTATCTTGTTGTTCTGTCAGCAGGTGTCATAATATATGTTGTGACATTGTGTGTTGTTGAGACATTTGTCTTGCCTTTTGATATTGTGCATGCCACAATTTCAGAATGTCGTTCAATAGTCTGTACGTTTCTAAGCTTGGTTTTGAATGGTTTAAAACTTAAAGTGCAAAAAATAAATTATATGAACAAGAAAACAAATACATTCTTAGAGAGGAGAAAACTTATCAATTTTTGGATTTCATCTACCTTTAAAAGACTTAAAACTACTGATCAGTTGTACGCAACCTAAAATACTCATCAATATCATCATGTATCCCTCACATCACTATTCATGTCTGAAGCACCTACGAGAGTTCTACTGTATTGTCTCGTCAGTGATGTCTCATGCAACTAACCAACACGGAGCATTAAGCATCCATACCCATATGTGAATATTAGATCTAAATCAATTTCTAGAGCCTAGAACATAATAGATGTCCATCCTAATTCTAGATTTGAATTGTATATGTTTATAGCAACTATCTAAACATAAAGCAAACAAACAAGAATAACATCAATAAAGATTTGTAAAAGAGATATTATATAATGCCATAATCAATACATATACATAAAATCAGAGTAAACTTACATACAAACCTCCAACAACTGAAAATACAAAGAGAAGAGAGAACATGAACCAGTAACTCTCGCATTGTCAAGACGATTGTTACAAATCCAATTCCCTCATAAAGGCGTTGGACCTATCGGGCGAGAATTATATCAATCTCTCAGACAAGACTTTAAGTTAAGTCTCATAGACTAGACTTTAGTCGTATTCCTTGGACGAGACTTTATGTTGGATATCGCCTGAGGAAACTTCAAGTCCTCCAAGAGGAGAGTTTATTTAAACATGTTCGAGGGGCTTCTAACATCTATATGTATTATATGAACTCTTATGCTAGGGAGAGCAAATAATTTAAGTCCATGGGCTCTTCATTTCCCGTGTTTTCTTCCAACATGTTTCCCTTTGAGAGTCCTTTGTATAGTAGTTACCTCTACATCCTATTATATGCGTATTTCACTAAGACAACCTCTTTTTTGAATTTCTCGATGTAACTTCATAGAGGCTTGTCTATCCTCTACCTTACTAATCGCAATTGATCTATAGACGTGAATTTTATCAGGGAGTACATGAAATGAGTTTTAGAGATTTAAAATGCTTAGTCTGTGAGATGAAGGACGCATACTTATGACCTTTATACCAAGTCGTATTACATTGTTTTAGAATAAGGATAAACATATTACATTGTTTAGCTCTTGAAGCCAAGTGGGTGTTATTAGAGGGGGATGCCTTCCGCTCCTACCTCGTACCTAACAGTCTTGGATGACCTTTGATAGTCTTTGAACAGCCACCAAGAGATCCCTACAAAGCTCGTTGGTTTCCTAGTTAATGGGTGGGATTTCAAACTTTATTATATGAATTTATCGTGCAAAGGCTTTAGAACCGTTATTATAATGGTAAAAGACGTCAAATAAGAAGAAAGCATAACATTGTTAGAGATTGTATCTCTAAAGTAGTTGTAAGAGTGGATCACGTACGCACTGATGAAAATTTAGCAGATCCTTTGATGAAAGGATTAGCTAGAGAGAAAGTATATAGTACATCATATAAGATGGGACTAATGCCTATAGGAAAATGAGTTTCTCATGATGGTAACCCGACCTAAATGACTGGAGATCCCAAGAAATAGGTTCAATGGGTAATAACAAGTTGTGAGTAATATGAGATGATCATGCAAGTAAAGCATGAATCCTGAAGTAATAAGAGGATGAGATAATAGAAACTCTTAATGAGATCTATACTCTGTATGAGGGAGTACCTAGGCTACATGAGTACTCTTGATAGACTCACCTATGTGCTTGTGGAACTTAGGTCGGTTCCTATGGAATTTTGAGGCAGAATTCCTAGAGCCTTCATTAAACTGGGATACACGTGCAGGGCCATTAAAGCAAGGGCTATTAGAATACACCTTAAGAAAAGGTTGTATGCGGGTTTGATGTCTGAGATAGAGTTCAAGACATTTGTGTTACTCTTGTTGAATTAGAATCTTACTTGCTATGCAAAGGTTCAAGTCGTATACACCTTTGTTTATGCATAATCTTAGAAACGTTTGACGTTACTTCTAAAATCATTTTTTTAAATTCAAGTGGGGGATTGTTGGAACATGTCCATGTTCCAATATGTTGAATTTAAAAATTTCTAAAGTCCCACATTGTTAGAATATCTTTTTGGTTGAAAAAAACCATTTAGTCCCACATTGCTCATGTGAGAAATATTAACTACCTTACTTCCCTATATAAGGAGTGCACATGTTTCATTCTAAATCACACCAAAAACTATTCTATTAGTTTTTCCTTCCTCACTCTCATAACTCTGCGTCTCTCGAATTTTCGAAGCGCCATCTTCTTCCCTTTTCTTCCTACTCGTTGAGTTTTTCGAGTATTTTCTTGAATTCTCTTTAGAGAATTATGTTAATTTCTCCTCATTTGAGTTGAGAAATTTTCAAGTTTAATCTTTTGGATTCTCTTTGGAGAATTATTTGAATTTCTCTTTGTTGGAGAAATTATTATGAGTGGTCAAATGACCATTATTAATTTCTCTTTGGAAAATTATTTTAGTTTCTTTTTGTTTGAGAAATTATTATGACTGGTCTTTGTACCAGATACTACGAGTGGTTTTGATACCATATTTGAATGGTCTTGTACCATCGAAGGGTGTATTTCTAGACTGATTATCTATCATGCAAGTAGTAATCGTAGAGTATAGAACTGGGCTGTTTTATCCTGGAGGCGTCGCGGTAGTTCGACTGCTTTGCATAATTTTGAGCAGTGCTGCGAAACGTCTTAGAAAGCAACCTAGTCCGCGACTCAACCTGGTAATTTTTTCGGTGGTAAATATTTTAAAATCTAAAAACAACAATTTTAAGACGTTACAAAATGCCATGGCTGCCGAAGAAATTATTGGTTCTTTTGCGGATATTGTTCTTGTACCCCAAAATTTGCCCTCTCACTTATCAAGAATTTTTCTCACAATATCTCTTGGGCTCAATACTGCATTAGGGTTTGATCAGCTCAAGGCACATCCTTAGACACTGATGACCAAAATTAGGGTTTGAGTTTGCACAAGTATTTTTGAAATATCAATGCTTCATATGGCTTTAATGGATCATTATGGACCCCCAAGTTCACTCATGTCAAGTTTCAATCCTTGAATCATACTTTTGATCAATCAATTGAACAATTGACCTAAAAATCAACTGTATTGGGGAAAAAGTCAACCATATCCAATTTACATTCAAACTTCATAATTTTTTATCCATATCAACATTTTAGACTCATATGTATCATTTTATCAAGTTTGGACCACAATTCCTCAAGGAATTTGATTAAATCTCCAAAAGGGAAAAATGGTCAAAATTAGGGTTTTGACTGGGAAAGGGCAATTTCTGATTTTTGACCTAGCAAATGACTAATTGGTTTAAGGCATGATCTCAAGAGTCCAATTGCATCATTTTGACCTAATGACATGATTCAAAACATTGCAAGTACATTGGATTGACAGATGAATTTTGCAGTCAACTGATCAAAAGTCAACTCTATACTGAAAAGTCAAACTTTGACTTTTTGGTCAAATTCAAGTGACAAATATCATAATTCATCAAAACATGTCAAAATGTGAAACTTATTCATCAAGAAATCAAAAAGTCAAGATTTCATTTTGAAAAGTCAAAATTTTTAAACTTAGAAATTTTTCTAAGTGTTGGAAATTTCATGTTTTCTCATAACTTTGATCCAAATTTTCACCATGATGCAAGATGATTCAAGATAAACTTCCAACATGAAAGTTGTAGATCTCCATGAAATCTAAAACTTTGCTTCACACAGATTCTCCTAAAAATGCTTGGATCTCAAGTTATAATTTTGTGAATACATGCTCATGAACTAAAAATGACTTAGTGAAATTTTGCCCTAGTTAGGCAGATTTTTGACCTAACTTCATGGAAATTTTTCACATAGTTCCAAGGGTAATCTTCAAAAGAAATTCAAAGATGAGTTGAAGAGCACATTGCAAGCTTTCCAAAATATCCAAGAACTCCTAAAGATCATTCTTGAGTAGGGAGAATCGAAGAGATGAAGTTAGTATTTTGTCACTTGAATTATAGGTCATTTTCACGATGAACACAAATGCAATTCAATGTTAGGCTGCATAATCTTTGCTTTGCAGGCCTCAAACTTGTTTGTCACTCCATAATTAATGGATTACACAAACTTTTGAGCTATAATCCAAGTTATTTAAGCTTTATCCAATTCACATTGTCATTTTGGGAAGAAAGCTAACAATACCATTCTTGTAAAGCAAGCTTTTTGCATAAAGTCCACTATTGAGCCTCTAACTTGTTCCCTCTGATCACATTTCATCTACAAAGTCAGAAGCAAGTATGTTTAAAGCTTAACCACTCTATCTTATCAAGTACACAAGCATTGAAACTTGTTTTCTCAAAAATCACATGTTTAGCTTAAGGATGCAAATTCAAATTCTGAGTTGTTACAAGCCTCAAAACCTCTTGCTTATAAGTATACATACTATTTGCAAGTTGACACACGAATGCTAGTGCCCTGAAACTATCTAAAACACTCAAAAACCATAAACCTGTTCAAGAACACCATTAATACACAGTTTTGAACCAAAACTCATGATCTTCATTTCCACTCGTGCGTTTTGAAAACTAATCACTCACACACCTTCTATACATCATACCAAAGAAATCCAGGCCCCTGTTTCAAAACTGTAACTCCTCCATCACTATCCACCATTTTCAAATATCAAGCTTGTAGGTTGACTTGAGTAGAGAGATTCAAGGACTTTCAAGGCAAAGTAGGAGTTGGAATACACTCAAGGAGGTCCAGGCAAGCTAAACAGATCCTCGTGCCATCTCAAAAGTTGCTCAAACTCCATTCACGACTCTAGCTGTAAGAGGTAAATTTTCAAACTTCTATCTCTTCATACAAGCATCATTTGATCCTGATTTATGAAGACAAAATGTAGATATCTTTGCTCTAAAGTTGACCATGTTCATAGTTTCCATTTATATTGATTGTGTATAGAGAATTTTGGATTTGAAATTTCTGAGAAAATTAGGCTTCAATTTAGGGCTAGCAAAATTAGTTTTTATCTTTGACTTTTAGTTTGCATAAGTTATATGATTGAATTCGTGGGAAGAAGCACCACAACTTTCATGTTTGAACTTTCCATTTTTGTGGAGAGATGAGGAAGAAACAGGTAATCCGGCTAGGCGCGAGGTTGAAGACGAAGTTGCCTTCAGAAAGCAGTTTATAATATATATTCATGTGTTGATTATATGACCGGATAAAACAGCCACCCCAATGACAAGTGTGCAGGTACTAAGTCACTTCTTACCTAAAGGGCGAGGGTTCGAACCAATGTGAATCCCCCTTTTTGCATTTTTCCATATTTTCTGATTTTTTTTCTAACATTTTTGCAGGCGCTGGGCCCTTTGGGCCTGGCAGTGTTATTTTTGCTAGCTTACCTCCTTGCCTACTTTTGGCACCCCCTGGCCCATTTATTTTTATTTACTTATTTATTTTATTTTTCCTTTTAAATATATTTTCTAAAATACCAAAAAATCATAAAAAATATAAAAATAATAGATTTGTATTTTGGCATAATTTAAATATTTTTTCCACATAAAAAAATATTTTATTCATTATACTCTATTTATCTTTACTAATTACCTTGTAAATTAAATTAAAAAACTAGGTTATTATTTATTTAAATACATTTATTTTAATATAAGAAAAGGCCAAAAATATCTCACAACACCATACATATTATTTTTATGACAAAAATACAAAAAAAATACTTCTTTTTTCTTTAAACTTATTTTCTTTTAATCAACTAAATAGAATTAGGGTTTTATTCAAAAATATTTTCTTAATTAATTTATTTTCTTAATTAACTTAAGATAATTTAATTTAATTATTTTTTTCTCTAATTAGGTTTAGGTTAAAACCTCTTTCATACAAAAATCCAAACACAAAAAATCATTTCTTTCAATTTGCATTTGTACTTTATATATTTCTTCAATTATTTGTATAATATTCAATTTGGTTGTAATAGATTAATTAGGTTTATATTATTGCAATCCCCATTCATAAATTGTATACCCCCTCCCACAAATGTTGTAATAGCGTAGTAACTTTAAATTTCTCAATTTATTGCTTTTACATAACATGCTAGTAATTAGGGTTTGTATGGGAAGATAAAATCAATCAAATAGAAAACCCTAATTCAAGACAAAAACAAGCATGAAAATGATACACTTGCACACAAACACCCCTAGGGTTATTCCACTTGGTTGCCTTATACAAAATAGCCATATTACGCATGTAAGGTATCTTAGCAAAAACAAACAAATACAAGAGCATAGTCCCTCGATGACGCTATTCAAAGTTGCCTTACAAATGATTTTAGTCCCTCAAAAAGAATGCTAAGATACCTTGCAACATTGCTAATCATTGTTATACGATGACCCACGCCCGTCCCGTTTACATCCAAAGATAGGGTTGCTTACCAAATCAATGGTAAGACGACAATGTCAAAGGAAGAGAAAATGAACAAGAAAGGCATTTGAGTAGGTAGATTTCTTCTAATTACTTGCTCCATTTCAAAGACAAACATCCTTGCTATTTTCAAAACAAACACGCACACTTTCAAACATCTTACAAAATTGAAAACATTTTCAAAAGATCAATATCTTTGTATACATTCTTATAAACGAGAATCATTACAAAGATTGCCTAAACAATGGCCTTTTTACAAAATACTTTCAAAAAAAAACACACAAATCACAATTTTCAAACAAAAGCAAGTGATCTAGAAAGTAACTAAGAGCCCATGGAAAACCATGGATGAAAAGGGTATTAATACCTTCCCTTTTCATAATCTACCCCCCGAACTCAAGAAACAATCTCAAAGGTCTTTCTTGTGCTTTTTCACCTTTCCTTTTAGATAAAAGAAAAGTCGGTGGAGACTCTTGCTAACTACAATATTTGCGATCAAACGCAAAACCCTCAAGTCAGTTCTCCCACCGTATCACAATTGTCTTTGAGAAATCGTTCATGTTTGAGAGAAGTCACTTCAAACGTTGGCAACAAAAGATGAATTTCTTAACGTTGAAAAAAGTTGCTAACGTTCTGATCGATGACATTCTGTTGCTCCTTTTGGATCAATCAAACAAACTAACGGTAGTAAATCTGGAGATTTAGAAGGAACACTAAATAGTGTTGAAGTTGAATTTGCTTCACAAATTAAAGCGAATGATTTACAGCATAGTAAAGAAATCACCTTATAGAAAGAGAATAAAAATCTCTACAAAATCATATTTTTAATAGACTCGCAGATGATCTGTATGATAATTATAGTTGATGAGATACTGCAAAACAAGATTGAGAGACTCAGAAAAATAAGTATGACGTAGAAGCTGTAGCAAAGAAGTATGTAGTTAGCCGCTACTTCAAGTATTAAATGCAAAGATTTAAGGTCGATGGAGGCTCAATGTTACGAACTTCAAAAGATTGCTTAAAAGATCATCACAAAAGGTATGTGTTTAAATGAACAATTTCAAATTGGTTTTATTATTTACAAACTATCCCACAGTTTGAATGTTTAAAAAAACAAAAAAGGGAATCTTAGAGACAATATCAAAAAGAAAAAGTCTTGGTTGTTTTAAACAACAAAAAGAAATTCGGTGTAGTTCTGAAGTCATTTGGCAAATGATTAAAGAATCAGAACCGCAATATTGTGAACCGGATTAAGAATGGGAATCCTTCTATGATCCCAATAGCTCCAACTAGGCAACAACCACCACCTAAAAGAAATGACGTTGGTTTCCCTTTGTTTTAACTATGGAAAATCAAGTCATATGACTAAGAAATATATAAGTAAGCTTGAACTTGGTGTTGTCCCTAATGCACAGGCCAACCTGACTAATGGGCAATTTTTTGCTATGGTCATTGAAATCAACATGGTTGATGGATATGTTGGTTGGTGGATAGACATTTGTGTCTCTCGTTGTGTCTGTTATGATCGTGTTATGTTTAAACATACACGAATACTAAAGATAAGAAAGTGTTATTGGGAGATGGCCAGACCACGAATGTTGCTGGAATTATAGACATTGAGCTAAATTTCACCTTCAAAAAGACTTTCATCTTAAGGAACGTTATGCATGTTCTCAAGATTAGAAAGAATATTGTTTCTGGTTTTCTTTTAAATAAGACAGTGTTTAGTCAGTCTATTGGGGTAGATTTGTACGCCATTACGAAGAATGAAGTTTATATGTTTAAAATTTTTGTAAAGAATTTGAAAATGATATAATAAGAATTTGTAGTGATAGATAAACTGTATGATTCTAGTTTATTAATGAATTTTATACATGGAATTGTACATGAAACGACTGCACCATACTATCTTGCAATGAATGGTAAAGCAGAAAAAAAGAATAGAACTCTTACTGAATTTGTTGTTGCAATTATGATGAATTCTGGTGTTGCACCTCACAGGTGGGGGGGAATTTTATTGACTGTTTGCTATGTCCTAAATAGTGTCCCCAAGTCAAAAATGTAAGATCTCTCCTTATGAGATATTAAAGAAAAGACAACCGAACTTGTCTTATTTGAGAACTTGGGGTTGTCTGGCTTATGTCAGAATTCCAGATTTGAAACGAGTTAAACTCGCTAGTAGAGCATATGAATGTGTTTTCATTGGGTATGCAACAAACAGTAAAGCATATAGGTTTTATGACCTAAAGACAAAAGTGATCATAGAATCAAATGATATTTAATTCTATTAAGACAAATTTCCTTTCAAATTGAGAAATAGTGGGGGCACACAATTGAGTCACATTCCTGTGATAAGAAGCACAGAAAGCAACGACAATGTAGAAACAGAACTTCGACAAAGTAAACGAGTAAGAGTTGCTAAAGACTATAGGCCTAATTATGCGGCTTATAATGTAGAAGAAGATCCAATGAATATTAAATAAGCCTTGGCATCTCTGGATGTTTATTTATGGCAAGAAGCTATCAATGATGAGATAGAATCTCTAGAATCTAACAAGACCTGATACTTAGTAGACTTGCCTCCTGGTTACAAACCAATCAGTTGTAAATGGGTTTTGAAAAAGAAACTAAAACCTGATGGAACTATTGATAAATACAAGGTTCGCCTTGTTGCCAAGGGTTTTAGACAAAGAGAAAATATAAATTTCTTCGACACCTTTTCTCCTGTCACTAGAATTACATCCATTAGGGTACTTATTTCTATAGCTGTTATTTATAACTTAATAGTACACCTAATGGATGTTAAAACAACTTTTTTAAATGATGACTTAGAAGAAGAAATCTATATAAAACAAATGGAAGGGTTTGTGATCTATGGATAAGAAAACAAGGTATGTAAGTTAGATAAGTCTTTGTATGGGCTAAAACAATCTCCAAAGCAATGGCATGTAAAGTTTGATAACTTAATGATATCGAATGTGTACAAAGTGAATGAAAGTGACAAATACGTTTATTACAAATTTGAGAATTGTATTTGCACTATCATATGTCTATATGTAGACGATCTACTCATATTTGGATCAAACATTCAGGAAATTAATGATATGAAATCATTGTTGTGCAACAACTTTGATATGAAAGACCTCGGAGAAGTGAGTGTGATTCTTGGTATCAAGATCACAAAATCCGAGCAATGAATTTCTTTGGATCAATCACAATATATGAAAAAGATCTTAAAGAAATATAATTACTTTGACAGTAAACCTGTGAGCACACCAAATGATCCAAGCGTAAAGCTGTTTAAGAACACTAGTGAAAGTGTTAGACAAACAGAACATGCGAGCATCATTGGAAGTCTTAGGTATTCCATTGATTGTACTAAACCTGACATTGCATATGTCGTGGAATTGTTGTGGGGGTTTACTAGTAGACCGAGTAATGAACATTGGCAAGCTATTGAGCGAGTCATACAGTACCTTAAAAGGACCATGAATCTCGGTTTACATTATCAGAGATTTCCTATTGTACCTGAAGGATACAATGACGCAGATTGGAATTCCTTATCTGATGATTCCAAAGAAACTAGTGGCTATGTATTCAACATAGCTAGAGGAGTTGTATCTTGGAAATTAAAGAAACACACTATCCTGAGAATATAACATTAGAGACTGCTAGTGAAGAAGCAAGTTGGTTAAGATGCTTGCTAAATGAGATTCCCTTATGGAAAAAACATATGTCAGTTGTGCTGATCCACTGCGATGGTACCGCGGGTATTGCAAAAATTGAGAACCGTTATTATAATGGTAAAATACGTCAAATAAGAAGAAAGCACAACACTGTTAGAGATTGTATCTCTAAAGTAACTGTAAGAGTGGATCACATACGCACTGATGAAAATTTAGCAGATCCTTTAACGAAAGGATTAGCTAGAGAGAAAGTCTATAATACATCATATAAGATGGGACTAATGCCTATAGGAAAATGAGTTGCTCATGATGGTAACCCGACCTAAATGACTGGAGATCCCAAGAAATAGGTTCAATGGGTAATAACAAGTTGTGAGTAATATGAGATGGTCATGAAAGTAAAGCATGAATCCTGAAGTAATAAGAGGATGAGATAATAGAAACTCTTAATGAGATCTATACTCTGTATGAGGGAGTACCTAGGCTACATGAGTACTCTTGATAGACTCACCTATGTGATTGTGGAACTTAGGTCGGTTCCTATGAAATTTCGAGGCTGAATTCCTAGAGCCTTTATTAAACTGGGATACACGTGCAGGGCCATTAAAGCACGGGCTATTAGAATACACCTTAAGAAAAGGTTGTGTGCGGGTTTGATGTCTGAGATAGAGTTCAAGACATTTGTATCACTCTTGTTGAATTGGAATCTTACTTGTTATGCAAAGGTTCAAGTCGTATACACCTTTGTTTATGCACAATCTTAGAAACGTTTGACGTTACTTCTAAAATCAATTTTTTAAATTCAAGTGGGGGATTGTTGGAACATGTCCATGTTCTAATATGTTGAATTTAAAAATTTCTCAAGTCTCACATTGTTAGAATATCTTTTTGGTTGAAAAAAACCATTTAGTCTCACATTGCTCATGTGAGAAATATTAACTACCTTACTTCCCTATATAAGGAGTGCACATGTTTCATTCTAAATCACACCAAAAACTATTCTATTAGTTTTTTCTTCCTCACTCTCATAACTCTGCGTCTCTCGAATTGTCGAAGCGCCGTCTTCTTCCCCTTTCTTCCTACTCATTGAATTTTTCAAGTATTTTCTTGAATTCTCTTTAGAGAATTATGTTAATTTCTCCTCATTTGAGTTGAGAAATTTTCAAGTTTAATCTTTTTTATTCTCTTTGGAGAATTATTTGAATTTATCTTCGTTGGATAAATTATTATGAGTGGTCAAATGACCATTATTAATTTTTCTTTGGAGAATTATTTGAGTTTCTTTTTGTTTGAGAAATTATTATGATTGGTCTTTGTACCAGATATTACGAGTGATGTTGATACCATATTTGAATGGTCTTGTACCATCGGAGGGTGTATTTCTAGATTGAACAGTATCGCGAAACGTCTTAAAGAGTGCGACCTAATCCACGACTCAACCTGGTAATTTCTTCGATGATAAATATTTTAAAATCCGAAAACAACACATTCTCTAAACAACTTTTTAAAATTTTAAAGGGACAAGAGTTGGAAGATAATTTATTAAATATTATTTGCCAGTCTCTTAGGTGATCATACACAATCAAGCGTGTCTTTAGGTGTGTCCAATCCCCTAGTTTGTCCTATTTCTTAGGACTTGGATAACTCAAACAAAATATTTAGTTAAATTGAAAGGATAAACACGATATCGATATTTTATTCCAACTAAAAATATTCAAAACAACTTGTCTCTAATAAATAAAGAACAAAAAAGGGTAGTGATAAAATTGAACTTATTTCACTAAAATAATAATAATAATAATAATGATTTTGAAATTATATATTTTCTTTGAATTTTACTAGTCAATATAGTATTTATAAATTTAAAATATTATCATGATAGTTTAGTCTTTATAATATTTATTATTATTATTATTATTATTTTCCTTTTTTTTTTGGGTCTTTTTACCGTTTTTCATTTAAAATAATCATATTTGAGGTGTGTTAAATGTTAAATATGAGTGTTTCTAGAAATAAGAATTTACTATTTTATTAAAAGAAATGTTTAAAAATTTTATATTATTACTATATATTAAATTAATAAATATAACATATATTCAATTATATATGTGATATAAATCTCGAATGTAATAATGGATTTAAAAAAATATTGTTGTCACACCTGGCTATATTTAATTGGTAAAACAAAGAATCTGATGAAAGAAATGCCATAGAGAGTGCCTCCAAATTCAATCAACCCAATCAAATAATAATATTATTATGATAATATTTCTCATCCAAAAAAGAATTACTCCAAATAAATTTCCTTAAACAAAATCAAATAAATAAAATACGAGGTAAATTCATGTTCTATGAATGTGGATTATGTGTTTTCTTTATATATAGATTCTAAGTGTCAAAATATTCTCATACAAAAAAAAAAAAGGTGGTGAAGCAACTAGCAGTGGCAGCCATGGATACTCTCACACTTGCTTTGGGTTTTCTCTCTCTCTCTTTGTTCCTCTTCCTTCTAAAGAGGTCTACTCACAAACATTCCAAGCTTCACCATGTACCAGGTATATATGTTATGTAATCTGTCATGTATCTGGTGTCATGTATAATTCACTCACTCATTTGATTTTGTTGTATTGTATGAATGAATTGTTAGGTGAATGATGAGTGTGTGTTTTGGTGTTTGCAGTGGTTCCAGGTTTGCCAGTGATTGGGAATCTGCTGCAATTGAAAGAGAAGAAACCTCACAAGACATTCACAAGGATGGCTCACAAATATGGACCTATTTTTTCCATCCAAGCTGGTGCTTCCAAAATCGTTGTTCTCAATACTGCTCAACTTGCTAAAGAGGTCCCTTTCCTGCATCAATTATTCCTTTGAATCAAACCTTGGATTGTGTTGTTTCTCATTTTCTCATTATAATTCACATGTTTTTCTTGTTCCCCCTAATGTTTTAGGCCAGATCTGCCATACTTCTCTATAGTGTTTATTTGTTTCACTATATTTAAACTAACCCTAGGAGTTGGCCTGTTGTTGCTAAAGGCTTCAGTCCTCACAATTTCTGTGTTGGACCAAGTCTATGCTCTCAGGTTCAAATTCTACTTGGTACTAACAATTCCTGTGTCGGGTGCTTTAAATGGGACCCCGCAAGGGATTGATTCCTTTGGATTAGTTGCGGCCAGATACCAAGCTTTAAAAAAAAATGAGCACATAGAGGCGGTGGAAATGATATCGAGTGTTAGTTTATAATATTTTTCTATTATTTCAGGCAATGGTTACTAGATATCCATCAATTTCAAAAAGGAAGCTATCAACTGCACTCACGATTCTAACTTCTGATAAATGTATGGTTGCTATGAGCGATTACAATGATTTTCACAAAATGGTTAAAAAACATATTCTTGCAAGTGTTCTTGGAGCCAATGCACAGGTTTGTTACAAAACTTGATGGTTATCTCATCAGTATTTGAGTAAATAGAATATACACTCTCTTCTCTCTTTTACGGTTTGGATGAAAAGTGTCTCTCATGTGTATTTTTGTTTGTACAGAAGCGACTCCGTTTTCACAGAGAAGTTATGATGGAAAATATGTCCAGGAAGTTTAATGAACATGTGAAGACCCTCTCAGATTCTGCTGTTGATTTTAGGAAAATATTTGTGTCTGAACTTTTCGGACTAGCATTGAAGCAAGTGAGTCTTATCCTTCTTATATAAAATTAGTAAGAATTTTGGGAGAATAGAATAGCGCGGCATAAAAATTTACAAAACCCTGACCTCGTGGATAATTTGCAGGCTCTGGGAAGTGATATTGAATCCATTTATGTAGAGGATTTGACGACTACATTATCAAGAGAGGACTTATATAACACTCTAGTGGTTGATTTTATGGAGGGTGCAATTGAGGTGGATTGGAGAGATTTCTTTCCGTACCTGAAATGGATTCCAAATAAGAGCTTCGAGATGAAAATTCGTAGAGTGGATCACCAAAGAAAAATTATCATGAAGGCACTACTTAATGAGCAGAAGAAGCGGTTGGCATCAGGAAAGGTAAGGTTCTCTTCTCTTCTCTTGTTTGCAACTTCAAAACTACGCATAATCCATGATAGAGTTATCTTAACTTGATTGTTTGGGATGGAACAGGAATTAGATTGTTATTATGATTACCTAGTATCAGAAGCTAAAGAAGTGACCGAAGAACAAATGATCATGCTGCTCTGGGAGCCAATTATTGAGACATCTGATACTACCTTAGTCACAACAGAATGGGCTATGTATGAACTCGCCAAAGACAAATATCGTCAGGTTGATAGTTTTACTTCCCCTTTAGCTCACTCTTAGAATTTAGGCTCGGACATATCCCAACCCGTGTGAGGGTTGTCCCTAATTATAACTAACCAACCATTTTAAGTTGTTTGGCTGGTTGGTTGGTTCGCTTTGGTGATCTCTTTTTTCCCAATGTTGACACATTGTTGCTGGTTACATCTTAATATGGCAGGACCGTCTGTATGAGGAGCTTCTAAATGTATGTGGACATGAAAAGGTTACCGATGAGCAATTATCTAAGCTACCTTATTTGGGGGCTGTATTCCATGAAACATTAAGGAAACATAGTCCTGTTCCGATTGTCCCACTAAGATATGTTGAAGAGGATACAGAATTGGGAGGATATCATATTCCTGCTGGATGCGAGGTTGTTCTCTTTTTCCTCTAAGTAAAATTTATATATTATATTCTATATGATTGATGATTGATTGATTCCCGTTTCCTGTTCTACAGATTGCGATTAATATATATGGATGCAACATGGATAGCGACTTGTGGGAAAATCCAGACCAGTGGATTCCAGAGAGATTTCTTGATGAGAAATATGTCCAAGCAGATTTGTACAAGACAATGGCCTTTGGAGGAGGGAAGAGGGTGTGTGCAGGCTCTCTTCAGGCCATGTTGATAGCTTGCACGGCAATCGGCAGATTGGTACAAGAATTTGAGTGGGAGCTGGGACATGGGGAAGAAGAGAATGTGGATACAATGGGCCTTACCACCCACAGGCTTCATCCCTTGCTAGTAAAACTCAAGCCAAGAAACCTTTCTAAGTAGCAGTGGTAGCTTATATAGCTAGAAAATTTAGTGGTTGTAGCATAGCTACATATTTAATAAGTGTGCCTCGTAGTAAAGTTATCTCAAATCTACGACTTTGATAAATAAAGTTCGGTATAATAAGAGTTTTGTTAAGTTTGCTGTATTGACTGTAGTTTTTCAATCAGGTATGGAAAATCATAACCCTGTGTAAAAAACTATGATTCAATAAAAGTGGCTTGATTGACAAGAGAGGCTAGGTAGTTTCGTTTGCCTGCCGTCTCTCTTGTTTCCAAATAGTTTCATTTCAATTTCATTCGTTTGTTCGTTTGTCATTTTTATTGTGCTGATCCTCCCCTAAGTGTACCTCTTCTGTCTTTTCTGTTGGCACAGCTATTTTGTGTGGAGTTGAGCCTGCATTGGCTCTTTTTGTTTGTCATTTTTATTGTGCTGATCCTCCCCTAAGTATACCTCTTCTGTCTTTTCTGTTGGCACAGCTATTTTGTGTGGAGTTGAGCCTGCATTGGCTCTCTTTTTTTCCAAAAAAAAAAACAAAACTACTGTTGCTCTAGTATCTAACATGATTTGAGGGCTTTAAGTGAGGTTAATCATATGTTGAATCTCCCTACTTTCAAGATTACTTCTCTAAATAAATTGCATTTATACAAAAAAAAAAATCCTCCTAGCTGAAATGAACACAATTTGTTGCAGGATCGAAGAGTACGGTGGGATTTAATTTAGTTAAATAGTAGCCATGTTTAAAAAGTCTGAAACATGTAATAGTAATGAATTGCTCATCTGAACACAATGATTTATACATTAGTTTCTGTGATATTTGGATGGCATTGTATCTTCCTAGCTGAAGATTAGACAAAATCAACTATTACTTCTTCCCGGAAGGGACTTCTCTCAACCAAAAGATATCTTGAATTCAGAGCTTGAACCAATTGTGTCGAAACTAGGATTTTCCATTACACTATGCAACAAAGTTTTGCATCAATGGAAGCCAAACATATGGAAAAAGCCTGGTAACCAGTCAAAGGATATCTGCACAATTTTGTAAATTCAGATGAAATCTATAGTGTGAAAAAATGAAGCTCAAGAAAACTAGAGCATTTGAATTGATAATGATAGTGATACCTATAGTCCATAACAAACTTAGATTTTGCCACCCTCCCTAGCTGCAGGATTGTCTGCTTCCCATTCTCCTAATAACCATAATAAAGACACCAAATCAGCTAAACATGAAAATACAACATAGAAACACTTCCACGATGATGATTGATACCTCTAAAGTGAGCTGAAAGTTTTTAACTGATTTCTGGATTTGAAGTCCTGTCCTTCCTTTATCTCTATAGTCAAGCTCAAATTGTTTTGAACTCTTGATGAAGATAATAGAAATTAGAAATACAAATTAGTCAAAGTACAACAGATCCATGTCTAACCATAAATGACAAATAAAATCACCTTGTTGTAGAGTGGATCTTTTGAGTATAGTTGATGAACTTTGTCCAATTTTCCCTTCCAATTCAGCGGCAAACCCTTAATATGTTGCACCTGTGAAGTGTTCTTGAAAGATATAGATTGATGATTAGGTATATATGCTTTGATGCTTCTATGAGTTCCTGTACATGTTGGTATTGTAGGTACATACTCAACAACAGCAAGAGGCTGCTTTGAATTTGATTGATTACTATTGGATTTAGAATTAGGACGATGGTTCTGATCCCAAATGTTGTATTTGGATCCAGTGAGGTTGGCCGTTACTGTCCCGAGGAAAGTATCTTCGGAATCAGAAAGTAGTCCTTTTACATTCTGAGCTACTGTGAACTGTGATCTTCCATTTCTCCGCCGCTTGTGGCAGGCTACAGCCAGTTTCCTATTCTGCCGTCCCTGACCTTCGTAGGTATATAGAGAGAAGAAGGTGGTTGCAGAGAGACCCTGAGGGATTGTTTCTTTGACAATTACACATGTACATCTTCCAATATCTGTAGGTAAGGGTCTACATATCAAAGACCTGAAATGAAAAACACAAGATAAAAGTTATATGAAGTATAGACACAGACACTAACAGGTGGAGAGAGATTGGTTTACTTGTTAGGTAAAGTGGACCAAGAGGAAGCGGGAGCTGCTTCGGAATCGGAGTAGTCCCATATTTTGAGAGAGTTGGAAAAGTGAGAAGAATCGTTGATTTGCATGCAGAACTGTAATGAAGAAGGTTTAACAATTCTAGTTGATAATGATTTGGATTTTGGAAGAACATTGACATTGGTGTTTTCTTTGTTTTCTGTTACGTTGCTGCAACTACGACGAATACTAATATTGGTTTGGGTCTCGCTGAGTGGATTTGAAAACATGCGACAGAGGTTTTGGTTCTTCATTTGGTGGTTTGTTTTGAACAATGTTGTTGTTGTTGGTGGTGTTTGGGTGATTTATATTTGAATGATTGAATTGAATTGGTGGGTGGGTCCTATATGTTACTTTTTATGTTTTGGTTTGAATTTGAAAAAGCTTTGGGTAAGGCAATAATGTCTTTATTTAGGTTTGTGGTTTTGTCTTTGGTGATTCTAACGGTAACTATTTAACTCAATCTCACTCTCATGTTTTAGTTTAGTACATAAAAGGATACTTTTGAACACAAATAAAGTACACAAAACCCTTTGTCTTGTTCAAAGTGGGGTTTTGTATCATTTGACATTTAGTAGACACTTTTAGGAGAAAATATATTTTCTTGCCGCAGTTAAAGATATTACTAATTCATCAACTCAAATATTTTGATTTCAAATAATGTGTTATTTTATTTTATATATTTTTTTAAAATCCATATATATTTGAAAAAGTGAGAGAATCGAAGATAAATATATAAAATATGTCATAAGATCTATTGTCTGGATTTTGATATTTAAATAACACAATTTTTTTTATGAGTGATAAGCTTATAGAATAAACAAATTTAAATATAGGAGAGCTCCAACAAAAGGATTTGTTGGCACATTTTCTTTTCTTTATGATAGTGGAGTGTTTCAGTGTGGCCGTTTAAGTGATAGTCAGCGTGGCCGTTTAGGTGAAATATCTGTGGATTATTAAGACTATTTTTAAGAATTTTAAGTTCGTCTCAAAGAAAGGTGAATTTTGTTAAGAGTGGTATTTTTTGTATTAATGTTGGAAGGTCTTTCGAGTTTGCCTCGTCTATGGTTAGGTTGTTTACTAAGAGATTAATTTCTTGAAAGCATAGGTTTATGAGTCTTGGAAAAAGAGTGATTCTTTTAAATTCGATTCTGAACTCTATCTTTATCTTCTACCCTTTTTTATGAAGTTTCTAGTGTCATAATGGAAGAAGATAGTTTGGATTGTGATAAGAAAAAAATATTAGAGCTTTATTGTAGGTATTGTAAAATAAGTTATATTTTGATACAAAAAATAATTGTTTAAAACAATTCAAGTAGAATATTAATATAACCATTATCATTTGAGTAATTGTATTTGCAATTATTTAATAAAATTGACCAATAATATTATTTGTTGAAAGAGATAATTCAGATTAGCTATTATAAAAAAAATTAGTTTGTCAAACTATATTTTGTTAATTATGTCAAGAAAAATTTAAAATAATTAAGTGTAAGCTAAAATGCAAAAACTGTCATCCAGAACTTAATCAATAACTTTATTGCAAATTATCACCTTAAATCTTTTAGTGGTTTCAAATTATACCTTAATTTTGCATGTGTTCAATTTAGATAGAAGGTATTAATAAAAGCTTTTTGAGTGAGTTACTTGAGATGATGAGAAATTTCCAAAGACAACAAATGATGTACAATTATAATTCTTAATATAAATAATTGGCTATAGAGATGCATATTTTCACTTATAAAGCTAGGTAACTTAAAAATTTAAGCTAATAATAAGTTAATAATATATAACTATTATACGTATAAATGGATTTAAGAAATAAGTTGCTTATAAATATTGGAGAACCAAAAATCACTTAACTTGAGTAGTAGAGCTAAAAGTGCAATTTTCATTGGGGAGAAAAAATAGAATTCTCATTAATGAGATATTTTGTTTGAAAAAATAGAATTCTGATTAATGAGATATTTTGTTTTCCTCTTGTAAGAGGAACCAACAGTCTGACAGAGAAGATACAAATGCTGTTATACAAACCAAAACCAAAACCAAAACCAAAACCAAAATCAATAATAATATGTAGTAGAGTACGTCAAACCCAAATCAGAAACTCTACCACATAAATCTCCCTAGAAAGACACGGCCAGAAGAAATTTTCAAATCCACCCTCGCAAAAAGAAGAAATAAAAGAAAAAACCTGAACAAAACTATGAATCAATGTGGGTTAAAAATTTAATCCTCAAAATCAGCAGCATTTTCCAGTAAGTAGTTGGCCGCCAATTGCTCATCACGGTCACATGCCAAAAATGCCTCTATAACTAAGGCTCTATCAAATCCCATACCCTCTAGCTGCATATCAGTAAAAATGAATCAGTACATATGGTAAATCAATTTAAATGAAAAGAGCAAAGTCGGACTTTGTAAAAATAGATATACCCTTCCAATTGCCTCCTGCTCAGCTGGTGTCACATTGATAGCATGAGGCATGTCTTGTTCCGGCTCATCAAAGTTATCTCTAAATAATAGAAGAAAGTTACATTCATAAATAAACTATGGGATCAAGTAATGATTATAAAATGCAAAGATGACATGTTAAATTATCTCAGACCATACATGGCAAGCAGTATATACTCACCCTTCAGAACCGTCCGTGGGTTCATTTATCAACTGGAGAAACTCAGCATGATTTTCATCAATAAGTCTCAGGAGACTGGGATTTTGCTTTCCGAGCTCTTGAAGTACAGGCTGCAATAGAAATTCTCTCAGACTTTGACAGATGACAAAAAGTCAGGTATTAGGTGATTGAGAAAATAGATAGTTAGATACCTGGAGAATTTGTGGATTGGATTGTACCATTGTCCGTAATGCTTGAAACTGAATATGCCCAACATAGAAACATTTACTAATAATTTATTAAAGTTGGATACAAAGAAGAATAACAAGTGCTCTGCAGTACAATATTGTCTCTACTAATGATGTGCACCACATTGACCAAGCACAGCAATTTATGTTGAACTAGCTCCAATCGTAAGAAAAACAAATCAAATTACCAGCCATGACAATATACCAAAAACCAAGATTTCTTGCAATATCTAGCATAAGCTAATGTGGTGAAACTATATAAAGCACACAACATTGATTTTTTTGTTTCCTTTCTAGAAGTTTTTTCTACTTCATGTGCTCTTTTAAGGATATGATTTGTAAACATGGTGGACACTATCCAATATTAATGTTATGCACGGTATAAAATTTTTGTCAAACAGTGACACGTGATATGCTATTTGTAATTGTGACCCACCTCTCAGATTCCATTGGTATAACAAGTTTAAATACAAACACTATTTCTTTCAACATGGACGTGTCAAACATGAATTTCTTAACATTTAGTGCGTTGAAAATTATGAAATAAAATGCCCACCTGGGAATTGGTCCTCAAGAAGTCGAGCGAACCAGCTCCAGCTCCAGCGCCAGAAATTGTCTCCTGAGAGAATTTCAACTCAAAATAAAGCACAAAGTAACAGCAAAAGATGTAAATGACAAGGTACAGTGACTTTTGTTACAATAACATCAACAACCAAAGTCTTATCCCACTAGGTAGGGTTGGCTATATGAATCATGTGACTTTTGTTAATTCATTCAAATTATAATTTTTACCTGCGGAAACATATTCAAGGGGGACGAGTTAGGGGCCCCGGGAATAGCTCCAGTAGTGACACCACCAGTTTCAGTTTGATTATTTGGGTAATGAGGAGCCGGTACAGCAACTTCTGCTGTTTCAGGAATCCCCTGCAAATAAAAAATAATTGTTAAATCAAATAAGACACAGCAGAAAGTTCAAGTAGAGTCTACAGTGAGCAGTTTAGGCATACAGAATACAAATAATCTACAGCACGTTCTGGGTTATTGAAAGCTGCACGAAGAGCACGATTAACAGTATCTCTATCCCAGCTGCCTCCACCCATGTCCACAAGTTGTTGAATAGTCTGCTCTAGATTACTCCCAGCAACTAAATTTGAAGCAGCCTGTCCATAAGTATCTGTAGTAACACTGCAGAAATGCCATTCAAATGTATTTCAGAAGCCTTGATTACAGGAAATTGGAAAATGGCAAACAACTCAATTTGTTGATTCCAGCAAGAGGGTAAGATGCTTATGATCGCTATGTTTATTCAAGGTGTGATTATAATTAGGAGACTTGAGTTAGTAAGTAGGAATTTAGGTTTAGTTATTTCGGTCTGGTACATTATTCCCCATGGTTGGATTAGGACTCTATTCTTTATTCTAGATTAGAATTTTTCAGCCTAAAGTTTGGGTTACCCGCAACAGTACAAGCCCATAACACTTGTTCAAGAGTAATGTGTCTGATTGGTGAGGAATCAGAAAACTGATGAACAAGGCATCAGTCAAATTTTAATGATAATATTAGATCAGGCTAACCTAAAAGTAATCAGACCAAATTCAAATTACAACTGTTCTGGACTGGCCCAATGGCTAGAGTGGACCCAGTCTGACCTCCTCCTTCGACACGGCCCGTGCAACCACGGCCCGGGCTC
Organism: Vicia faba; assembly: GCA_948472305.1. Taxonomy (NCBI): domain Eukaryota; kingdom Viridiplantae; phylum Streptophyta; class Magnoliopsida; order Fabales; family Fabaceae; genus Vicia; species Vicia faba. Next base: position 363,644 of record CATIWC010001993.1, on the reverse strand, counting down.
CCCTGTCCTCCATCGGGCACCATCGATCGTTTGTCCTCCTGAACTAGCACTGACCTACGACGATCGACGAGCGCCTCTCAGTCTGCCGATCTCAAGTCGGCCAGACAACCAGGAACCGATCAGACCGCTGCCTGTAACCTATCCCCTCAGAACTAACGGCTAGTTGAGGGCACACCTGCCTGGTTTGACCAAGTCCTGGCAGTTACCTATTTTTACGGACCCGCATATCTAGGCCCAAAAATAGGGATCAATGGCCAAGCGCCAGGGGTACTATATAAACCCTCACTCATGTGAGCGTCAGGGATCGATTATTGACTATTCATCACTAAACCCCTAATACTTTGCTTGTATTTTTGCTCTCACACTTACTTGATCGTCGGAGTGCCTTGCAGGTACAACCCCCTTTTTCCTCCTTGACTTTCCAGTCCGTCTGAAGATCATCATCCGGCCACCTTGCAGGTTCTGATCAACCAGTAAAATCAAAAACCATGACATTTTGCCTCTTGAAGACAATCAATGTTATCAAATTTGCAATCCCACAACGAGCTAGCGATCTTGATCATGAGTAAAATCGCATTCTGATGAAATTGCGAGAGAAAAAATGTAGAAAGAATGATGTTGCCACAATGGGAGAAGAAGATTTTGAAAGCTTTACATATGTTGGAATAGAAAGGAATCAAAAGAATTGCTGTTGCTTTTAAATGAGTCTTCCCAACAACAAATAAATAGTATGGTGTAAAATACTTTTGCTATAATAAGGGTGTCTAAGTTCCCAATAATGAGTTTAAAAAACCTTACAATAATAACTGGCTAAGTAATAAACTAAGGATTCTCCAGTAATATCTGGCCAAGTCAATAATATATATTATTTTAGTATAGTATTTTTTTTTAAATTTAGTAGGATTTTACTATCTTGATTGCAATCTTACGTTTTACGGTCTTGCAACCCCCTCCCGTGAAACGGTAAATAGTTGGGTAGGATCTTCCTATCCTACTTACAATCTTACTAACGATTAAAAGAATAGCTTTTTGATAGCCATCATGACAAAAAAAACTACTTAAAGGAAATACTTAGTATTATGGGGTACACTAACGACTACGAACTTGGTTAGAAACGTAGAGACAAAAACCATACTTTGTAATTGGGACATCTGCCGCGGATGCATTGTTGTTTACAGATCTGCTCAGTCAAATAAAATAAGTTATGAAAAAATAGAATTTGGTGAAAAAGATTATATGAAGAACTATTTCAAATAAACTCACTGAGTTTGTACTACAGGTGCGGAATCTGGTGTTGGCACAGTTATAGGAGGATTGCTGGCGGTCTGTCACACATGCACAATCACCAGCTCATACAAAGGGGAAAAACTTAAATGCCAAAATATATTAAAAACGAGTAGGAAACATGCCTGAGTAGATGAAGTTCCAGCAGGGCCCGAGGTTTTACTCTGCAAATAAAACAGTACAGTGGTCTTTATGATTAAAGAGACAAGAAATGCATCAGAAACAAACAATGCATGTTGGAGAGCATAACAAAACTATGAAGGTAACTATTCAAAAACAAATGTTACCATAAACTTTAGTTATCAAATTTAAACAGGTGGCAAACTGCAACCCATTTGACATGATCTAAGGCTTCTCATATGGTCAATAATAAGACAAAAAAACACACCTTTCATTGCAATCAAGAAACACAAAAAACCTAAAAAGCGTTCATGATAGTGATACAAGAACAATTTGATCTGTTTTCAAACTTGAATGCAATTTTCTCTCAAGTTTAGATCCGTGATCGTATCATTAAAATAATAATAAAGAGAAACATTGTTTAAAAAGGGTTTAAGAAAGAGAAGAAATAAATATACCTTACTAAGCATGACAACAAGAAATCCGTCTTCGGAAACCTTATTCTCAGCTAATGTAGTTTCATCTTTCAAAACCTTTCCATTATGAATCAGCAATTGCTGCCCGCAAGGGTAATTATCTTTGCCTTGAATATCTTCAATATTCTTTTTTACCGCCATTATCTAAAAAGTGAAGAAAAAAAACAGTAACAAGTAGCAACAAAATTCAAAAATAGTCATTTGTTCTATTTCAATTTACTCACATAAATGAATGAATTTTTCTGGATTAAAATCAAACATAGCAGCTGTTTCAATAAATAGAATTGAATGTGGGAAATAAACGAATGAAAGTGAAAAAAGTAAAATTGGAAGAAAACTGACAGAATCAGAAGGCTGGACCCTGATTTCGAAATGGCTTCCTTTCAAAGTTTTGACGGTGAGCTTCATGACTGCTCAGCTCCGACCCGATTCCGATTGAGCTACGCCGGTGGAATGTAGAAAGGGAGAAGAAACCCTAGTAATAGTATACTATAACTTTCCTCTTTTCGCGATAACCGTTCTTCTCTTCTCTCTTTTTTTTTTTTTCCTTTCCAAACCTATACTATAGTAGCATGCATTTACATCGTAAGGTTACCACATTTTTTATTTTTATAAATTTTAATTTTAATAATTATATACTCATTTTGAAACTCTTATACTTTTAATAACTTTACTGTTTAAAAATATTACTGATTATTTATATTAAATTTCATCTAAGGGAAGATGATGAGTTGTACGTCACGAAATTTTGTGTTTCACTATTTATAATTTCTCTTTCTTTTTATTATTATTTTTTATATATGTCGTGTTCTAATTTATGTATTTCTTTTCTCTCCCAATTTTCTAAACTACATCCCTATTTTCAAAGTTCATCCCTTTTGTTCTGGATTGGGCCCGGGTTGGCCCAAGAACAAGGACAAGGCTCAATCCAAACAGCTCTACAAGGAGCGCGTCGACCAGAAACTACAGTCGTGTCTGCCGCTGTCCGCGAGCACGACGTCCTCGACCACATACAATCCAGCTCGAGCCCAGCTCGAGCACCCTCCTCGTAGGGCAGACTATGATCGTTACTCCATCACCTGAACTCCGGAAAGACCGCGTCCTCGTCCGTCTGTACTTCTCGCTGAGCATCACCAGGAATGGGACCGCGTGCGGGTCCCCACTACACACGTAGAATCTGGCAGTTCCTTTATTGGGCCAGTCCTGGTCGACCCAATAAAGGGACCTTGGCCCCGCGCTGGGGGCTATAAATACTCTCTATTCCTAGAGGACCAGGTATTCATTCTCTTACCCATATACACACTTTTTGCCTGCTCGTACTACCACTCACTTTAGCATCGGAGTGCCTTGCAGGTACCCCCCCCCCCCATCTCGTTCAACATCAGCTCGGAGCCAGTCGTGACGGTCCAAGTCTGATCTGGTAAGATCAGTGGCGCCGTCTATGGGAACTAGCTTCCCCGTCTTGCAAAAACTCGAAGACCAAAGCTCAACTCAACTATCACCGTCATGGCCGACCAAGTTTGTGATGAACAAAACATCCGCGTCGTCGACACCAACAACGGCCTCGCGGACAAAAATGGACACCCCGATAACGCCAGTAACCCCGGTCATAACACCCTTCCTGTGGGAACTGCCCCCGGGCCCTCAGTCCACCGCGACGGAGTTACTGCATCATCCTCCTCGGTCCCTCCGCCGTTCGAAGAAGACAATGCAGCTCCCACAAACGATTGAGCTGCTCAGTTTCAGGAAGTCCCTGTCCCCGCCGGGGCAGATGCCACGACCCGCGCGCTGTTCGCGGCGATCAATCAGACGAATTACCTCATCTTTGCCCAAGGGGAAAGATTGAGGGCATTAGAAGACGATCGAAGACCCCCGAGGAGGCACCGGAGGCCCCAGACTCCACCTCCTCGAGTAACGGAGGTACATCTCCCGTCTCCCCCACGGAGACACTACAAAGGTACATCCTGAAGTCCGTCACCCCGACCCTCGGGGAGACGGCCCCCTTTGGAGAGGCAACCCATCATTGAAACCGGGGGACGCGGCCACGCCCCCACACGACAAGAAAGAAGACACTCTGGAGACGGGCATGGAAGAATCATCCAACGAGCACCACGCTCGAGAGATGCCTAGCACGACCAGGACCGTCAGGCTCGACAATATTACAGGTCCCCATATCTGTCCTCGGAGCGAAGTGACGAGGACGCCCCCCGCGGTCCCCTGTCACAGGCCATCATGGAGGCACCCATTCCCCCGGGCATGGAGAAGCCTCCACATCTGAAGGAATACGACAGAGTCGCAGACCCGGTCGACCACATAGACGGGTTCGAGACTATGCTGCACTACCACAATGTCGGGGGACCCATCAAATACCAATTGTTCCCCACGACCCTCAGAAAGGCAGCAATGGACTGGTACAAAGGCCTTGCTCCTGGATCAATCACCTCGTGGCGAAACCTGAAGAACCAATTCATCAGTTTGTTCATAGTGTCTCGGCGACACCCAAAGACCGAGGCAGCTCTCGAGGCCATCATCCAGAGACAAGATGAAACCTTGAGAGAGTTCATCAATCGCTTCAACCGCGAAGCCATACAGGTCCCCTGCGCGGACCACATGAAAAGATATTTGCTGGAGAGGGGGCTCATCCCCGGCACAGAATTCAGAAAGGTCGTGGGCATCGAGCCACCTAGAACATTCGATGCCCTCCTCGAGAAGGCCCGGGCGTACATGGATTACGAGGAGAGGGAGGCGGCCAATAGAGCCCGAGACCCCAGGACTCGCGGGTCCAGCAGCAACCCGCGCCAGGAAGCTGCTCCTCCTCGATGAACCGGGGAGAAAAAAAAGAAGACAAACCCCGAGAAGTCCGAGAGCAAAGAGGACCCCCGGGGCGTTTTACACTATACCAAATTTGGCTTTTAGCAGCACCCCTACGAAAGCGCTTTTAGGAAAAGCGCTGGCATAGGCTTCGCTAAAGACAAAATTAAAAAACACGCTAAAAAAGCGCTCTTATAGTGGGGGGGGTATGAAAGCGCTTTTAAAAAGCGCTCTGGTAAGGGGGGGTATGAGAGCGCTTTTGAAAAGCGCTTTGGTAAGGGGGGGTATGAGAGCGCTTTTGAAAAGCGCTTTGGTAAGGGGGTATGAGAGCGCTTTGGTAAGGGGGTATGAGAGCGCTTTTCAAAAGCGCTCTGGTAGGGGGTGGGGTACAAGAGCGCTTTACCCTTAAAAGCGCTGGTATAGCTACATCTACTAAGGCGCTTTTCAAAAGCGCTTTCATAGCCTTTTTAAAATTAAAATTTTTAAAAACAAAATTATACAAACCCCATCCGTCTTCTCACATCAACCTTCATTCCAAAGTCCAGACCTTCCATAACCTACATCTACTGTTACGAACTTCCATAACCTTCACTCCTGCCTCATCTCCGCGACCGTTACTTCACTGCTGCCGCCATTCTTCTTCTATTTCCATTTGTTCAAAGCTCCGTCACTTGCCGTCACCGTCACTTGCCGTCACTTCCTCAGCCATCTCCGTCGCTCCTACTTCAAAGCTCTTTGTCAAGTCCAAACGTGGTTCCCTGTTATCATCATCAACAACATCCAACTTCCAATTTTCTACAAATTATCTTAGGTAACATTACTTGATTTTCATAGTTTTGTTGAATACTTGAGTAATTTCTGCATGCATATTATGTGTTTGTGATAATGTTTATGTGAATTTGTGATGTAGATTTTAACATAGATTTGTAGACATAACATTTGCACATTAGGTGTACGTAGAAATTCCTCATAGAATTGAATTGCTAATTCTTGACATAAGAACTAATTCTTGATATTGTGCTAATCTATTGACATAGAATCGTGATTACTAACTACTGTTGTGTTTGTTCTATGCTATTCACCTCAATGTGCACAATCATGTTTACTAATTTCTAGTAATGAAAATGATCTTTACAGTGTTCTTCACTATCCATTTCAATTGTTTTCAACAACAAACAAGCTAAAGCGCTCAAGATTTAAGGTATCACTATCTTTTGATGCTTCACTAAGTAAGTCATTTGTGATGGATGTCAAGGAAACTTGTGTATTTTTATACTCTTCATTCAACAGTTTCTTCAAAATAATGTCAAAGAAACTAATGTCATTGTTCTTGTTTACCCTAACCAATTGATATTTTCGCATTCCAGGAGAACAATTTCTTTCTCTCGTTCAATTGCTTAAGTAATCTCTCTCATTCAAGTAATCTCAATCCTCCAGAGGCCTTCACGAACTGGTTTTTAGAAGTCCATCTTCTTCATCTAACTTGCTTCCTTCCTCTTAAATCTTAAGTAAGATTTAACATTGTTTTTAAAAATTAATCTTGAAGTAATCTTGTGTTGTTGTAGGTTGGTGTTTTAGTTTGAAGTATAATATTGTGATAATGTGATAATGTGTTTTTGGTTTGTTTTATTAAGTTGATGTTCTGGTTTGAAGTATTGTGTTTGTATTGTGATAATGTGATAATTTTTTTTAGTTTGGTGCCTTAGAAGTTGAAATTTTGTAAACTTTAATTATTAGTTACATAAGACATTAATAGAAAAATGGTAGTGTTTATTTTTTAATTTGTTAGGAGTAGAAGGAATTTGTTTATATTAGAGGTGGTTATATTTTTAATGCGCTATAATGTAGTGGAATTGGAATTTAGAGAATTGGTACTTACTAATATGTGTAAGATTGGAACTTAGATAATTTTGAGATTTTGTTGTGTTGTGTTAATTTATTTAATTGATTATGCATCACAAAAGTGATAATGAAGAGTAGAAAAAATGATTCTTTTTTCAATAGGAAAGAAATAGATGAAGAGAACTTAACCCCTATTAGTAGTGGAAGTAATAGGATGGCCTTGAATCTGTGCAATTTAGGAATTCCAGTTATGAAAGTCATGGACATGCCTTCCAAAACAACATCAAGAATGGGGAGGGAATGTATTTGCTGTAGTAATGAAACTGTTATTTCCCACCCATAACAAACAATGTAGACTAAGGTTTATATATTTAAAGTTCCTTAAATAAGCTTATTGTTCTAATCTAAGGTTTATATTATTGTGTTTATGAAGTCTGTTTTGAACTTTGTGTGAGTTTTAATAGTTTTGTTCTTTGTGTGAAACTCGTCTCATTGGTTGAAGAATGTCGATGTTTATAAATTATCTTTAGTCCTGATTCTTAAGCAACATAATTTTTTGATTCAAGTGTTAGCATATGTTCGGCCTTTATGTATCATGTTCTTAATAGAATTTAAATAATTAAGATGATGACAAATAGGTGAAAGAAATACTCTATAAATTTGAAGTGAAAGTTAGGTTAGTGTGAAACATGTTGTTAGATTATGATGACAAATAGGTGAAATAAATACTAAATTTGAAGTGAAAGTTAGGTTAGAGTGAATCATATATATCTTATATATTAAAGTTGTGAAGTCTATTAAATTATTTTGGAGTTAAAATTAAGGTTTTTTTTTAGTAATTTTATATATTTATTTTATTTTATTTTATTAGTTATTTATTAAAATTAATTTCCTCTCAGTAACTCTTTAATTTCGTTTATCGTTAAGTGAGGTACTTACTAACTTTGTGAATTGAATTCGCCATAGGGGTTACTTGTGAAGAGTGAAAGTTTGACCGTTTTTGTTTAGCTTAATTAAGACATGGATAAGACATGGATGAATTCAAACCGATTGTCGAAAGAGTACGAGAAAGGGGTATGGGAATTTGTTGAGTTTGCGGTTGCGCACTCCAAAGACCCGCTTCGAATGCCGTGTCCTTGCTTGGGTTGCTGTTATGCCGGGGGTAAGGTTGACGGGAATCAGTTGGGATCTCATTTACTACGGTTTGGAATTGATAGAAGTTATACATGTTGGACAATGCATGGTGAGAAAAGTACCGGGAATGCTGAGTCGAGTTGTAATAGGAAGTATGCTTCAAACGACGATTGCACAGACACATACGATTGTGATCGAGTCGAAGAGATTGCAGAAGCGCTTGAAGAAGATCTTGCGGATTGTCCCAAAATGTTTGAGAGGTTGGTAAGCGATGCAGAGAAACCGTTGTATGTTGGTTGTTCAAAATTCACAAGATTGTCTGCGGTGTTAAAGTTGTACAACTTAAAGGCGGACAATGGATGGTCGGATAAAAGTTTCACAGAGTTATTAGCCCTTATGAAAGATATGCTACCAGAGGATAATGTTCTTCCCAATCGAACGTATGAAGCCAAAAAGATGTTGTCTTCTATTGGAATGAGCTATGATAAGATACATGCATGTCCAAACGATTGCGTTTTGTTTCGAAACGAGTATGCAGCGTTGAATGAGTGTCCTAAATGTGGTGCCCCTCGATATAAGAAAAAGTTGTCTCCTGCTAAAGTCTTATGGTATTTTCCTATAATTCCGAGATTTAGACGCATGTATCGTAGTGAGACCGATTCAAGACACTTGACTTGGCATGCAGATGAAAGAATTATTGATGGAAAGTTGCGACATCCGGCAGACTCACCACAATGGAGTAAAGTTGATACTGAATATCCTGAATTTGGAAAAGAAGCAAGAAACCTTCGGTTGTCATTGTCTACTGATGGAATGAACCCGCATGGTATTCAAAGTATCTCGCATAGCACATGGCCTGTGATTCTTATGATTTATAACTTACCTCCGTGGCTATGTATGAAGCGTAAGTACATGATGTTATCTATGCTAATTTCTGGGCCTAAACAACCAGGGAATGACATAGACGTATACTTGGCACCCTTAATCGAAGATTTAAAGTTTTTGTGGGAGAGAGGTGTGGAGGTTTACGATGGGTATAGGAAAGAAAGTTTCAACTTGAGGGCGATGTTGTTTGGAACAATTAATGATTTTCCAGCATACGGAAATCTATCCGGGTACAGCAACAAGGGTCAAAAGGCGTGTCCTGTTTGTGAAGATGAAACCGATACGACACGATTGGCGCTTTGTCAGAAGAATGTCTTTCTCGGCCATCGTAGATTCTTAAATTCTAATCATCACTACCGTGGGTGGAGAAAAGCATTCAATGGAGAGGCCGAACATCGTACAGCCCCGCCTTTTTTGTCAGGTGATCAAATTTTTGAAAAGGTGAAAGATGTGAGCACTCAGTTTGGCAAGCCTTTTGCACATTCAATTGTCAAGGGTGGGTGGAAGAAGAAGTCAATTTTCTTTGAACTTCCATATTGGAAGTCGTTGTACGTAAGACATTTCCTGGATGTTATGCATATTGAAAAAAATGTATTTGACAGCGTTATAGGTACGCTACTCAATATACAAGGAAAGTCTAAGGATGGCGTTAACATAAGGAATGACATGGTAAACATGGGGATGAGAACTGAATTGGGGCCCGTGACGAAAGGAAGACGAACATATCTGCCACCTGCTGTTTACACTCTATCTAGAAAGGAGAAGAAAACATTGTGTAAGTTCCTCAGTGAAGTAAAAGTTCCAGAAGGCTACTCTTCAGATATTAGAAGACTTGTGTCCATGAAAGACCTCAAGTTAAAGAGTTTGAAGACGCATGATTGCCATGTTATAATGGAACATTTTTTACCAATAGGTATACGTTCTATTCTGCCAGAAAAAGTAAGAAGCGCAATAACTAAGCTGTGTTTCTTCTTCAGGTCTATTTGCAGTAAGGTGGTCGATCCCGCGATCTTACCAACATTGCAAAATGAGATAGTTGTTACTTTATGTGATCTTGAAATGTATTTTCCTCCCTCGTTTTTTGACATAATGGTTCATCTAGTCGTTCATCTTGTGAAAGAGACACAACTGTGCGGACCAGCTTATATGAGATGGATGTACCCTGCTGAACGTTATATGAAAATATTAAAAGGGTACGTGAAAAACAGAAGTCGACCAGAGGGTTGTATTGCCGAGCGATACGTTGCTGAAGAAGCGGTTGAGTTTTGTACTGAATATCTGTCAAATGTTCAATCAATTGGACTCCCCAAATCTCATATTGTCGAAAAAAAAGAAGGAAAAAGGCTAATTGGAAATAAAGTTGTGACAGTATCAATGGTCGAACGGGATCAAGTGCACTTGTATGTTCTGCACAATGAGATTGAGGTTGAGCCGTTTGTTGAAATGCACAAAGTTGTTCTCCGAGATTTAAATCCAAATAGAAATGAGAACTGGATAGTACGAGAGCACAATCGAAGTTTCATACCGTGGTTTAGAGATCATATTTATTCAAAGTATCGTTCAGATCCTGCTTCAGTAACAGAAAGGTTGAGATGTTTAGCCTATGGTCCATCTGTAATTGTGCTTTCTTATAGCGCATACGCAATTAATGGATACACATTTTATACCAAAGAACAGGATGATAAAAGTACTATGCAAAATAGTGGTGTTACCTTGGTAGCTGAAGCTATGCACATATCAAGTGCGAATGACTTAAATCCGAAATTTGCAAATTTGTCATATTTTGGGGTTATCGAGCGCATTTTGGTGTTTGATTACGCGAAGTTTCAGATTCTTGTATTTGGTTGCAAGTGGGTTGAAAATAATAGTGGCGTACGAATGGATAAGTCAGGATTTTTGCAAGTGGATCTCAATAGGGTAGGGTACAAAGATGAGCCTTTCATTCTAGCCTCTCAAGCTAAACAAGTGTTCTATGTCAATGATCCGACAAGTACGAAATGGTCTATAGTGCTTTTATCTAACAAAATAGTTGATGAAAAAATTGAAGATCAAGGTGATATTGGTGTTGGCATTGAATCTTGTACAAGAAACGATCAAAATGAGAATGAATCTTGTATTAGAAATGATCATAATGAGGGTATTTGGATCAATCCAACCGTCCGCATTGTTAAGAGACGCGTAGTACACAATCCTACCAAGAAAAGAAAGAGACGTTAGTGATAAAGTTAGTGTTAATAGTGTCAATGTTTTAGTTTGTTTGATACAGGTTCAAAATTTGAAGCATTTTTGTATGCTATGATGACTTGTTGCAATGATGAAACTTGATTGTTGTACATGTTCAAATATATACATGTTCTCTCTATTTCAATCTTGATTGTTGGTACTGTAATGTTAGTTTAAAGGTGTACTAGTTCAAATATATACATGTTCTCTCTATTTCAATCTTAATATGAGTATCATCTAATATTATTTTTGTCATTTTTGTCTCCTTCATTTTCCTTCATTTTTGTCTTACTGGTTCATATACCATCTACATATTATCTAGTTGTTCAAGAGTTAAGGGGTAATTCGAATTAAAGGTATTATCTTTTTATTTTGTTTTAAAGTTTTCATTTTTGTTTTTAGTATATCCTCCAACAGTGTTTTGTTTTTATTTTAATATTAAGATGTTTTTTCTAACATTTTTTTTATGTTTTAGGTATCTCTTCAAAGCAAGAAAAATATTACTGGACTGCTTATTTATTATCTATGGGTTTAGTTTCTTTTGTTGTTAAATACTTTATTATTTTTAGTAAAAGGGGGTTGAGTTTTGAGGACATCTTTATTATTTTTATGTAATTTTTTGAAATGTTTCTCATATAAAGTTAGTGTTAATAGTGTACTAATGTGCTTTAGTTTGTTTGATACAGGTTCAATGGCTCCAGATAGAGATGCTCCACCTCAAAACCCACCTGAAAACGCACAAGAAAACTCACAAGAAAGAGTTGCTTCAGATACAAATGCTCCACCTGATACTGAAGCAAAAGAGGTGGCACGAGGCATCACTATTATGAAGGGAATCATTCGACATAGAGACCAAGGATTAGTATACCGATTGGAATGGAATTCTGATAAACAACCAATTGGTCCTAATTCTGCAAAGTTGACAAGTTATATTGGTACACTTGTCCGTATGCATATTCCGGTCTCCGTACCTACCTGGAAATCGAAAACGAAAAATTCAGAATTGGAGGAGAAAAAACAAGCGATTTGGGAAGAGCTTCAGGTATATATCATATATGGTTAATTGTTGTTATTATCTTGACGATAAATTGTTTAAATTACTTATACTAACACTTCAGGTATATATCATATATGGTTAATTGTTGTTATTTTTGCAGAGGACTTTTGAGATACCAGATGAACGTAAAAGCTACATACTTAGTTTGGCCGGCAAAAGATATAGAGGGTGGAAAAGTTTTTTGACAAACACCTATCTTAAGGATAAAGATGGAAAATTTCTTGAAGAGGCACCGGGACGGCCAACAAAGTATGCGACATTCATTGATGAAGCAGATTGGGCTGAGTTTTTAAAGCAAAGAGATGAAGCATTTCAGAAAAAGAGTGCCACGAATAGTAAGAGAGCATCCAAACCCGCGTATCCATACAAGAAAGGGCGTTTGGGATATGCACGCTTAGAGGATAAAATTGTAAGTAAATAGAAATGCGTTTTAATTAATTGTCTACATGTGCATGTTTTAATTGACGATTTTATCGTTTGTGTCAATGCATAGTTAGAGGAGACTAAAAGTGAGGAAGCTTCACTTCCTGTACATGTGTTGTGGAAGGAAGCTCGTGTGGGCAAAAATCAAGCTGTCGATCCCGATGTTCAGAGAGTTTATACTGAATGTGTAAGTATAATACTGTGTCTTTAATTAAATCAAATGTTTTTTAATATATAAATGATTTTTTATCTCCACTAATAATTATTTAAATGTAAATGAATTACAGGAGACCTTGTCGCAATCGGCATCCACCGGTGAGGAGAGCGTACTTAGTAGAGTACTAGATGCTCCCGAGTATCCCGGTCGGGTGAGGGGTAAGGGTCATGGTGTGACTCCAACCTCTTTTTATAAGAGTTCTAGGAGAAGATCAAATCTTACCAATGAAGAAGTGTTGCAAAAGTTGCAGGAATTGCAAGCACAGGTCTCTGAATTGCAAAGAGATAAAGATATGTATATGAGAGAAAAATGCAACACTTCATCGGTGAGAGATACTAGTGATAAGGCTAGTATCAACTATCAAAAGAAATTTCCCGAGGTAATTATAAGTTTTTTTCCTTACAAACTGTTCTATTTTATTAATGATAATGACTTTATATTTTCTATTTGTTTAGGGCATTTCATCTTGCCAACTATACTTATCGTCACCGAATTATCGACTAGTTGGCAAGGGAAAAGTGCACAACACTTCGGGAGATTTACTTCACCACAGACCCCTCCCTGATGGACACCTGAAAGTATCGGTGGATGTTGTATTAGATCGTGATGCGATTCTACCGGTACCCGACATGGTCTCAGAGACGACATTGCTGCGAGATGCAATATGATCATTTGTTGCATGGCCCTCGGAGCTCATTACCATTAGTGATGAGGTATACTGAAAACGATTATGAATCATTTAGTTTTCGAATGTCAATTCTAAACCGTTTATTAATTATTTTTTACATTTTAATTTTAGACTGCTCCTATAAAACCCGCAATTAAGGGTAAAGGGATTTTACAGGAGGAGGAGTCTGTTGCATCACTAAAAGAGGTACATTTAAAGTGTTAATATATAGTCTGAATCTAAATCTGCATGATTTTATATTTTACCTAACTTATATGATTTTTAGGCATCCGCTCGGGAGTCACAACAAGTGACGCAGCAGGTTCGTAGCTTACCACCCACTGGTCCTCCGAAGCAAGCGGCAAAAAAAGGCGGTGCTTTTGTGCCTCGATACCGTTCGACACTCGCAACCATGGTTGATATGTCCGATTTGAAGGATGGTGGTTTACGTGAAATCAACATGGATGAAAGTGTCTTCGGTATTGAATTCCAGTCACATATTACATTTGATGACTTGGAAGAGATTTTTACCCATGATCAACTAGGCGTCAGTAATATGCACTCATACATCCGGTAATATTCACTCATCCGATATATTATTTAATTAGTCCCACAATATAATTTATTTACATATTTCAATGAAAATAATCTAATGTTTATTATGTTTTTATTTAAGGTTGTTGTATGACAGAGTGTTGCGCGGGACTGCATTGTCTGACAGATTCCGTTTCGTGTCTTCCGCCCATTGCAGCGGAATGACAATTGCTTCGGAACCGGAATCAGTTAGACAGCGCTTAGTAGATAGATTCATGTCCACCGGCAATACAGAAAGTCTGCATCTTTGGGCGTATAATACCCGACCAGTAGGGTTAGTTTCTCATTCTTGGTTCATCTAATCTCTGTTTCTTTTGTGTATAGCAAAATTTTCATATAACCTATTGTTTTAATTTATAGAGCACACTGGTTGCTGCTTGCTATCAACCCGATAAGAGAAGTCGTGTATTATCTGAATTCGGTAAATGGTGAATGGACCAATTATCCGGCTATGAAGGAAATCGTTGATTTGTAAGTGGGATCGTTCTAAATATATATTCGTGTATATTTATATATTTTCTTATTTGTGGGATTGATTTAAACATATGCTTTTATATATTTAATAATTAGATCAATACAAGTGTTCCGTAGTCAACGGGACGCACAGGTATCCCGAACTAAATCGAACAACATCACTTGGATCCAAGTGCAGGTACATTACTTTTCACAATTTTGCTTATAATATTTATGCTACTTGGTAAAACAAGACAACTATAGAATCTTATTTGTTTTATTATGTAGTGTCCGCAACAGCGAAACAGTCATGATTGCGGATACTTTGTTTTGAGGTTCATGAAAGAAATCCTTCAGGCGAATCAATTAGAGATTCCGCTCACGGTATGAATTTATAACTTAAGATAATTTCATATAATTTATTACATTTAACTAAATATATCATTTATATTATGTTTTTGTTTTGTAGTACCTTGACGAATTCCGTGCTGCTGCGTACCCGAAGCTTAAGTTGGAAGAAATTAAAGAAGATTTGTGTCAATATTATATTAGGCAATTTTTCATGTAGGATTTGTGTCGATTTGAACTATAATATTATTGATGTAATGATGTATATATATAATTTTGGATATTATAATGGTATTATATTAGTACATATATTGTCTTACTGATGGCTGAAATAATAGCGTCGAAAATATATTACAGGTCAAAAATATATTACAGGTCGAAAATATTACAGGTCGAAAACATTACAGGTCGACTGGGAGGATTAAATTATAGGCTGCACATAAAAATACCTCATTTAGAAACGACAGCGCTTTTAAAAAGCGCTCTTAAAGGTCCACCTACTAAAGCGCTTCTTAGTAAAAGCGCTGCCAAAGACCAGTAAAAAGGCAAAAAAAATTAAAAAAAAACGTAGCCTACAAAAGCGCTTTTGTAAAAGCGCTCTGGTAGGCCCCCCTATAAGAGCGCTTTTTCTGGAAAAAGCGCTCTTATAGGGGGGCCTACCAGAGCGCTTTTACAAAAGCGCTTTTGTAGGCTACGTTTTTTTTTAATTTTTTTTGCTTTTTTACTGGTCTTTGGCAGCGCTTTTAAAAAGCGCTCTTAAAGGGGGGTCTACCAGAGCGCTTTTTCCAGGAAAGCGCTCTTATAGGGGGTCCTACCAGAGCGCTTTTTCCAGGAAGCGCTCTTAAAGGGGGGGTCTACCAGAGCGCTTTTAGAAGCGCTTTTGTTACCTACGCCAGCGCAAGCTTTTAAAGCGCTTTTAAGCGCTTTTAAAGCCCAAAAAAAGCGCTTTTAAAGGTCTTTTTTGGCGTAGTGTTACCGAGTACACTCTGCTCACGGCTTCCCGGGAGCGCATTTTGGCGGAGTGTGCCAGCACGGACTTCAAAGACGGCGACGTCAAACGCCCCCGACCTACTCCCGCCAAGCCCGGAGCAGACAAGAACAAGTATTGTCAGTACCATAGGAGCCATGGTCATCTGACTGAAGATTGCGTCCACCTCAAGGACGCCATCGAAACCCTCATCAAGGGAGGGAGGCTCGCACAATACCGGCGAAACGACGCTCCTCGTTGTGACACTCGGGAAACAAGAGAACCGGAGGAAGACGCCCGACCATCTGACGAGTCGGTTCCCGTCCAGACCGCCTTCTCCGTCACCAGACCCGAGGACTTCAACGTCCCCGAACACCTGCAGGAGCCGCTCACAACACACAGCATGTGGGAATATTTCCCCTCCGCCATGGTCATCAATGGCGGAGGATTCAACGACCTGACTATCAATTCAGCTAAAAGGAAGCTGGATGAACTGGTCGACGCGGCACCTCTGTAAACAGTGACATTTGAGAGGGTAAAAGGTAGGTCGGAACCCATCACCTTCTACCTGGAAGAACTCCCCGGGGGAGCCCCCAACGCAGTCATCCCCTTGCTAATAAGGGCAATAATGGCCAACTTCGATGTGCATCGCATCCTCGTCGACGAAGGAAGTTCCGTCGACGTAATGTACAGCCAATTGTTCTGAACTCTGCAGCTGGACGACTCACATCTCTCGCCGTATGTAGGGTCGGACTTACAAGGATTCAACGGCTCGACCTCCAAGCCTTGGGGATACGTTGAGCTTATGGTTACCTTCGGCGAAGGCACAACGACAAGGCAGGTTAAAGTACGCTTCCTCGTCATCGACTGCCCGTCCCTCTATAACTGCATCCTGGGGAGACCGACACTGGCAGAACTGACAGCGGTGCCCTCCACTGTCCACCTGAAGATGAAGTTCTACACCAAAAAGGCACGGGTAGCTACCATCCAGGGCGTCCCAGCCGCTGCTCGGAGGTGCTTCAACGTCGCATCTAAGGGGCGCGACACCGTCGACGTCAGGACAAGACCCGCCAAAAGACCGACAACGACACGACAGGAGCCCGACAAGCCAGAGCCCGCCAAGGAGGAAGCCCAGAAAGCTCCACCAAAGGTCGACTCTATAGCTCTAGATGCTCGTTTCGACCAGGATGAACCTCCCAACGGCGAGAAAATTCCCCTCCGACCAATACCGGACGAGGACTTTGAGCTTGTCCCCCCCGGCACAGACCCGAGCAAAGGAGTAAAGATTGGCATCGACCTCCCCGACCTGGCAAGGAAGCAGATCAAAGCCTGCTTGCGCGAGAATGCTGACCTGTTCGCCTGGAGCGCCGCGGAGATGCCCGGACTCGACCCTGAGGTCGCCTGTCACCGTCTCGCCATAGATCCTGCCGCTAAGGTCGTAGTACAGCGTAGGCGTAGGCAGTCTCCGGAGAAAACGGAGGCTACTGAAAAAGCTGTAAAAGACCTCCTAGAGGCAAATTTTATTTCTGAAGCCCGATATTCAACCTGGCTGTCGAACGTTGTACTTGTTAAAAAGAATAATGGAAAATGGAGGATGTGTGTTGACTATACCGATCTCAACCCGGCTTGCCCGAAAGATGCTTTCCATTTACCGAACATAGACATGCTGGTCGATAACTCGGTCGGCTACAAAACATTGTCATTCATGGATACCTACTCGGGCTATAACCAAATCCCGATGGCCATGGGCGATAAACATTGCACGGCTTTCATGACCAGCTCGGGCAATTATTACTACAACGTAATGCCATTTGGACTAAAAAACGTCGGGGCAACTTACCAACGAATGATGAACAGGGTTTTCCACAAGCAGAATGGAGACATGCTCGAGGTCTACATGGACGACATGATCGTCAAATCTCGAGCAGACACCGACCATGAAACACACCTCAAGGCAGTCTTCGCCCAAGCAAGACAATGTAAGATGAGATTCAACCCCGAAAAATGCACGTTCGGAGTCAATGTGGGGAAATTCCTCGGATTCTACCTAACAGAACGAGGAATTGAAGCCAACCCCGACAAATGTCAAGCGTTCTCCGACCTCCCGACCCCGACATCGAAGAAATTAATACAAGTCATGAACAACATGTTCACATCATTGTCCCGCTTCGTCGCGAGGTCCGCTCAGCACGCCCTCCCTTTCTTCAGACTCCTTCGCAAAGAAGCAGCCTTCGAATAGATCGAGGAGTGTGAACGGGCACTGCGCCACCTAAAGCAAAGTCTATCTCAACCGCCCGTACTGTCTCGACCAATCGACAGTGAGCCATTATTCATATACTTGGCCGTCTCAAACGAAGCCGTCAGCGCGACTCTCATCTGCGAAACCACTGACGGGTAGAAACCCGTTTTTCACGAGCAAAGCCCTACAAGGACCCGAAAGTAGGTACCAACAGATAGAAAAGGTAGCTCTAGCCCTTGTCAACGCAACGAGGAGACTCATACACTATTTTCTGGCCCACACGGTCATCGTGCGAACCGACCAACCAGTGAAACAGCTCTTGGGTCGACCAGATATAGCGGGCCGAATGCTGAAATGGTCCTTAGAACTCTCTGAATTCGACATTCAGTACGAGAGCAGGAAAGCTCTGAAAGCACAAGCCCTGGCCGACTTCGTCGCAAAAATGACCGCTCACGACCCGCCCGCCGGGAAGGAACACAAATGGACCATCTTCATCGACGGAGCCTCCAGCTCATCCGGAAGTGGCGCGTGGATCCTCCTGGAAAATGAGAAAGGCGTAGTGATCGAACACTCGTTAACCCTCTCCTTCCCAACTGTTGTACCCCAAAATTTTCCCTCCCATATTCTTCAAAGTTTTTGACAAGCATCACCTCAAAGGGTTCAAAGTCTACTCAAGGGTTACACAGTCAAGCACCCTCCTAAGCCAGTCAAATTAGGGTTTTGGTTCTTGCAAGGAAGTTGAGGTTTTCAAGGGCTCAATCAAGTCCCATATGCTCATATACATTGTCAAGCACCTACATGTCAAGTTTCAAGGCTCACAAGGTCAAGTTGCACAGTCAAAAACCCTAATTGCTCCACAATCAACTGTAGGGGCAAAATGGTCATTTGGCAGTCAAAAGTCAAAAAAATTGGTCAACATCTTATTTTGAAGCCACAATCATCATTTTATCAAGTCTTGATCATGATTCCACAAGAATGGCTCAAAAATCATCAAGATGCAAAAGTTTCCATTTTTGGACAGCTGAAAAGTCAACTGTAACTTGACCAAGGCATAACTTTTTCATGGTTTATCAGAAAAATCCCATCCAATGCTCATCTTGAAGGGGAAGACATTTCCTACAACTCATCTTCACATTCCAAGTCCAAGAAATGCTCTCACAAAAAGTTATCAATTTCAACATTATAGGTCATTTTCAAAAGTCAACAAAAAGGCACTCTAAGTCAAAGACCATAACTTGAGATTGGTAAATCAAAATGACATGGGACCAAAGGAATTGGTTAGAGGACTTCAAGACCTTTCCAAAATGTCCAAGAACATGTTCATATGATCAAAATTGAGCAAGATATGCATTGGAGAAGTTGGGAAATTTTTGTGAAATGGCCAAAGTCAACTATCCTTGAAACTTCATTTTTTGACAAAAAGGGCCCACTTTTTCCACTTGATTCAGCTTTGCCATGCCTCCCATGTGTCCCAAGATTTATTTCAAGATTAAAAATTAATTTTTCTATTTTTATTTAATTTTATTTGATTTAATTCATTTTAAATCTTTAAAATTCAAATAAAAATCAAGAAGATTAATTAAGGGATATCTTTTGTTTTGAATAGCCTTGATGCATCATGAAACACATACCAATTTCGTGTACATCCTATTTCAAGCATAAAAATTCAAATTTGGAGCAAAAATGGCAAGTTGTTTAATGGTGGTCATGGCAAAATCAAAACTTCATTGCAAGAGTTAAGAGCTCATTATAGTGATGGATTCTTATTCAGAGACATATATGCAATTGTTCCAGACCATTCAGACGACCTAGAAAACTCAGAGGCATCATAACAAAATTGCAAAAATTCAAGAAATATTGTGAAACTGAATTCTTATTTGCAGCATGATTCAAAGCCTAAAAAAGGTTCAAACACCTTGCCTGAGTCTCCAGGAATCCATTGCCATCAAGAACAAGTCCAAATACGCAAAGAATCAAAGCCAACAAGTCACTCGGTTTGCATATATTTCCAAATCTGCATATCATATTTCATGCGCTTTTAATCCATTTTTTTGATTGGTTTGTGTTGTTAGGAACCTTCTGAAGTTAATGAAACAGTTTAATTGAACTAACACGCACTGAATCCAAAATCACCATGAACAAGTTCTAGGGTTCTTCAGTTTCAAATTTGGGGCTTTCTAAACCCAGAACAATTAGGACTAGTGATGCATATGACTGGATTCGTTGCAACAAGACGAAACCATTGACACTATCGCGCCCTTTTTATATTGCTTGTGTGCCTAATCGTTATTCTTGGCACTTTTGTTTTGTGGGGGTTTAAAACCCCCGCTATTTGATTGCTTTTTGTTTCAGGCCAGATGAAGAAGATGATGCGTGGATGGACGTGATTGGTGTATACAAATATGACGCGCGCCTTTTTTAAATTCCCAGCATAATTGTTATTTTGGCATATTATTTTCACTATCCATTATTGTTACAAACAAACGCAGATGGCTGAGTGGTTGTGGACATGTCTTGCAAGCGTTGGGACCTGGGTTCGATTCCCAGGTCCCCCCATAATTCCAATATTATTTTTTCAAATGCATTCTTGTGCAGATTCCCAAATGATGAGCACCATAAGCCTCACATCTCAGGCTGCCAAATGTCCATCAGTGCAAATCCAAGGGCCAAGCATGATGACCATGATACTCTGGAGTCAACATGGGCGTAGGCAACCAGAAAGAGTCAACATGGCTGAAGATTCAAATGGGCCTCAAACTGCCTTTCACACCTCCATCTGGCCCAGTACCCCCCATGGTTCTTGCATTTTTTATTTTATTTTTTATTTTATTTACTAATTATATTCATTAACTGTTATTATTTAATTAACTCATAACTATTTTTTCACAATAAAATTCAATAAAACCAAAAAAAATACTTTATTAATTTTCATATTATTTTTGTAAATAAATATTAAATAATTGAATTAGCTTTAATTAGGCAATTTTAACTTTTTTAAATAACTAAAATAATTTAGAATTAGGTTAACTTAGAATTTTAATTCTTTTATTTTATTTCATAAAAACATAAAAAACACAAAAAATATTTTCTTTTAGTAAATCGATTAATTAGTTTAACAATTAGTTTTAATCTCATTTGATCACAAAAAAGACAAAAAAAATCAATTTCTTTTCTTAAAAGGGTCAAAACCCTTAGAATATTCCCGATTAATTTTTATTCGCGCGCATTTACTTTATTTTGATTATTATGTAACTGCTTCAAGAATGTAATAGTAAATAGGTTTACCGCTTTATTTAATTTCTCGTACTTATTTACCAAAACGGGTCTTTGTATTTTTGGCGATGTATAGACCCGCGCCTTGTAATAGCGTAGAATTTATCTTTCCGCAATTTACCTTCCGCACCCCTTAACTGTTAAATGCATGAAAGAATGTATGTAAATAAAATTAATCCGTAGCTCACAAATAACATGTACAAAAACATTAACTGAAAAACAACACCCAAAGCACATGCCACTCCTAGGGCACGCTTCACTTGTTGCCTCGAAACGTGGTCATCAAGTATAGGACGTCTTAGAGGTCACCCTTTGTCTAAAGATCCAGTTGCCTCGAAACGGTTGCCTCGGATAAAAGGATCTAAGATATTAGGGTTACTTCTAAGGTATCCTACCATTGCTTCGATGACCACACTGTCCCGATAATCGAATTGACCCGAACACCTCCAACGATGGTGCTACCTATCTCTCAATGGTGGGATAGCATTATCTAAAGGACTCTTACACAGCTTAATTCCTTAGGGTAGGTAGATGACTCATGGGTACTTGCTCTTTTCAAAACAAACAAAATACTTTTCACACCTTACACTTTCAAAAAGTTTTCAAACAATACTTCATACACTCTTGAGGACTGATACAAGAGTTACCTAGAAGTTTTCAAACGATTTATTCTGATTCATCTCCAGATTTTACTGTTTCAGATAAATCTCTCAACGATTTATTTTGATTCATCTCCAGATTTTACTGGTTCAGATAAATCTCTCAACGGTTTATTCTGATTCATCTCCAGATTTTACTGTTTCAGATAAATCTCTCAACGATTTATTTTGATTCATCTCCAGATTTTACTGGTTCAGATAAATCTCTCAACGGTTTATTCTGATTCATCTCCAGATTTTACTAGTTCAGATAAATATCTCAACGGTTTATTTTGATTCATTTCCAGATTTTTACTGTTTCAGATAAATCTCTCAATGGTTTATTCTGATTCATTCTCTGTTCATATCCAGTTCAAACTTTTTGTCAACAATCACCTTTGGATGGCATCTATAAGCCCATCTCCGACAATTCTCCTCTGTTTCTCCAAATGGCATCTTTAAGCCCATTTCCATACACAATCAAACCAGCGCGCCATCAAGTGCAAATTTCTGGGCACTCTAGTGTTCAATCATCTTCTACTTTCGAGCCACTAACGACAAACATGTCGATTTCGCTTTTCAAGTTTAAGAAGATTGAACATGGGGCAGCTGTTGTACCCCAAAATTTGCCCTCCCATTTTTCATAGAAGACACAACCCTAGGGTTTCTCAAATATTCAAGTTGGCTCAAAAATCGACCAGATAGATTCTCTTCTGTGGTAGTAAACTAGCAATTAGGGTTTTTTGCAATTTTCAAAAGAAAATGAGTTTTCAAAGATCCAATTGGACTTCATAGGTCTTCATGCTTCCTCAAGGTTGTATTTATGATTTCTTCAAGCTACAAGATTTTGAGACGATTTTGTCTGTTCATGGTCACATGTGACGTCGCTCACGGGTTTATCTTCAAAGAATCAGAAGAAATTTGAGTTTGGAAAACTTTAAAATTATCAAATCATCGCAAGGCATTTGATTGATTTTTGAATTTTCTTAAACAGAGTTTACTGAAAAGATAATGTTTGTTCTCAGAGCATGATTTGTTTGGGACAAGAGATGGAGGTTAAGACTGTCATTTAGGACACTCATGATTTTGGGATCCAGGTTGACCAGATAATTTATGTCCTTAAAACATTTGTTTGGTTAGGAAATGGAATATACATTGTGTGTTTGTTTGAAATGCAGTTACAAAGTTATTGGGATTACTTGGAATTTAAGTTACCAGACTGGAGCATTTTATTTCAAATATCCTGATTGGGAATTCAAAAAAAATCAATTAGGATGCGAGGAGAAATTACAAGTTGTTGTTGATAAAGGATTTCAAGTTATAAAATGACACCAGAATACTTCATGCTACAACTCAATATTTTCTCCAATTTCACACACACTGTCCAAGATTGTTACAAAAAAAACAATTTATTTCTTTTAATACTTTATGTTTTACAACTTATTGTATTTAAAAGATAAATTGTTACAACTATTGGATATAATACATCAAAATACAAGAATGATCTTTCTAAGTTACAAAGAAAATCCAAATGAATGTTTGGCCTAGGAGAATTAATCTATGTCTAAGTTGTTTGAAGATTGAAGTCGTATCAGATTCCTTTGCTTATCTCCAAGACTTCCATGTTTGCCACAAATTTCTTGCTTTCTTTGCTTCGTCATCTCCAATTTTGCTCACATGAAAACAAGAGAAAGAAAACATGATTAGTACAAAATTATATGGGCATGAACAAGAAATTTTTCCAAAAGGTATTCATCATTAAGGTTTGTAATGTGAAATCAGAATTCTATTTAATTCATCACAATCTATTTCCCCTAATTGCAAATCACAAGAAGGTTACCCTTCTTGGTTCACAAAAAGAAAGAAGAAGAGAAATTCGCAAGCATGCTACAATAACAAAATGCTACAACAGTCCAAACAAACAACATTACAAACTGGACAAACAACAACAACATTACAAACTGAACCAAACAAACAACATTACAAACTGAACCAAACAAACAGCATTACAAACTGTCCAAACAACAAACAACATTACAAACTGTCCAAACAACAAACAGCAGCACAAACAAAAGCTAAAACGAGGCAGCAGTGTGGAAAGTATGACAAATAGCTAGATGCTAAATCAAACAAAACTTGCTCAAGAAATGAGATATCATCATTTTCCAAACTGCAAATCTTTCAGAATAGTAAAAAAGGCAAAAGAGAAAATTGCTTTTTTATTGTCATTGAGAGATAAGAGAGGAAAGAAGTCACCTAGGCTATTAGAATTGCCCAAAATACATCCTGCAAAAGCTCTGCTACAAAAGAAGAGCTGCTGTAAAATATAAAAACAGTCCAAACAGCCTTGCTGCCCTGCCCACAACCTGTCACGATTTGCATAGAAAATGAAAAAAAAAAACAAAACTGCAACAAAAAGGCCATTAGAACAGCATACCAAAATATTCAAATACATTTTGGTTTCCCATCATTTTCTCAGGGTTATAACAGAAGCGTTTAGAAGAAGAGAGAGACATCCAAAAAATCGAGAAAACCAGCAGAAGAAGAGTAAAGAGAACAAAAACCAGTTAACAAAAAAAGCCTCAAAATCCCAAACCTGTAACAAAGCATCACTTACAACAAACACAGAAAAAACCACCAAAATTCCAAACTGTTAAGCATCAGCCAAGCCTCAAAATCCTAAACTGTTAACCATCAGCCAAGCCTCAAAATCCCAAACAGTAACCAGCACCAAACTAAAACACAGTAACAAAGCCTCAAAATCCCAAGCAGTAACAAAGCCTCAAAATCCCAAACAGTAACCAACATCAAACTCATCAAGCAAGCAATAGGACCATCACCAAAAATCCCACAACCTGTTAACTTTCATCAAAACAACAAACATATTAACCATCATCAAGAACAACAAACACATTAACCATCACTAAAAAATCCCAAAACACAGAGATAACACCATCATTGTTCAACAAAAGAGACAGGAAGGTTATCGACAAACCAGTGAAGCCACGCTATCGTCCTCATAAAACCTCTGTCACCATTGAATACCGTCCTCAATCTCCTCTCCCTTCCTATTTCACAAGAGAGAAATTGTAAAGCTCCAACAAGTATGAGTTCTTCCTCTTTCTCATACTTCCATAAGCATATAATTTTTGCATTTAAGATAACAAAGGTTTAATTAACAGAAAACACAACAAAGATAGAAAAAATCAATGGAAATTTGTAAGCTTTTTGAAAATAACAGAAATCTTACCTTTTTTCAAAGAAAATCGCTAAAGCTTGATTAGGGAGACGAGAGGGTTGTATTCCGGTAACAATGAGGCGTGTTTGGTTACTGAGGAGAGCAATTCATTCGCGAAGTGAGACAGGGACGGTAGTGAGGAAGTTTAGAAAATTTTAGCAAACGGAAAAGATGAAGAACAACACCGCGTGAGGAAAATGTCCCAAACCCTAAATTTTTAGGTTATCCCTTAATCCATGAATAAGCTTGGTTTAGGGCTTGGGTTTTGTTTGCTGATTTGAGTTGGATAACCCATTACCTTTGCCCCATTAAGCCCAATCCGTTTACTGGCCTCACCCCCCTTTTTGCTTGATTTTGTTACAACAAGTTAGACAATTAATTTCTTTGGGCCTCCTCCCAAATCACTTCCATGAGCCCATTTAACTATTAGTTTGTTTTCTTCTTATTTTTTTTTGTTATACAAAAAACTATTAAACTTAAAATATACTTTTTTTTATATAATTAATTTGATTTAGACGTTGTGAATAATTTTTATCAATTTCTTGTTCTTTCTTTAATAAACTTTGTTTTAGATTTAATTTACATATAATAAAACACCAAAAAATAATAATAGAATTTAGTTTTATCCTTCTTTAATTTTTTTTGTTACTTACATAATTAAAAACACAAAAAGATAATGCATACGATTTTAATTTCTTTTAATCAATTATTTCATTTTTAGAATAGGTTTTACTTTCTTCCCTTCAAGTAAATACTTAAAATTTCATTTCTATATTTGGTTGATTTTATCTCGTAGATTATTGTTAGCTTTAATTAATCGCTCAAAATTCAATTTTGTTGTATTGTTTGCTATTTGGACCCTTTTTATCGCATTTGACTCATCCTCATTTGTAAAAATTGTACCCCCTTTCCCGAATACTTTGTAATAGCGTAGAATTTCAATTCCCACAATTTACTGTTTTCCTTATATTGTATAGTAATTAGGCGTGTATGGCAAGATTCAAAAATCAATCGCTAGATAACATAATCAAAGAATAAAATAACTTGAAACCAACACGCTTTTTCACACGTGCACCTCTAGGGTAACCTCGCTCGTTGCCTCGGAAATACATTCATGTCCCTCGAATATGGGATGCTTTAGCAATGACCCTTCGATAAAAAAAGATCATAGTCCCTCGATGACCCTCGACGTTACCTTAGATTAAAACGATCTCGTCCCTTACAAAAGTTGCTAAAGCGTCTCATAAGTTGCTTTCGATGACTGTAAAATTGACCCCCCGCCTGTCCCTTCACATCCAACGATGGGGCTTCTTACCAAATCAATGGTAAGATAACACCATTAAAAGGAGGAAGAAAAGAACAATTTAAGACCTTTCGAGTAGATAGATCCGCTCCTAGTTACTCGCTTGCTCACGATAAAAAACTTTTTACACCTACACTTTCATTTTAAAACATTTTCCAAAAGACAAAACGTTTTGTATATGTTCTCATAGAGACGAGAACCGTTGCAAAACGTCTTTTCAAAACACTTTCCGAAACACGATTCACAAACACATCTTTGAACCACTTTTCGAAACAAAACTTTGTACGCGTTCTTATAGAGACGAGAATCATTACAAAGAGATTTTTCAAAATACTTTCAAAGCCCACACCACAAGCACACTATCATATGAAAGAAAGTGATCTAAACGAGTAACTAAGAGCCCATGGAAAACCATGAATGAAAAGGGTGCTAATACCTTCCCTTTTCATAATCTACCCCCCGAACCCGAGAAGTAATCTCGAAAGGTCTTTCCTGTGCTTTTTTTACCTTTCCTTTTGGATAAAAGAAAAGTCGGTGGCGACTCTTGCTATCCGCACAAATGCGATCGAAACGCAAAACATCAAGTCAATTCTTCCACCGTATCACACATAGCCATGGAGGTAGGTTATAAATCATAAGAATCACAGGTCATGTGGTATGTGAGATACTTTGAAGACCATACAGGTTCATTCCATCAGTAGATAAAGCCAAGCAAAAGTTTCTTGCTTCTTCTCCAAAATCAAGATAATCATTATCAATTTTCGACCACTGTGGTGAATCTTCCGGATGTCGATACTTTCCATCAATAATTCTTTCATCTGTATGCCAAGTCAGGTGTCTTGCATCAGTTTCACTACGAAACATGCGCCTAAATCTCGGAATTATAGGAAAATACCATAAGACTTTTGCTGGAGACAATTTTTTCTTATATCGAGACAAATCGCATTTAGGGCACTCATTTAACGATGCATATTCGTTTCGAAACAAAACTCAATCGTTTGGACAAGTATGTATCTTATCATAGCTCATGCGAATAGAGCACAATATTTTTTTGGCCTCATAGGTTCGATTAGGAAGAACATTATTCTCCAGAAGCATATATCTCATAAGGGCTAATAACTCTGTGAAACTTTTATCTGACCATCCATTGCTTGCCTTTAAGTTGTACAACTTTAATACCGCAGACAATCTTGTGAATTTAGTGTAACCTTTATACAATGGTTTCTCTGCATCGCTTACCAATCTCTCAAACATTTTGGGACAATCCTAAAGATCTTCTTTAAGTGCATCTACAATCTCTTTGACTCAATCAAAATCGTATGTATCCGTGTCCTTGTCGTCTGAAGCATAGGCCGTATTACTTTTCTCCCCCAGTTCAACGTTGTTCACTACGCCAAAAAAGACCTTTAAAAGCGCTTTTTTTGGGCTTTAAAAGCGCTTAAAAGCGCTTTAAAAGCTTGCGCTGGCGTAGGTAACAAAAGCGCTTCTAAAAGCGCTCTGGTAGACCCCCCCTTTAAGAGCGCTTCCTGGAAAAAGCGCTCTGGTAGGACCCCCTATAAGAGCGCTTTCCTGGAAAAAGCGCTCTGGTAGACCCCCCTTTAAGAGCGCTTTTTAAAAGCGCTGCCAAAGACCAGTAAAAAAGCAAAAAAAATTAAAAAAAAACGTAGCCTACAAAAGCGCTTTTGTAAAAGCGCTCTGGTAGGCCCCCCTATAAGAGCGCTTTTTCCAGAAAAAGCGCTCTTATAGGGGGGCCTACCAGAGCGCTTTTACAAAAGCGCTTTTGTAGGCTACGTTTTTTTTTAATTTTTTTTGCCTTTTTACTGGTCTTTGGCAGCGCTTTTACTAAGAAGCGCTTTAGTAGGTGGACCTTTAAGAGCGCTTTTTAAAAGCGCTGTCGTTTCTAAATGAGGTATTTTTATGTGCAGCCTATAATTTAATCCTCCCAGTCGACCTGTAATGTTTTCGACCTGTAATATTTTCGACCTGTAATATATTTTTGACCTGTAATATATTTTCGACGCTATTATTTCAGCCATCAGTAAGACAATATATGTACTAATATAATACCATTATAATATCCAAAATTATATATATACATCATTACATCAATAATATTATAGTTCAAATCGACACAAATCCTACATGAAAAATTGCCTAATATAATATTGACACAAATCTTCTTTAATTTCTTCCAACTTAAGCTTCGGGTACGCAGCAGCACGGAATTCGTCAAGGTACTACAAAACAAAAACATAATATAAATGATATATTTAGTTAAATGTAATAAATTATATGAAATTATCTTAAGTTATAAATTCATACCGTGAGCGGAATCTCTAATTGATTCGCCTGAAGGATTTCTTTCATGAACCTCAAAACAAAGTATCCGCAATCATGACTGTTTCGCTGTTGCGGACACTACATAATAAAACAAATAAGATTCTATAGTTGTCTTGTTTTACCAAGTAGCATAAATATTATAAGCAAAATTGTGAAAAGTAATGTACCTGCACTTGGATCCAAGTGATGTTGTTCGATTTAGTTCGGGATACCTGTGCGTCCCGTTGACTACGGAACACTTGTATTGATCTAATTATTAAATATATAAAAGCATATGTTTAAATCAATCCCACAAATAAGAAAATATATAAATATACACGAATATATATTTAGAACGATCCCACTTACAAATCAACGATTTCCTTCATAGCCGGATAATTGGTCCATTCACCATTTACCGAATTCAGATAATACACGACTTCTCTTATCGGGTTGATAGCAAGCAGCAACCAGTGTGCTCTATAAATTAAAACAATAGGTTATATGAAAATTTTGCTATACACAAAAGAAACAGAGATTAGATGAACCAAGAATGAGAAACTAACCCTACTGGTCGGGTATTATACGCCCAAAGATGCAGACTTTCTGTATTGCCGGTGGACATGAATCTATCTACTAAGCGCTGTCTAACTGATTCCGGTTCCGAAGCAATTGTCATTCCGCTGCAATGGGCGGAAGACACGAAACGGAATCTGTCAGACAATGCAGTCCCGCGCAACACTCTGTCATACAACAACCTTAAATAAAAACATAATAAACATTAGATTATTTTCATTGAAATATGTAAATAAATTATATTGTGGGACTAATTAAATAATATATCGGATGAGTGAATATTACCGGATGTATGAGTGCATATTACTGACGCCTAGTTGATCATGGGTAAAAATCTCTTCCAAGTCATCAAATGTAATATGTGACTGGAATTCAATACCGAAGACACTTTCATCCATGTTGATTTCACGTAAACCACCATCCTTCAAATCGGACATATCAACCATGGTTGCGAGTGTCGAACGGTATCGAGGCACAAAAGCACCGCCTTTTTTTGCCGCTTGCTTCGGAGGACCAGTGGGTGGTAAGCTACGAACCTGCTGCGTCACTTGTTGTGACTCCCGAGCGGATGCCTAAAAATCATATAAGTTAGGTAAAATATAAAATCATGCAGATTTAGATTCAGACTATATATTAACACTTTAAATGTACCTCTTTTAGTGATGCAACAGACTCCTCCTCCTGTAAAATCCCTTTACCCTTAATTGCGGGTTTTATAGGAGCAGTCTAAAATTAAAATGTAAAAAATAATTAATAAACGGTTTAGAATTGACATTCGAAAACTAAATGATTCATAATCGTTTTCAGTATACCTCATCACTAATGGTAATGAGCTCCGAGGGCCATGCAACAAATGATCCTATTGCATCTCGCAGCAATGTCGTCTCTGAGACCATGTCGGGTACCGGTAGAATCGCATCACGATCTAATACAACATCCACCGATACTTTCAGGTGTCCATCAGGGAGGGGTCTGTGGTGAAGTAAATCTCCCGAAGTGTTGTGCACTTTTCCCTTGCCAACTAGTCGATAATTCGGTGACGATAAGTATAGTTGGCAAGATGAAATGCCCTAAACAAATAGAAAATATAAAGTCATTATCATTAATAAAATAGAACAGTTTGTAAGGAAAAAAACTTATAATTACCTCGGGAAATTTCTTTTGATAGTTGATACTAGCCTTATCACTAGTATCTCTCACCGATGAAGTGTTGCATTTTTCTCTCATATACATATCTTTATCTCTTTGCAATTCAGAGACCTGTGCTTGCAATTCCTGCAACTTTTGCAACACTTCTTCATTGGTAAGATTTGATCTTCTCCTAGAACTCTTATAAAAAGAGGTTGGAGTCACACCATGACCCTTACCCCTCACCCGACCGGGATACTCGGGAGCATCTAGTACTCTACTAAGTACGCTCTCCTCACCGGTGGATGCCGATTGCGACAAGGTCTCCTGTAATTCATTTACATTTAAATAATTATTAGTGGAGATAAAAAATCATTTATATATTAAAAAACATTTGATTTAATTAAAGACACAGTATTATACTTACACATTCAGTATAAACTCTCTGAACATCGGGATCGACAGCTTGATTTTTGCCCACACGAGCTTCCTTCCACAACACATGTACAGGAAGTGAAGCTTCCTCACTTTTAGTCTCCTCTAACTATGCATTGACACAAACGATAAAATCGTCAATTAAAACATGCACATGTAGACAATTAATTAAAACGCATTTCTATTTACTTACAATTTTATCCTCTAAGCGTGCATATCCCAAACGCCCTTTCTTGTATGGATACGCGGGTTTGGATGCTCTCTTACTATTCGTGGCACTCTTTTTCTGAAATGCTTCATCTCTTTGCTTTAAAAACTCAGCCCAATCTGCTTCATCAATGAATGTCGCATACTTTGTTGGCCGTCCCGGTGCCTCTTCAAGAAATTTTCCATCTTTATCCTTAAGATAGGTGTTTGTCAAAAAACTTTTCCACCCTCTATATCTTTTGCCGGCCAAACTAAGTATGTAGCTTTTACGTTCATCTGGTATCTCAAAAGTCCTCTGCAAAAATAACAACAATTAACCATATATGATATATACCTGAAGTGTTAGTATAAGTAATTTAAACAATTTATCGTCAAGATAATAACAACAATTAACCATATATGATATATACCTGAAGCTCTTCCCAAATCGCTTGTTTTTTCTCCTCCAATTCTGAATTTTTCGTTTTCGATTTCCAGGTAGGTACGGAGACCGGAATATGCATACGGACAAGTGTACCAATATAACTTGTCAACTTTGCAGAATTAGGACCAATTGGTTGTTTATCAGAATTCCATTCCAATCGGTATACTAATCCTTGGTCTCTATGTCGAATGATTCCCTTCATAATAGTGATGCCTCGTGCCACCTCTTTTGCTTCAGTATCAGGTGGAGCATTTGTATCTGAAGCAACTCTTTCTTGTGAGTTTTCTTGTGCGTTTTCAGGTGGGTTTTGAGGTGGAGCATCTCTATCTGGAGCCATTGAACCTGTATCAAACAAACTAAAGCACATTAGTACACTATTAACACTAACTTTATATGAGAAACATTTCAAAAAATTACATAAAAATAATAAAGATGTCCTCAAAACTCAACCCCCTTTTACTAAAAATAATAAAGTATTTAACAACAAAAGAAACTAAACCCATAGATAATAAATAAGCAGTCCAGTAATATTTTTCTTGCTTTGAAGAGATACCTAAAACATAAAAAAAATGTTAGAAAAAACATCTTAATATTAAAATAAAAACAAAACACTGTTGGAGGATATACTAAAAACAAAAATGAAAACTTTAAAACAAAATAAAAAGATAATACCTTTAATTCGAATTACCCCTTAACTCTTGAACAACTAGATAATATGTAGATGGTATATGAACCAGTAAGACAAAAATGAAGGAAAATGAAGGAGACAAAAATGACAAAAATAATATTAGATGATACTCATATTAAGATTGAAATAGAGAGAACATGTATATATTTGAACTAGTACACCTTTAAACTAACATTACAGTACCAACAATCAAGATTGAAATAGAGAGAACATGTATATATTTGAACATGTACAACAATCAAGTTTCATCATTGCAACAAGTCATCATAGCATACAAAAATGCTTCAAATTTTGAACCTGTATCAAACAAACTAAAACATTGACACTATTAACACTAACTTTATCACTAACGTCTCTTTCTTTTCTTGGTAGGATTGTGTACTACGCGTCTCTTAACAATGCGGACGGTTGGATTGATCCAAATACCCTCATTATGATCATTTCTAATACAAGATTCATTCTCATTTTGATCGTTTCTTGTACAAGATTCAATGCCAACACCAATATCACCTTGATCTTCAATTTTTTCATCAACTATTTTGTTAGATAAAAGCACTATAGACCATTTCGTACTTGTCGGATCATTGACATAGAACACTTGTTTAGCTTGAGAGGCTAGAATGAAAGGCTCATCTTTGTACCCTACCCTATTGAGATCCACTTGCAAAAATCCTGACTTATCCATTCGTACGCCACTATTATTTTCAACCCACTTGCAACCAAATACAGGAATCTGAAACTTCGCGTAATCAAACACCAAAATGCGCTCGATAACCCCAAAATATGACAAATTTGCAAATTTCGGATTTAAGTCATTCGCACTTGATATGTGCATAGCTTCAGCTACCAAGGTAACACCACTATTTTGCATAGTACTTTTATCATCCTGTTCTTTGGTATAAAATGTGTATCCATTAATTGCGTATGCGCTATAAGAAAGCACAATTACAGATGGACCATAGGCTAAACATCTCAACCTTTCTGTTACTGAAGCAGGATCTGAACGATACTTTGAATAAATATGATCTCTAAACCACGGTATGAAACTTCGATTGTGCTCTCGTACTATCCAGTTCTCATTTCTATTTGGATTTAAATCTCGGAGAACAACTTTGTGCATTTCAACAAACGGCTCAACCTCAATCTCATTGTGCAGAACATACAAGTGCACTTGATCCCGTTCGACCATTGATACTGTCACAACTTTATTTCCAATTAGCCTTTTTCCTTCTTTTTTTTCGACAATATGAGATTTGGGGAGTCCAATTGATTGAACATTTGACAGATATTCAGTACAAAACTCAACCGCTTCTTCAGCAACGTATCGCTCGGCAATACAACCCTCTGGTCGACTTCTGTTTTTCACGTACCCTTTTAATATTTTCATATAACGTTCAGCAGGGTACATCCATCTCATATAAGCTGGTCCGCACAGTTGTGTCTCTTTCACAAGATGAACGACTAGATGAACCATTATGTCAAAAAACGAGGGAGGAAAATACATTTCAAGATCACATAAAGTAACAACTATCTCATTTTGCAATGTTGGTAAGATCGCGGGATCGACCACCTTACTGCAAATAGACCTGAAGAAGAAACACAGCTTAGTTATTGCGCTTCTTACTTTTTCTGGCAGAATAGAACGTATACCTATTGGTAAAAAATGTTCCATTATAACATGGCAATCATGCGTCTTCAAACTCTTTAACTTGAGGTCTTTCATGGACACAAGTCTTCTAATATCTGAAGAGTAGCCTTCTGGAACTTTTACTTCACTGAGGAACTTACACAATGTTTTCTTCTCCTTTCTAGATAGAGTGTAAACAGCAGGTGGCAGATATGTTCGTCTTCCTTTCGTCACGGGCCCCAATTCAGTTCTCATCCCCATGTTTACCATGTCATTCCTTATGTTAACGCCATCCTTAGACTTTCCTTGTATATTGAGTAGCGTACCTATAACGCTGTCAAATACATTTTTTTCAATATGCATAACATCCAGGAAATGTCTTACGTACAACGACTTCCAATATGGAAGTTCAAAGAAAATTGACTTCTTCTTCCACCCACCCTTGACAATTGAATGTGCAAAAGGCTTGCCAAACTGAGTGCTCACATCTTTCACCTTTTCAAAAATTTGATCACCTGACAAAAAAGGCGGGGCTGTACGATGTTCGGCCTCTCCATTGAATGCTTTTCTCCACCCACGGTAGTGATGATTAGAATTTAAGAATCTACGATGGCCGAGAAAGACATTCTTCTGACAAAGCGCCAATCGTGTCGTATCGGTTTCATCTTCACAAACAGGACACGCCTTTTGACCCTTGTTGCTGTACCCGGATAGATTTCCGTATGCTGGAAAATCATTAATTGTTCCAAACAACATCGCCCTCAAGTTGAAACTTTCTTTCCTATACCCATCGTAAACCTCCACACCTCTCTCCCACAAAAACTTTAAATCTTCGATTAAGGGTGCCAAGTATACGTCTATGTCATTCCCTGGTTGTTTAGGCCCAGAAATTAGCATAGATAACATCATGTACTTACGCTTCATACATAGCCACGGAGGTAAGTTATAAATCATAAGAATCACAGGCCATGTGCTATGCGAGATACTTTGAATACCATGCGGGTTCATTCCATCAGTAGACAATGACAACCGAAGGTTTCTTGCTTCTTTTCCAAATTCAGGATATTCAGTATCAACTTTACTCCATTGTGGTGAGTCTGCCGGATGTCGCAACTTTCCATCAATAATTCTTTCATCTGCATGCCAAGTCAAGTGTCTTGAATCGGTCTCACTACGATACATGCGTCTAAATCTCGGAATTATAGGAAAATACCATAAGACTTTAGCAGGAGACAACTTTTTCTTATATCGAGGGGCACCACATTTAGGACACTCATTCAACGCTGCATACTCGTTTCGAAACAAAACGCAATCGTTTGGACATGCATGTATCTTATCATAGCTCATTCCAATAGAAGACAACATCTTTTTGGCTTCATACGTTCGATTGGGAAGAACATTATCCTCTGGTAGCATATCTTTCATAAGGGCTAATAACTCTGTGAAACTTTTATCCGACCATCCATTGTCCGCCTTTAAGTTGTACAACTTTAACACCGCAGACAATCTTGTGAATTTTGAACAACCAACATACAACGGTTTCTCTGCATCGCTTACCAACCTCTCAAACATTTTGGGACAATCCGCAAGATCTTCTTCAAGCGCTTCTGCAATCTCTTCGACTCGATCACAATCGTATGTGTCTGTGCAATCGTCGTTTGAAGCATACTTCCTATTACAACTCGACTCAGCATTCCCGGTACTTTTCTCACCATGCATTGTCCAACATGTATAACTTCTATCAATTCCAAACCGTAGTAAATGAGATCCCAACTGATTCCCGTCAACCTTACCCCCGGCATAACAGCAACCCAAGCAAGGACACGGCATTCGAAGCGGGTCTTTGGAGTGCGCAACCGCAAACTCAACAAATTCCCATACCCCTTTCTCGTACTCTTTCGACAATCGGTTTGAATTCATCCATGTCTTATCCATGTCTTAATTAAGCTAAACAAAAACGGTCAAACTTTCACTCTTCACAAGTAACCCCTATGGCGAATTCAATTCACAAAGTTAGTAAGTACCTCACTTAACGATAAACGAAATTAAAGAGTTACTGAGAGGAAATTAATTTTAATAAATAACTAATAAAATAAAATAAAATAAATATATAAAATTACTAAAAAAAAACCTTAATTTTAACTCCAAAATAATTTAATAGACTTCACAACTTTAATATATAAGATATATATGATTCACTCTAACCTAACTTTCACTTCAAATTTAGTATTTATTTCACCTATTTGTCATCATAATCTAACAACATGTTTCACACTAACCTAACTTTCACTTCAAATTTATAGAGTATTTCTTTCACCTATTTGTCATCATCTTAATTATTTAAATTCTATTAAGAACATGATACATAAAGGCCGAACATATGCTAACACTTGAATCAAAAAATTATGTTGCTTAAGAATCAGGACTAAAGATAATTTATAAACATCGACATTCTTCAACCAATGAGACGAGTTTCACACAAAGAACAAAACTATTAAAACTCACACAAAGTTCAAAACAGACTTCATAAACACAATAATATAAACCTTAGATTAGAACAATAAGCTTATTTAAGGAACTTTAAATATATAAACCTTAGTCTACATTGTTTGTTATGGGTGGGAAATAACAGTTTCATTACTACAGCAAATACATTCCCTCCCCATTCTTGATGTTGTTTTGGAAGGCATGTCCATGACTTTCATAACTGGAATTCCTAAATTGCACAGATTCAAGGCCATCCTATTACTTCCACTACTAATAGGGGTTAAGTTCTCTTCATCTATTTCTTTCCTATTGAAAAAAGAATCATTTTTTCTACTCTTCATTATCACTTTTGTGATGCATAATCAATTAAATAAATTAACACAACACAACAAAATCTCAAAATTATCTAAGTTCCAATCTTACACATATTAGTAAGTACCAATTCTCTAAATTCCAATTCCACTACATTATAGCGCATTAAAAATATAACCACCTCTAATATAAACAAATTCCTTCTACTCCTAACAAATTAAAAAATAAACACTACCATTTTTCTATTAATGTCTTATGTAACTAATAATTAAAGTTTACAAAATTTCAACTTCTAAGGCACCAAACTAAAAAAAATTATCACATTATCACAATACAAACACAATACTTCAAACCAGAACATCAACTTAATAAAACAAACCAAAAACACATTATCACATTATCACAATATTATACTTCAAACTAAAACACCAACCTACAACAACACAAGATTACTTCAAGATTAATTTTTAAAAACAATGTTAAATCTTACTTAAGATTTAAGAGGAAGGAAGCAAGTTAGATGAAGAAGATGGACTTCTAAAAACCAGTTCGTGAAGGCCTCTGGAGGATTGAGATTACTTGAATGAGAGAGATTACTTAAGCAATTGAACGAGAGAAAGAAATTGTTCTCCTGGAATGCGAAAATATCAATTGGTTAGGGTAAACAAGAACAATGACATTAGTTTCTTTGACATTATTTTGAAGAAACTGTTGAATGAAGAGTATAAAAATACACAAGTTTCCTTGACATCCATCACAAATGACTTACTTAGTGAAGCATCAAAAGATAGTGATACCTTAAATCTTGAGCGCTTTAGCTTGTTTGTTGTTGAAAACAATTGAAATGGATAGTGAAGAACACTGTAAAGATCATTTTCATTACTAGAAATTAGTAAACATGATTGTGCACATTGAGGTGAATAGCATAGAACAAACACAACAGTAGTTAGTAATCACGATTCTATGTCAATAGATTAGCACAATATCAAGAATTAGTTCTTATGTCAAGAATTAGCAATTCAATTCTATGAGGAATTTCTACGTACACCTAATGTGCAAATGTTATGTCTACAAATCTATGTTAAAATCTACATCACAAATTCACATAAACATTATCACAAACACATAATATGCATGCAGAAATTACTCAAGTATTCAACAAAACTATGAAAATCAAGTAATGTTACCTAAGATAATTTGTAGAAAATTGGAAGTTGGATGTTGTTGATGATGATAACAGGGAACCACGTTTGGACTTGACAAAGAGCTTTGAAGTAGGAGCGACGGAGATGGCTGAGGAAGTGACGGCAAGTGACGGTGACGGCAAGTGACGGAGCTTTGAACAAATGGAAATAGAAGAAGAATGGCGGCAGCAGTGAAGTAACGGTCGCGGAGATGAGGCAGGAGTGAAGGTTATGGAAGTTCGTAACAGTAGATGTAGGTTATGGAAGGTCTGGACTTTGGAATGAAGGTTGATGTGAGAAGACGGATGGGGTTTGTATAATTTTGTTTTTAAAAATTTTAATTTTAAAAAGGCTATGAAAGCGCTTTTGAAAAGCGCCTTAGTAGATGTAGCTATACCAGCGCTTTTAAGGGTAAAGCGCTCTTGTACCCCACCCCCTACCAGAGCGCTTTTGAAAAGCGCTCTCATACCCCCTTACCAAAGCGCTCTCATACCCCCTTACCAAAGCGCTTTTCAAAAGCGCTCTCATACCCCCCCTTACCAAAGCGCTTTTCAAAAGCGCTCTCATACCCCCCCTTACCAGAGCGCTTTTTAAAAGCGCTTTCATACCCCCCCCACTATAAGAGCGCTTTTTTAGCGTGTTTTTTAATTTTGTCTTTAGCGAAGCCTATGCCAGCGCTTTTCCTAAAAGCGCTTTCGTAGGGGTGCTGCTAAAAGCCAAATTTGGTATAGTGGTTGTTACTTTTTTCACTGTGAAATATCCAACACGTATAACTTCTATCAATTCCACGCATTAGTAAATGCGATTTCAATCCATCTGCGTCAACCCGACCCATATAACAATAACCCAAGCAAGGACACTTCATTCGACTGGGGTCTTTGGCGTGTTCAACAGCAAACTTAACGAATTCCAATACCCCATTCTTGTACTCTTGTGAAAATCGATCGATAAACATCCATTTTTTATCCATTTTTTCCTACTAATTCAAGTAAACAAAAACACTATAAACAAATTATTCCCTTTTTGTTTGAATTAAACGAATTATTTCTAGAAATTTATTTCTAGAGTTAATAACGTGGACTAAAAATAAATATATCTATATAAAAATAATTGTATTTTTTAATTGATCGATACAGATAGAATTTGAACTTGACTTACCAAAGAAAGAAAAGGGGTTATTGGTATCGACGGTGGATGATGCGACTTTGATGTTCTTCAAATCGGTGATGGTCTTCGACTAACTACACCAATACAAAGGGATCATCAAAAACAAGTTGTATATATATAGGTTCAAAATACTAGTTCATGGAGAATATAAACATGATAAACAATTCAGAAACCAATTAAAATAACAAAAAAACCCATCATCATCTTTTTTATTCCAAAACAAAGAACCAAAAGAAAATGCAATAATGCTAAATGTTAAAAGTGTTGCTGTTATATATCAAGCCCTACCAAGAACCCAAAAATCAAAATGCATACATATAACTCAGTTATGCATATCTATAACTCAGTTTGGACACCAATAGGAGGATAATGTCTTAGATGTTAGCATAGTACATTATTAATAAGAGGATAACTCAGTTTGGACATCAATGGAAATAAAGACATTTTCAAGAAAGAACCTACCTTGAGAACCGGGCGGTGTGGGTGGAGGACAACCGAGAGAGACGATGGAGGACGGAGGGGGGCTGGTACGACGGCAACGTAAAAGCGCTTTATGTTTGTGAGAATGAGAGAGAAAGGGTTTCTGCTATCGTTCGTGAATCTGTGAAAGAGAAACAGTATACACTAATTCTATTTTTTAATTTTCATTTATATGGCTTTAGACAACGCTTTCTAAAAGCGGTGGCTAATATGGACTTTTAGAAGCGCTTTTCTGATTTTTTTAAATAATTTTTTATGACTTTATACAGCGCTGTCTAAAGTGGTCATTTACCAGCGCTTTTGATACAGCGCTTTCTAAAGCAATACTTTAGCAGCGCTTTTTAAAAGCGATGTCTAAGGTCACATTTTTAGCAGCGCTTTTACTTATTATTTTATACAGTTTCCGTGTTTTTTTTAAAAATTCACTTATAGCAGCACTTTTGTATAAAAACGTTGTCTAATGTGCGCTGTTAAAAATCATTTTTGGCGCAGTGCATCCTATGTTTACACAATAGAGATGTTATTAGTATTAAACGGAAAATAAAAGATCATATATACTCAATGCATATAATTGAAAATAAATACCGTAATATCCTCTCATATGGCATCTTTCAATTCCACGTCAACATCATGCCAACTATATATAAAAATACTCACTTCACTTCTATCTTGCAGCGCAATGTAACCCATAAAATCCTCAACATGTTCACTACGAGCCCTGTCAGTTTCTATATCAACTCTAACTGGGTAACGAATATCAGTTTCACAAGCTTTTTTCACCTTGATATATATCGTGGCACATCTAACTTTTCTTTTATATTTTGTATTAATAGAGGTTGCATCAGATATTATATGGGAGGTGGTTGTCGAATTGGCCATGACTATAAAGAGACTAACTTGAATCAAACAATAAAAATTAATAGAAAATTGTAGAAACAAAATTATCAATAGACAAACTAACGTAGATATCCTAAACAAAATGATCAAGAGACTCTTTCAGTGAAAAACAAAGTGATATATAAATCGCTTCAGTGAAGAACAAACTTGTTGCAAAAATGAATATATGCTGACGAAATGACATTTGATGAATATCTGTTGGAAGAGTTTTGATGATGTTTCAGCTTGAAGATTTTTTGCAACGATGAAAATTGCCTCGCCTGAGTTTTTTACAAAATGAAAGTGACGAAATGATTTGAGCGTTGATAGTTAAATGAAAATTTAGAAACTAGATAGTATAATCTAAAGTATTTCATATGTAAAATAAATGTCACGTCGGTTTTACATAAAAACTGACGTGACAATATTAATTAAAAATATAAAATATTCAAAAACACAATAGCTCCATATTTTGGGAATTCATTTAAAAGATATTACATGTTGATTTTTTACAAAAATTGATGGGTTTAAATATATTAAATAAAAAATTAAAATGATATTTTGAAAATAGTATTTTGAAATTGTTAATGTAAAATATATTACGTCTCAGTTGGACCACGTAGTCAATGTAAATACTAATAAAAAATTAACAAAGATAAAAATGGAATTTGTAAAAGCGTCAATTGAAAAAAAAACATAAAATGCAACAACTGAATGTCGAAGCGAGCTCTCTTATAGCTACATTTTCTCAGTTTTCTTAAAAATCGATGGAAAATATTGTTTGTTTAAAAAAAAATATGACACTCTCAATATCTATATCCACTTTTTTTTATTGTTTCAAGTGTAAGTTTCGTAATAAAAAACATTTATAGTAATGAATATTAACTAACTGGAATATTATTTTGTTTAAAATAACAAAATTCCCGACTTTGCAAATAAAATTATAATTAGTAGAATAATTAAGCAAAATAATAGATAAAAAATAAAATATATATTACTAGAAAAAAAATCATAAATATTAAATTAGTATTCTAAATAGAAAATTATTTTAAGATTTAAAATGCAAATCAAATTTTTTTTATAGGACAGCGTGAGTATAAATGTCAATCAATAACTAAATCCAAGGCTATATTAATTGGTTACACCTTTAATCTCGAAATAGCGAATATATATATTGAGGCAAAAATAAGGGAAAAGCTAAATAGGGTTTTGAGGAAATAACATACTGTAGTAGCTGTCAACCCTAACATAGGTTTTGAAGTAGACGGAGCCTAATTCCTTGGACCAAACAGAGAGGTTAGTTCTTGAGTTTGATCCTTATAGCTTCATTAAATTCATATTATTTTTTTTGTGTGTAGAAGAAGATGCAGAAAAAGAAACCTTTGCTTGTTTATGCAAGTGGAGTAGGGCTTGGACAGAAACAAATATTTTGCAGCATATCAGATCCAACCAAAACATATTCAACAAGTATTAATCCAATACTACTTAGGGCATCAAGACTATGCACCGTACAACATGGTTGGTATCTTTTAGAAAATTACATAACATATAATCTTAGTGAGTTCTTTCTTTGGCACCCATATTACCTTAACAAAATCATACTTCCATCTCTTAACCACACTGGAAATACCATTGCTTATTACATTTTGTCGCCTCCTCTAACACAAAACCCTAATGATCTACCCCGCTCCATTTTTTTATTCCCATCACATTCCGCTTCAATAATCTATCTCCATCTTGGATACAAACAATGGACTCATGTAAACTTTTACAAGGGCCTAATCGATGCTTTAAGAAGATCAGGCGAGCCTCCAGGTCAATTCGATGCCTTTCTTTTAAAACCAGTTTACTGCAATGGTTATTTGTATGCATCCGTGGCGGTGCCATCAAGAACTAGATTAGCCCAAATCCTAATACAACAACCCAACGGTCATCTTAGAATGAACTCTACACTTTTTCCTATGCCAACAAACCTTCTGTTTCCACTTACTTACCAGAAACGTATAGACCGGACGTTAGAATCTAACAACCAAATATTTAGAATAGAGATTTTGCTAGCACATGATAGGATTATTGTAGTTTTCCTTTATAGATTTGACTCTTCTGAAACCATGTGGAAAAAGGTGAAAAGCATCAAGGATAGAATGTTCTTTATATCAAGTCTTGACTCATCTTTTGCTTGTCAAGCAACTAATCCAGAAATTGAAGGAGGTCGTATCTATATTGCTCTAGACAACAAGGACTTTGTCTATATTTACAACATTGAAGACGACAGTCTTATGATGTCTCAATCTTTCTCTAATTTACCCAAAGATCGGTCTTATTCAAGATGGATAATGCCAACTATAGGGTAATTTATTTATTTATTTGTTTAAAATTATGCTTTTACTAGGACTTTTTTTTTTTTAAATTTGATTATGGTTTTTTTAGCATAATGAAATGATATATGTATATATATGTATGTTTTGTAGCATAAGTGATACACTCGAAGATGAAAATGGAAAAGCTCAACAAATTAGAGAAAAAGAAAATATGTGTGGTGCAATCCATTTAAAGGAGACGGAGGAAAATTTTGCACTTCCTATAGACATTGTTGAAGTGATCGCAAAGCACATTGTTGACGTATTTGATTATTTGCAGTTTCGAGCTACCAATAAACTCTTTCATCTAGCAGCCCCTCCACTTGAATGGAGATCATCCTCTAGTTCCATGTCAAGGTCAAGGTTTGATGATCTTTCACTGTCTCCTTTGTTTGGGTTCTCAGAGAACAAGGACAAGAGATTCACTATTGTGCATCCAAAACATGGTCTCAAGTACAAATATAACATAAAGATGACAGATTGGGAAATTTGTTGTTCTAAAGATGGTTGGCTATTACTAGTTGCAGGAACTAAAAGACGTGGTTTTTTCTTCAATCCCTTCACAAAACAAGTGGTATTACCTGCATTAAGGTTTTCAATCAGGAATACCCGGTGCGTAGGCCTTTCACATCCCCCAACATCTTCTGAATGTGTGATCGTTGACTTGGATAAACCTGTATTTTCTTCCCGTTTGGTAGCATACACGTATATCCCTTCCGAACGTGTTTGGGGTTGGGACAAAGTCTCATTTGAAAAAATTGAATTTCCTCTCTACAACATTAGTCCTGCTTTACATAACGGTTTGTTTTATTATCTTAGTATAAAAGGAAAGTTGGCAGTTATAGAAGCACCAAGAGGAGAAATAGCAAAGTGGAAAGAACTTGTGGAGCCTCAAGCTCCATGCACTGGTTTCTTCAATAGCTTTCTAGTTGAATGTAATGGCAATCTCTTGTCAGTATTTGAATGTTCTTCTAGAAAATGGGTTCAAGTTTTCAAGTTGAATGAATCTACAATGAGATGGATAAAAGTTGAAAGCCTCAACAATCATATGTTGTTTGTTGGCAATAATACATCACTTTCTACCGTGGCCAAGATTCCTGGAATGGAAAATAAAATCTACTTTCCTAGATTTTATAATCAGAGTATTGTGTTCTATTGTTTAGAAACAAACAAGTACCACACATTTGAAAATGAAGTTGTTAATTTTCATCATGTGAAAGAACACTTGAATAGTTGCTGGATTGAACCAAGGTGGCACTAAGTTTCAGGTGGCAAGATTAGATTAGTTACCACTTTTATCTCTAGTTTAGACTCTTTTATATATCTTCTTGTCTTCATTATCTTCACTTTAGGTCTCTCATTTGCAATCATGTTATTATAAACATTACATGATGGTTTTCTCAATCCAACCAATTTTAGTCCTTTGCTCATTGCATCAGTTTGTTTATGATATGGCCGTAAGATGATATGCCTTGAGTTCATGTCTCTCTCAGAGGTTTGTCACAATTACAGATAGCATAATATTAATATTGGCTATCTTGTTTACAAATCATATGCTTTAAGAAAGGAATCAAAAACTTCAATGTTGTGTGCTTTATTTAATTTCACCATATTAGCTCATGCTAGATTTTGCAAGAAATATTAGTTTTTAGTGTTTAATCTTGGCTGCTAAATAGATTTTGTTTTTATATCATTGGAGTTAGGCTTGTGTATGGTTGGTTATTTTGAAAAATCAAATCACAACCATTTTTACACCATTTAAGTAGTTTGGATTTATATTCATAACCACATTTTAATCAAAACTAGTTATAAAACCGGTTATAAATTTGGTTACGGTCATATAATTGTTTTTTTTTTTTAAATCTAGTTTTAAAATTTTATTTTATAAATTTTATTTTAAATAAAATTTTTTGAAATTTTTTTTTGGACTTTAGATAATAACTGGATTATAACCGAATTTAAAATAATTTAATCGGTTAATAACTATTTAATTATATCCGAATTATATGGATGGATAGCCAAACCATTAATAACTAAATCGGTTAATAACCATTCAATTATATCTGAATATTTAAAATAGATTTGAATTTAATTATAGATTTAGACCTCACAACCAGATATTATGCACACCTCTAATTGGATCTATTTCACCATGGTGCACATCATTAATATGCTCATCAGTA
Source organism: Vicia faba (assembly GCA_948472305.1). Classification (NCBI taxonomy): domain Eukaryota; kingdom Viridiplantae; phylum Streptophyta; class Magnoliopsida; order Fabales; family Fabaceae; genus Vicia; species Vicia faba. The sequence goes on along the minus strand of CATIWC010001993.1, from coordinate 318,999 downwards.
GACAATATTATAGCACAGTGTTATTCTTCTTTTATGTCTAAATTCAATAAATTGTTAGTAAATATTTCTGTGTTGGGTATATTTAGTTTCGAGCATCGCAGACAATGCTACAATCCAATCCATAAATTCTCATCTAACTATCTATTTTGTAAACCAATTAATACCTGACTTTTGGTCACCTGTCAATGTATAAAATGATTTTTGTTGCAGCATGTACATTAAAACCATAACAACTGATCAATTTTGGATCCATAACGAAACAATGACATTGTCTGTAAGAATATACTTCTGATTCCCCCATTTTTCAATATTGCACATTCTCACGTTGATTCATCAATTTGAAACTCTCTCAACCTATCAGATCATAATTCATGAGATCGAATTTCAAACCCGCTATTCTCGATCCATTCCAGCAATGAATCCATTTTTGAATTTCAGAATTCTCAAATCTCTAATCTCCAAATCTTCCGGCGATGGTTGGATATAAAGTCACTTGCTTCGTTGCTCTACGTGTAACACCCCAATTCTACCCCAAGCAATTATATAAATAAATCAGAATTATAAAATTCAATCATGCAAACGAATCGGGACGTCACAAATTCTTCTAACAAATTCATTGCATTCATCGTGGATATATAACACTTTTTAAAACATCAGATGAACCATCAACATAACATCTTTAATCAAATAATTTAGCATCTACGCAGCGGAATTCTTAATAACATCTCTAACAACAAAACAACAACTTCGAAACATCACATATTTAATAATAATCAATTTAAAGTACAACAACTGAAAATCAACAATAAAAAATAGCAAGCGTTCATCCCCCCGGGTGTTACATATCAGAACAATGACACCGACTCGAACTATTGAAGGAATACAACCTTCACTCTCGATTACCTGCACGTTACCAACATAAGGGCAACATTCAAATAGAAGGGGTGAGATATCTAACAATATAATAAAACGCATGATAATTAATATATTAAATTAGATCAATAACATCACCACTTCTCATCTCATAATCTACAGTAAATACAACGCATATACGCATTCATCAACATCAAAATACACGTCTATAAACAATCATATAATGCGACTCAATACTATGCAAATGCATGTGGTACCATTGGAGCAGAACTCCCATCTCAAAATTTTTCCAATTAATAGAGGCATCAACAAGGCACAACCTTCATCTCAAAATTTTCCAATCCAGGCCATCTCAACGAGCATAAGCTCCGTCTCAAAAAAATGCAATGTATGCGACACAATCATGAATATAATAACAACACCAAATTTAACAACATCTCAAATCATCTCAAACATCTCAAATTAACATCTCAAAATAACATCTCAAAATAACATCTCAAAAACATCTCAAATAATCAACATCTCAGATCATCAAAATAATTTATCAAACATCGTTTATTTATTATAAATCATCAACACAATATTATTAATAACTTCTCATTAACAACTCATCAGTATTTTAATTCCCACAGTAAATCAACACTGTCATTCTGTAACTCTAACGTCAAGACCGACACCATCCTACTGTTATAGTTCAAACAGCAGCTTCTAAGCATCTAACTTCCACATTCTGCACAAAATAGCATAAAGGCCAACACAACTTCTGACCAGCATAACCTCTAACATCACAACCTCTAACCAACACAACTTCTAATAACACAACTTCTAACAGCACAACTTCTAACAACACAACTTCTAACAGCACAACTTTTAACAGCACAACTTCTAACAGCACAACTTCTGACAGCACAACTTCTGACAGCACAACTTCTGACAGCACAACTTCTGACAACACAACTTCTGACAGCACAACTTCTAACAACACAACTTCTGACAGCACAACTTCTGACAACACAACTTCTAACAACACAACTTCTAACAACACAACTTCTAATAACACAACTTCTAACAGCACAACTTCTACTTTCTAATAATCCAACGCAACTTCTAACAACATAATTCTAACAACAGAACTGCTACTTTTTGCTAATCCTACTATTTTAATTTTTAGCCTGATATCAAAGTAACTAAGAACAGTATGACAAATTATATTCTCCAAATTAATTAATTAATTCTAATACAGTAGCACCTGGTATCATTCTAGCGTAATTCTGTGTTTCTTCTTCCTTGCTTATCACTACGGGTTCATACCTAAAGCCTTAAAATTTAATCTAATCATGACAATTCATCACCCATAATTACCTTATAATTCTACAACGTTTTAACAACATCAAGACATCAATATTCATCAAAATTCATCAATTCTCATCATACATCAATCATATATTCTCAATTCAAGAACAAGAAAACAATCACCACTAACCCCACATACCAATCATCATAAACCCAATTATAGAGTCAGAATCCCACCCTTACCTTGGATTGAAGGTCGCTCTACAATTTCCGGTTGAATTCTCGTTCTTGTCGTTTTCCACTTTCTCTAGTAACTTGCACGTTCTTTCTCAAATCCTTATTTCTTCTACTGCTTCTTTCTTTCTATTCCTTCTAACAAATAATAAAATAACCCTATTATTCTATTATTCCTTATTGGGCTTAAAACCAACACACTCCCTTATTACTTCTATTCTCTCAAAATAAGCCCACCTTAAATAATATTACACTTCTAATATTGTTTCACCACATAATATTATATCTCTAATATTATATAACTTCTTAAATATTCCAAAAATAATTTAATTAAATAATTAATTAAATTACGGGCGTTACAACTCTACGCAAAGTAGTCGCTTCGGTCAAACTGCAAGAAACCAACCACCTCCTCCTACTCAAGGCGATGTGGATCAAGTCATTGTAAACACTCTGTTGTATCTAGATCTACTACAACTTCCTCAGATTGCAGGATTTTCTCTGTAGTTCCGACAAGGCGTATCTGAAAGGAAACACCACGCAAGAAACTATTTTTAGGAGAATCCAAACTATCGTTCCTAACCTAGTCGCTTTAAAGGAAGACGAAGCTCTGAAATATCTAAATCACAAGAAGAGAAAGAGATGTCAAACTCCTTCTCAAAGCCTCGGGGAGATCAAGGTAGATATGTTCCTCCTCTTGAACAAGTATAGAAACCACTGGAGAAGAATGTGTAGAAACATCCTTATTGTGCCCACATTCTAGACAGTAAAATACTGAATTCGCTGGACAAGCCTCCCAAATTAGTGGAGTAAGATGTGAAAGGAGATCCTAACAAGTACGTACAATTCACCGATGAGCGTTCAAACTACTTCCAAGCCGGTGAAGCCACAAAGTGAAAACTATTTGCACTAACTCTGACGGATCTGTCAGACTCAGGTTCAAAGCTGTTCTGGATGGGAGAATTGAGTCATGGACCGATTTGGAACAGAGCTTCATCACTCGTTTCATAGGTCAGAAAAGGGAGCCAATGTGTATAGATTCTCTAAATAGGATAACACATGGGAAGAAAGAGAGCTAACATTCATATATCGATTATCCCACGCAAGTAGTTGTCCAGGTAGAAGGAGCTAAAAAGGGCCTTAAATGCTAGATATTTAAGAATGACATGCTACATGATAGTTCCTTCAGGCAGAAGCTGAGGTGCGGGGAGACACGTAATGTGGAAGATCTCTTGAATATAGCACATCCCTTTATCAACCTAGAAGAGAAACCACAGGTGGAGAACATGCATGTCGCCATGTTAAGGCCCGATGTGCAAAAGCGTGCAAAATTGGTCTAACTATAAGATGCAACTTAAGAGGGGTGAATTAAGGTTTCCAGTTTTTTAAAGATTTTGTGCTATGATCTTAATTATCTTTGGATATGATAAATATATGTTATTAGCAATAAAAAGTATATAAATTTAAAGTGTTGGAAAACCCAAGAGATTATCCAAGTTACCCTTATTAACGAAGGTTACACCTAGTCCCTTTAAAGTTTGAAGGATTTTCTACTATGTTATATCTTTGTACAAGCCTCACACCAAGACCTCTCTTACAATCTTTTAACATAAACAACAAACCTAAGTTCTACTTTAAATCTTCCCAAAACAAAGGATCGTTTCCAAAATTATCATACAATATGATGATTCTCACATAAAGCAGAAAGTACACTAATTTCCGTTTACAACACTTAAAAAGCACACCATTTTCTATTAAGAACACTTTTTAGAAAGCACGCCACTTTCTATTATAAATAATTGTCACCACACACTTGGTGATCAAAATAGATTTTAAATATATGAAATGTTCTTGAATCAATTCTAATACAGAAAATTGATCTTCTCTTTCAATATAAAATTCAAATATAATAATCTTAATTTTTCAGAAAATATGAATGAAACTCTTTAAATGATATGAAAGTTATGCACAAAATTTCATTGTTAACGTTGTTCTAACTAGGGTTGCCTCTTCCGCTCCAAATCCTATACTTCCCCAAGTTTCACGTACTGACTCTTTTCTCTCCATATTTTGCTATTTAAAATAAATAAATAAAACTAATTAATTTATTTTAATTATCTCTTCAACTTTCCCTCAACTTTTGGTAATTATCCCACTCACAACATTAATTTCATTAAGATTCTATTTTCATCCCAAGTCTCAATTTCCTTTATTTCTTTATTAGTTTTAATTATAAAAATTCTAATAATTCTACAAAAATTCAATAATTTACAACATTACCAAATATATCAAATATAACACTCAAATACAATAATATAAATCATTTAAACTCAATTAAAATAAAATAATTTTAAAAACCAGGGTGTTACACTACCCTTATACCTATTATTGTATGGGAAGATGTAACCTTGAATATTATGGTAGGACTCCCTTCTTTCTAAACCTTAATTGTGATATTAGTTATGTTGGAATGACAATCCAAAGTGGCACACTTTGGGATGCTAAAAATTGGGTTTACTACAGTAATAATTGCATATGTGTTTGCAAAAATGATCTATAAACTTCATGGGATGACACATAGCATGGTTTTGAATCGTAACCCAGTTTTTCTAAGCCATTGTTGGAAAGAATAGTTTCATATTAGTGGTATCATGCTACGCATGACAACGGCCTATCATCCTTAAAGTGATGGCCATACAGAGATAGTGAACAAAGTTGTGTAATAGTACTTATGTTGCTTCGTTCATGAATAGCCTAAATGTTGGGGACAATTTTAACATTGGGCCGAATGATACTATAATATGTCCATTCATTCTGCAACTGGCCTCTCGCCATTTGAGATTTTTTATGGCAAATCTCATCCTTCCCTTACCAAATATGTTACTGGTGTTAGTCACATTCAAGTTGTAGATAATGAGTTTCACAACCGCAATGAAATCTCAGAATTAGTCAAGAAAAAGTTGTTGAAAGCTCAAGATACTATGAATGTCAATGCAAACAAGAAACACATTCCTCATTAATTCACTATTGATGATTTTGTTTATGTGAAATTATGTCCATATCGTTAAACTTTGGTGGCAGGGAAAGGGAGTCACAAGTTGACCAAACATTTTTATGGACCATTTTAGATGATCCAACAGATTAATGATGTTGCGTTTAATCTGGAATTACCTACAACCAGACGTATTCACCCTCTTTTTAACATTTATAAACATAAACAATATAAGGGATCAACTAACTCCATTTTTCTTCTACCACTAGACAATGTTAATAGCAAGCCTATGGTGAAGCCTCTAGCAATTTTGTATTAGAAAGAGGTGTAAGAACAAGATTTGGTTATGTATCTGGCATTTAGTTTTGATGATAACAATATTTATTTCTTAGAGAACAATTTAGTACCCTAATGGTTTTGTTAAGTGTGTAACTTTTTCTAATAGGTTCTGACTCAGAAGATAAGGTATATGATGTCATCAATTTCCGAACTTAACACACTCTGACTCTAGAGATATACAAAGTGTGCTTTAGAACGATCTAGTCAAGTTCTGGAACTCTTCTAAACAAAGATTCTGAAGAACATTTGTCTTAAAGCTTCTGACTGTGACTATGATAGAATATCTTCTAAAGACTTCTCAATCTCTAAAGATTCTGCATTTTCTAGCTCTGAGATTCTGAAGACTCTGAAGACAAGGTTCTGGAGAACAAGTTCTGAAGACTTTGAAGACAAGGTTCTGAATACTCTCTTTCTGCTTTTTACCCTTCTAAACATGCTTCATAAACATACATTCTAAAGCCTATAAAGATTAGAAGATTAAAAGATAAGATCAAAAAGGTTTTACGTGAGTGGATAGTTTATGGTATAAGATCAAATATTCCTCCCACTACTCTGATTTTGTGGCTCAAGGATTATACTATGGTATGATGTTTTCTACCACTCTCTCTAACCGTTATGCAAGAATACAACTGTATTTTGGAATCCCTGTTCTACCCTCTAACAGGTCTTTCTTTGGCTATATAAAGAAGCCTTAGAAGAATTGGAAAACATTTTACAACTTTTATTCACCAATTTTACCACAATAATGTTTCACATGAACGTAAATATTTTATATTTGTAAAAAGTTGTAAAGAAAGGAACTTTTGTTTGTTAACTTCCTCAAGAAAACTTTTGTGTTATCTTTGTATTTCAAATTGTGTAATATGTTTTCACAGAAGCAACTTTGTAAACACACCTTTTGTATTTCAACTCTTAAGTTGACATTCCTTGAGATAATAAGGTAGAGTCAGAATTTCTCAAAAAGACAATTATGGGTAGTCTTTGTGGTTATAATCAAGTTTGGTTATAGTGGTGTTTCTAGAGAACAATCTCTAGCCTCTTATTAAAGGTTACTTGTAAGATAGGCTACAATAGTCCTAGACTTAATGTTTTGAGTGTTTTGGGTTGAAACTGGTTTATTTAGGATTCATAGGTAAAAAGGAAAAAGTAAAGGAAAATTGAAAAGTAAAGAAAAATAAATGACAAGACTTGTAATTTAAAGTGAAAACAGGAAATTAGTTTGAATTTAAATGTGGAAGCATTCATACATTATCAAGCTTGAACTTGTTTCTCTCTTAGACGCTGGTACTTTGAGTGTAATGCTCTAAATATGAAGAAATATGAACCCTAACACAAACACAATTGTTTGCTTAAATAGAAATTCTAAAAGTGTAACCGCCGACAGTTACTAGTCCCACGTTGGGATTCATGGAGAACTTCCATAAACTGCTTTGAAACATCCCCACATTCTTATTGGCTTGTGAGTTAGTAACTGCTCTTGCCGCCACTTATTATTGCCAGTCAACACTTGTATCCTGTCAATCCTGCCTCCCAACTGGTGTCTTCATCGACTAACCTTCCTGATCGATATTTCTTTGACTTGGACGATACTCCCCAACATTCTTTATGGATATATTCCTTTCTAACCAAAGATACCTTACAACTTAAAGGCTTACTTCTCTAGTCGAAACTTTCTTGTCAACAAATTTCCCCCCAAAACGCCATGTTTGACGAAGCCTTTGTCGACAGGAGAACTCTGGCGTTTACTCTTCCATATTTATTGACCGCGTATTTCCTCCGAACGATGTCATGCATAATCATGACTACTTTCTGCACAACAATTTCCCATATCAATCAATCACTTTTCATGATTACTCTTAGGTTTTAGGGAGTGGGTTTTCAAACAAAATCCACTAACTTTTCCACTTCTTTGGTTTGTCATCATTGAATCAATGCCACTTGTCAGTGATCAACGAGTCTAATTTTCTTTAAATAACCTCTTTGGGCCAACATTGCTTCCTTTCTTCTTCCGTTTGCATCTTTGCTTCTTGTTCATAGACCCTTTATTTCCTGTAACTTTTCTAAAACAAAAACTAGGCATTATCTTACCACCTCGATTACAATGGAAGCTTCTGGTTCTACTCTTGTTCTTACTGGTACAAACCCCATGGCCTTCGCCCTCATAAATGATGCCAATCTACTAGTTATCCTGCAACCAACGTCTACTGATGCATGCATCATTGAAACTTGGTAGAATCAAATTCTTATTTCATTTATGTCTTTGAGGAACTATATACCTTTTATGGGCTGTATCCAACCCATAAAAATGATCCCAAGAAAGTTCAGGAATTCTTTCCCGATTATATTCCTGCAAAACCCCTCGTGTTTAACCAAGATTTTATGCTTGATGTGAAGTTCGCAGACTCTTCCACAAGGCCCTTTCGTTCTACACCTACTCTTGGAAAAATGGCCTATTTGGCTTGGCTCATCAGGGTCCAAGGTAAGAAAAAGTATTTCTGGGAAGCATATGGCATTTTCGACGCAATTCAACTATCAAGAAATGCCCACAAGATTAACCTATGCATGATCACAACGTCAATCTTCTTCTGGGAAGGTTCAACCAACGCCTTTCAACTTCCTTGTGGAATGTTAACACCCACTCTCTTAGACGTAGCAGCCATTACTGGCTTGTCTCCCCTGGGAAAAGTTTTCGATCCTACCTTGTCGATGGAGCTCAAATTTCACTTCAACAGACCCAGCCTCACAAACAATATTAAAGACCACCATGATACTGAAAGCGCAAATGTTTCTGATGAAGAACAAATTGCTTTCCTCACTCTTTGGATCTCTTATTACTTACTATGTCCCGGGCCTCTGCAGGTAGCCAAAGGTTTTATCCCTTTGGCCATTCAGCTCCACGATGGTCGCCAAATTTCTTTGGGCAAACTCTTGCTGGCACACCTTTATCATACTCTAGGTGTTGCCTCCTATAGGCTAAAAAATCTTTCTGAGAATCCCAAGGGACCAACTCTCTTAATACCATTTTTGCTTTTGCAAAATTGGTTGAATTCTACCTTCGAGCATCGACTAGCTTCTCCTTTATCATAAGTAACTGAACACTTTATGGCCGCCAGATTTATTGAGGGATTGAGGTTGTCACTGCTTACTCCTCAAGAAGCTTCGACTATGTATGTTTTTATGAAGTATGTTAATTTATTCATAGAAACCTCTCCTTTTGTCGAGACTATGGCTCAATTTATGAGAAGAATTATTGGCCCTACATGGTTTAAAGATCCCTTCCTTGGGGTTAGCCCTAAAGCGGCTGCTAAATCAAACATTGTATGGAGAGCATTTTTGACCCCTACATTCTTGTCTTCTAGAATTGACACTGGATACAAGGGCTGTGGCTTTGTGACATACGAGCCTAATCTGGTCGCTCGACAACTTGGTCTTAGCCAAATGATGCCTAAATCTATGATTTCTCATCATTATGATGTCCTCTGGTTCGGGAGACAATTGGGTGCTGAAGAATATATGGGATGTCTCATTCTGATATCTCTTGGTGTTCTCGATCTCAAGAGGACATCACCATTATTGACTGTTGTGGGGAGTTCCGTAATGTTCCACTCTTGTGCATTAGTGGAGGTATTACTTATAACCCTTCTTTGGCTCTACGAAAATTTGGCTATGCTCGAAGAGATGGTCCTAATTATGCACTTATCCATGGTATTGTATTCGACTACGAGAACGATGTCCAAGGTTATCATCAAAGGTTTGTACGAGCTTGGGGCATGGTGAACAAGGTTGATAGCAAGACTTTGGGACATAAGAACTCTATTCCTTTGGATCCTTATCTCAAATGGGCGCGAGCTCATGCTCAAAACCACGTGATGCCATATCCTGCTATCCTACCAAAAGTTGTGGAGCCTGTTACCGAGGGAGATATTCCTTATATCATTCTCCATCCTGACATGCCTGCCAACTTCGAGGAATTTCAGAGATAGTGGATTCAACTCAAAGGGGAACGAGACACCTTTGAAGCTCGATTCTACGCAAGAGAGAAGAAAGTGTTAGAGCTCACAAGGAAACTTCACGAGGAGCGAAGCTTGAATGCATACATTGCATCAAAGAGGAAGCGTCTGTGGGAGACATGAGTATTTTGTTTTAGAAGTCTATTTTGTTGTATTTTTTACACCCTTTTTGCTTTTTCATTGTAAGCCCAAGGGGTAGTTGTAATCTTGAATTTATTAATACAATTGTTGTGTTTGTTTCCTTTTTTGGCTAGAAAATTTAAATTCCTTGAGGTTCTTGAAAACATTTCATCCACATAGCACGATTCATATCATAAGCAGGTTTTTTGATACAAGTTTCCTCATACTTTTACTGTTTATTTCAGTATAAGATGGCTCTAGAGCAAACCGTCAAATATCTACAGACTCAGCACCCACAGTTCCAAGATATGCTCCTCAACCTAGCCAAAAGTCAGCAAGAAATGATGGCACTCCTTGCAAATAAAAAGAAGACCAAGAAACAGGTTATTATCCTCAACATGGGAAGAAGGTCCAAGGGGTTTGCCCGATTGACTCAAATAGAAGAGGCTTCTTCGGAGGAAGAAGACAATCAAGACGAGGATGTTAGGAGCACCATAGCTGGAGGTGGGAATAACCAGATTACTGAGGACGAAGACTACTCCGAAGAGCAGTATCCATCGGCGGATGAGAAATACAAACAACTAGAAGATCGACTTAAGGTTGTAGAGATTCAAACAGTGCCTGGTTTAGACTTTGGAGACTTAGGTCTGGTCCCTGGGGTGGTCATTCCCCACAAATTCAAGGTCCTTGTCTTTGCCAAGTATGACGGGGTCTCCTGTCCCAAGATGCATCTGAGGTCTTACGTCCGTAAGATTCAACCGTATATCGCCGATAGGAAGTTATGGGTGCACTTCTTCCAAGAAAGCTTATCTGGGACATAGTTAGAGTGGTTCTATCAACTAGAGGGGACTAATATCCACACATGGGAGGATCTGGATGCTGCCTTCTATAGACAATACCAATACAATTCCGATCTTGCACCAACTCGTGTGAAATTACAAAATATGACTATGGACTCAAGCAGAAGCTTTAAGGAGTATGCTCAAAAATGGAGGGACCTGGCTGGAAGGGTGAAACCCCCTTTGACTGAAAGAGAATTAGTGGACATGTTCATGGGCACCTTGACTGGTCCATTCTTAATTCGTTTATTGGGAATTCTTCGTCAGGGTTCACTGAGTTGATTTTGACTGGCGAGCAAGTTGAAAGTGGAATCAAAAGCGGAAAGATCTTCATGGCCTCAACCTCTAATGCTGTAAAGAAACCATTTGTTGGTAAGAAAGAGACTAATGTTGTTTATGGACAAAGGATCCATATCAATAATGATCATCATCAGTCGGTAGGAGCAATATTAATCTCAAACCTGACCCCAGTTCAACGACCACAACAATCCAACAATCAGCAAAGGTCAGATGCCCCGAGGAGGCAATTCACTAGAATCAACATGCCACTGTCTCAAGATTTACAACATCTGTTGAAGGGAAATTTGGTAACATTGCGAGATCCTCCTCCAAATCCCAATACTTCCTCTCCCAAATATAATCCGAATGTGAAATGCGCCTATCATTCAAATAGTCCCGGACATGACACCAGCAATTGTTTGACATTGAAGAACAAGATCCAAGATTTTATTGATAACAAAGTGATTGAATTTGACCCTCCGCAAATACCTAATGTCATTACTACTCCCATGCCCAATCATGGTAAGGGTGTCAATACTATTGACGATGTCTCCTTTGTCTCCACCATCAGTGATTTAACTACTCCCTCATTGACTGTTAAGAAGAATCTATTAAGAGACCGTTTATTTCTGAGCTGCCTTGAAAATTGTTACCATTGTGCTTCCCAAGCCAATGGTTGTATGTGGCTGAAGAAAGGTATTCAACACCTTATTGATAGCCATGAAATTTTGTTTGAGAAAACTCCATCCGTGAAAATTTTACCTGAAAGTATGACCCAAGAGCTGAGACTCGGAGATGTTTCCATAATCACAATATTCAATACTTCTATTAGGATCACCTCTAAAGGCCCTATAAGGATCCATGCATATCCAAGAGTGGCTCCCCTGGTTATCACTACACCAGGGCCACTCCCCTATTCCTCCGACAAAGTTGTACCTTAGAACTATATGGCAGAAGTTCATTATCATGGTGTCAATCAAGAGCCATGGATTAATGAAAGTGAAGATCTTGAAATTACAAACATTGTCGGAACCAGTAAGGTCACTAGGACATGAAGGGTCTTATTTTTGGAGATATCTCCTCTAACAACTACGACAACACATGTTCTTATTCCTACTGCTGGGCCAAGTGCCAACGCCCGAGGTAAGGAGAAAGTAAACGAGCCTGCCCTGACGGAGGCACCCTTAAAAGAAGTGACAATTGAAGACCCATCTAGGCAAGAGATGGAAGAAATTCTGAAGATCGTCTGAAAAAGTGACTACAAAATAGTTGAGCAACTAGGGAAGACACCCTCAAAGATATACATGTTGTACTTGGTATTATGTTTCGAGGTACATGCCTAAGCTCTGTTGAAATTCTTGAAGAATGCCCATGTACCTCAAGAGGCCACTACTGATCAATTTGAGAATTGTGTTGCAAGTCTAACTGTTGATAATGGCTTGGGGTTTTCTTATACAAATTTAACTCCGGTGGGGAATAATCATAACAAAGCTCTGCACATTTCTATTGAATGAAAAGGCACCACTCTGGTGCATGTGTTAGTAGATATTGGGTCCTCCCTTAATGTTTTACCAAAAGGTGCTTTAGACAGATTGGACTGTGAAGGGCTGGTGCTGAAACCCAACAATATTGTGGTAAAAGCCTTTGATGAGTCGAAGAGGATGGTCTATGGAGAGGTTAATCTCCCGATCAATGTGGAATATCAAGTCTTCAATTCAACATTTTATGTAATGGATATCCTCCCTTCCTATTCCTGTCTGCTAAGATGCCCATCAATTCATGGGGCAGGTGCGGTCACCTTTACATTACATCAAAATATGAAGTACCCATTGAAAGGGAAGATTGTCACAGTCTGTGGAGAGGAAGAATATATGGTCAGTCATTTGAATTCTTTCAAATATGTTGAAATGGATGGAAAATTCATTGAAACCCCCTGTCAAGCATTTGAAGTAATCCCTCTGACGATTGTTGTTGCTAAAGCTATGCCTGATACTCCTAAGACTGCTAAAAACCCACCAAGAATGGCCTCCATGAAGGATGCTCAGGTTATTGCAGAAGATGGAGGTTGTACTATCTGGGGACAACTTCCTGATATCCCTTACAAACCCGACAAATTTGGGTTGGGTTTTACTTCAAAGCCTCAGAAAGAGGTTCGACGTGTTCGTGCTGGAGGACCACATCTTTGTATTAGCAACAAAAAAGTCAATGCTCTAGAAGACACTGATAGTGATGGTGACTTAGACGATGGATATTCCCAACTGCTGATGATGGACTCAACAAATGGAAGGCCAAAGACTTCACCTCAATCTCCTTGATCCAGGAGTAATTGTTATTTCCTATTTTATTGCTTTAAGAAATTTGTCTATAATCTCTTTTAAAAACAATGACTTTAAACCATGTGCCTTACCCAGGACACAACGGTCCATTTGTTAAGGGTTGTCATTTCATATATTATATGCTCAATTAATGAAAACATTGGACGATTTTGCATTCAAATTTTGTGCTCTTTGTCTTTCTTTTACTTTACTGCATTTTCAAAATAACCATGTGACTTTACATGCACACACACACATTTGCAAATCCACGTCCACTATGAATCTCATTGACAATAATTCTGCTATTATCGTTTATGACTTTGAAAATTCAATCTATCAAGTCGAAGATGAAGGTGAAGAAGATTGTTAGATACCTGGAGAACTCGTCAGACTCCTGATACAAGAGGAAAAGGCTATCCAACCGCATGAAGAGCCAGTAGAAGTGATAAACTTGGGTACTGAGGCAAATAAGAAAGAAGTCAAGATTGGCGCCAACCTAGAAAATAGTGTCAAGAGCATATTGGTACAAATGTTGCACGAATATCTTGAAGTCTTTGCTTGGTCATACAAAGACATGTCAGGGCTTGATATAGATATTGTGTTTCACCATCTGCCAATGAAAGATGGTTGTTCTCCGATCAAACAAAAGGTTCGTCACATGCGTCTTGATATGTCTGAGAAGATCAAGGCTGAGGTAATGAAATAGTTCAATGCAGGTTTCTTGGAAGTAACATCGTATCCCCAATGGGTTGGAAATGTTGTTCCAGTGCCAAAGAAAGACGATAAGGTTTGTATGTGCGTAGACTACAGAGATTTGAATAGGGCAAGTACCAAAGACGACTTCCCCTGCCGCATATTGATGTCTTGGTTGATAACACTCCTCAACACAAGGTATTTTCCTTCATGGATGGATTCTCTGTGTACAACCAATTTAAAATGGCGCCCGAAGACATGGAGAAGACTACTTTTGTCACACAGTGGGGCACCTTCTGTTATAAGGTCATGCCTTTTAGGCTGAAGAACACAGTCGTAACTTATCATTGGGTTATGGTATCTCTATTTCATGACATGATTCATCATGAGATAGAATTCTATGTGGATGATGGCATGATAGCAAGATCAAACTGAGGAAGGACACCTTGATCATCTGCACAAGCTGTTTGAAAGGCTAAAGAAGTACAAGCTGAGGTTGAATCCCAACAAGTCCACCTTTGGGGTAAGGTCTGGTAAGCTCATAGGCTTTGTCGTCAGTGGCAAAGGAATTGAGGTAGATCCTGCCAAAGTTAAAGATATCCAAGAAATGTCAGCTCCTCATACTAAGAAGGAGGTCAATGGTTTCTTAGGACGGCTCAGTTACATTATACAACTCATCACTCACTTGACTGCTACTTGCGAACCACTCTTCAAGCTGCTGAAGAAATATCAAGTGGTAAGATGGAATGACGACTGTTAAATAGCTTCTGACAAAATCAAAGAGTATCTTCAAGAACCTCCAATTTTGATTCCATCAGTCGAAGGAAGACCTCTGATCATGTACTTAACTGTGTTAGAGAATTAAATGGGGTGTGTGTTAGGGAAACATGACAAGTCTGGTCGAAAAGAGCATGCAATATACTAACTTAGCAAAAAGTTTACCGACTATGAAACAAGATATTCACTGCTCGAGAAAACTTGTTGCACTTTGGCATGGGCTGCTCTCCGACTAATACATTATATGTTAACTCATACCACTTTATTGATCTCTAAGATGGATCCCATTAAGTACATCTTTGAGAAGCCAGCTTTCTTCGGAAGGATAGCCCGATGGCAAATAATCTTAACCGAATACGACATCCAGTACACTACATAAAAAGAAATCAAAGGAAGTGTGCTGGAAGATCATTTGACACATCAAGTTGTGGATGATTACCAATATATCAAATTTGAATTCTCGGACGAGAATATCACGCTAATAACAGATGGTGAAGAGCATAGACCGTATGAAGGACCTGAACAAGGATCCCTATGTATTATGGTTTTCAATGGAGCTTCCAATGCACTAGGTAACAGAGTTGGTGTTGTGATCATTTCCCCCGAAGGCTACCATACTCCTTTCACTTCCAGACTTTACTTTGACTGCACCAACAATATGGCCGAGTACGAAGCATGTATCTTGGGTCTTAAGGCTGCTATTGACCTGAGAATCGAATTCTTAAGTGTATATGGAGACTCAGCTTTGGTGGTCAGTCAAGTTAAAGGAGAGTGGGATACAAAACATCCAAATCTTATCACATACAAAGAAATTGTGCTAACCTTGATCTTGTACTTTGAGGATATTACCTTTGAACATATCCCAAGGGAAGAAAATCAGTTGGAAGATGCTTTAGCTACCATGTCATCCATGTTCAAGGTAAAATGGGACAACGAAGCTCCCCGAATTACTGTCAAAATATTTGACGAACCAACACACTGCTTTGAGATTGATACTGATGGAGTGGAAGAGAAACCTTGGTTTCACGTAGTAAAAAGGTATCTTAAAGCTCAAGAATACACTGAAGGGGCATCAATCAATGATAAGAAATTCCTGTGGAGGTTCTCAGCCAAGTTCTTCCTGAGCAACGGAATTCTATATAGGCACAACCATGATTCAATTATGCTCCGTTATATGGACAAGAAGGAATCATAGAAAATTATGGAGGACATGCACGAAGGCATCTTTGGTACTCACTCAAGTGGATATACTATGGCCAAGAATATTCTGAGAGTTGGTTACTATTGGTCGACCATGGAAACCGATTGTCACCTCCACTCGAGTACTTGCCATAAGTTCCAAATTTATGCTGATAAGGTTCACGTGCCTCCAGTTCCTTTGAATGTCATGACTTCTCCTTGTCCATTTGCAATGTGGGGCATTGACATGATCGGGGAAATCAAGCATGCTGCCAGTAATGGACATTGTTTCATTCTCGTCGCCATTGACTACTTTACCAAGTGGGTTGAAGTAGCTTCATTTGTCTCAGTTACCAAGAAAATCGTGGTCCTATTCATCAAGCATAGCCTCATCTACTGGTATGGTATCCTTGAGAGGATCATCATTGATAATGGTACCAACCTTAACAACACCATGATCACTGAACTCTGCATGCAATTCAAGATTAAGCATCATAACTCTTCTCCATACAAACCTAAGATGAATGGCGCAGTGGAAGCTGCCAACAAAAATATAAATAAGATTGTGGAAAAGATGGTGGTAACCTACAAAGACTGGCATAAGATGATACCATTTGCTCTTTATGGCTATCGTACTTCGGCGTGAACATCAACTGGGGTAACCCCTTTCTCTTTGGTCTATGGAATGGAAGTTGTCCTGTCTGTCGAAGTTCAAATCCCTTCTCTAAGGATTATGAAAGATGCAGACTTGGACAAAGACAAATTGATTTAGACAAGGTCGAATCAGTTGAATTTGATTGACGAAAAAAGGCTGGTTGTTGTTTGTCATGGTCAGATGTACCAAAAATGTATGATCAAGGCATTCAACAAGAAGATCAAGTGTCGGGTATACCAGGATGGTGAATTGGGCAAAAAAGGGTATCCTGGTGGACTGAAAACCCAAAAGGGCGGTCCGGGAAAAAATCAGGGATTAAAGCGTGCGACTATGTCCCATTGGATTACTTACAACCAGCTTTATTACCAAGTTCAAAAGTTCAAATGGTTCAATTAACTTCTTCTGATGGCAAAATGTTTGAAGACATAGGGGTAATAGTAGATTTGGAACCCAATGAGATCACTTTCACATGGCTATACATTTTGTTTTCACTTTGTACTCTTTTCATTTTACGATGATTTCCTCTTACTAGTATTTTCTTCTCTTTGTATAAAATCTCTTGTTCATAGGAAAAATTATAAATACAAATATACTTTGAAGTTCAAACCTTTTGTTTTTTCTGTTTTGTTTGCAAAGACGTCCAATGACTAAATTGAATGAATATATGCATATGAACATTGTTGTACCCCAAAATTTTCCCTCCCATTTCATCAATATTTTCTCACCACAAGACCTTTGGAGCTCAAGATCAAGTTAGGTTTTGCTCTGCTCAAGACTCCTCCTTGCACTGTTGACCCAAATTAGGGTTTGAGTTTGCACAAAGATGTTTTGACCTAAAATGCCCAAAATTACTTTCATGCTTCATGTTGGACTCACAAGTTTATCCATACCAAGTTTCAAGCCTTGATTCCAATCTTTGCCCAATCAATTGGATAATTGACCTAGAAATCAGCTGTATTGGGTAAAAAGTCAACTGTGGTCAATTGACAGTCAAACCTCATGATTTTTGACCCACATCAATATTATGAACTCATATGAACCATTTGGTCAAGTTTGGATCACAATTCCACAAGAAATTTGATCAGATCACCAAAAGGGCAAAATGGTCATTTTTAGGGTTTTGACTGCACAAAGGCAATTTTTGACTGTTTGACCTAACCAATGGAAATTCAAGCTCACATATGGACTCAAGGACTCAATGGCATTGTCTTGACACATTCAACAAGTTCAAAAGATTCCAAATGCACAAGATTGACAGATGAATTTTCCAGTCAGCTGATCAAAATTTGACTGTATACTGAAAAGTCAAACTTTGACTTTTTGGTCAAAATCAAGTGTCAAGATTCATTTTTCATCAAAACATGTCAAATTTTAAAACTTGTTCATCAAGAAACCAAAAATTACAAATTAGGGTTTGAAATGAAGAAATTTCATAACTTAGAAATTTTCTAAGTTATGAAATTTTCTAATTTTTTCCTAACTTTGTCCCATTTTTTCTTCAAGATGCAAATGGATTCAAGCTAAACTTAAAACATGAAAGTTGTATTCTATTGCAAAATCTACAACTTTTATTCACAAAGTTTCCTCAAAAGAAGCTTGTAGCTCAAGTTATAATTTTTGGAATAGGGGTGCAAAACATTCTTAACTTAGAAATTTTTTGACCTATTGTAGGCAGGATTTTTGCCCAACTTCATGGCCACTTTTCACATGCTTCCACTTGGAATTTCAACTTGAATTACAAATATGGATTGTAGTACACATTCCAAGCTTTCCAAATTGTCCAAGAACTCATCAAACATCCTTGTGGTTAGAGAGATTCGAATTTGTCAAGATGGGCAAAAGTCACTTTGTTCATGGCCAAATTCATGTACATAACACTTTGCATTTTCAAACTCAGCTTGCACAAGCTAGGTTACAGGCCTCTAATCCCATTCTTACTCAAAGGTTTAGTCTTAAAATGGAAAAAGCATTTTAGCCATTTTTGAAAAGAAGTGCTTTATGTCAAAAGCAAATCAAAGAAGTACCAAAGCAGATCTTTTGGGCACAAGTTCGTGAACAAATTCCACTGATCAAGAGTGATTTATGCAGCATAGATTGAGGGTAGTAGGGGCCTGCAATGTGAATACACATTTTCTTACTTATCAAAGAAGTAACTTTGCATTCAGGGTCCAACATTGAGTTCCTGTCAACACAAGCCTAAACAAACTTCATGAGCATCTTCCAAACATAAAACCAGACCTAAGGCACGACCTAACCACCTTCAATACCTCCTCATTCACAGAAATACCTTCTTGCTGCAAAAACAGAGTCTTTTCTGCAACTTGAATCCCACAGCATCATTCCATCGTGCGTTTTCATCCAAACCAGCTCAAACACATTCTATAACATCCATATAAATTATCCCAAGCCTTAGATACAGACTGTAACACCTCTAGCAAAGCGTGCCATTTTCACTTTTCTCCCTTGCAGGTTGACTTCCATAGCTTGATTCAGAAGGATTCAAAGCACACCAAGCATAGAGGAAGCATCCCTGGACCTCAAGCAAGCTGTACAAGTCCTCAAAATTCATTGAAAGTGCCTCCATTGTTGTACATGATTCAAGCTGAACAGGTAAAAGTTTGAACTTCTATCTCTCTATCCAAGCATATCTAGGCTTAGGTTTGTGAACAAAGTATGTCCTACTCATGGCCCTGAAGCTACCCATATCATTACTTTTCATTTATGTTGTGTGTACTGAGAGAATTTTGAAACTGAACATCTGAAAAAAGCTAGGTCAGGAATTAGGGGAGAAGAAATTCTCTCTCATTTCTGAGAGTTAGAACAACTTTTTTATATGTATGAATTCGTGATTTAATGCTCTACATAGTTTATGTTGTGAGTTTTGGCTGAAAATCAAAGAATCGGGAGTTTGTTGTTGAAGCAAGGAGGCGCGCGAATTTCAAACAAACTGGCTGGAGGTTGAAGAAGATAGACTTGGGCTGGGCCTGAGTTTTGTTTTTCTGTTTACACCACTTTTTTTCACCTACACCCCCTTGGCCCATTATGTGATATTTTAATTATTTTTGACTTTTTATTTTTTCTTCTGACTTGATATTTTTGTCAAAACATAAAAAATATTTTTTTTCACATTTATTTTATATTTTTTACATTTTATTTGCTTTATTAAACATAAACATGTAAATAAATATGTATACTTCTTATTTAAAAGACACTAAAAAATAATACAAATACATTTTATTTTATGATTTTATTTTATTTTATCTTTTGAAAACATTTCCTTAAAATATACCTTTTTTTATATAAATAATAAATATTTTATTTTTTGTATATATTTAACATGTTTAATATATAATATAAATACTTATATATTTATTAGAATATTTAGGATAAAAATACAAAATAATACATTTTTCATTTTTATTAATATTTGACCTCAAAAATTACTTTTTACAAGATACTTCTTTTTTTATTTATTTTTTGTATATAATTAATAAATATTGTATAAATAATAAATACTATTTATTTACAAAATTAGGGTTTTGCCCTAAACCATGAAAATGTCCAAAAATTAACCTTTTTTTATTTTTATCTCACTTGTAAATAAATCACATACACTTATACAAATACACATACACATTTACTTATTCCTATACATTGATACATATTACATTTGCGATCGATTCGATTTGGTTGTAAATATTTAGATACTACTCTCCTATTAAAGTCTCATCCCCATTTGAACATTTGTACCCCCATCCCCATGATTATTTTGTAATAATTTAGGACTTTAAATTCCGCATTTTTAAAGCTTTCTAAAGATGCCATGATAGACTTAGGGTTTGTATGCAAATCAAAAATAATAAATAGCTTGACCTAATTCAAAGACAAAAAGCATGAAAATGGACAACGCCAATCACACTTGCACCCCTTAGGGTTACTCCACTTGTTGCCTTCAATAATGGGCCATGCTTGCACGTTGAGTTTCTTTGGCAAAACAAAACAATTCAAATGATCATAGTCCCTCGATGACGCTTTCGAAAGTTGCCTAAAAATGATCAAGTCCCTTAAAGGAAAAATTGCCAAAGACACTTGGCACCATTGCATTCATGGTCTAAACGATGACCCGCGCCTGTCCCGTTAACATCCTAACACAAGATTGTCCACCAAATGCAATGGTGGAACAAAATTGTTAAAAGGGTTAAAACATAGAAAAAACCTTTGAGTAAATTTAGGGGTAGACAACTCTTAGTTACTTGATAAACTTGCAAAACACACTTGCCTACTTTTCAAAACCACACTCCACAACACTTTCAAAACAACTTCCAAAAACATTGAAAACTTTTCAAAAGATACACACCTTTGTATACATTCAAACATGAATCATTACAAAGGTTGCCACAATAGTGGCCTCTTTTCAAAACATTTTCAAACCCACACACAAAGCACCATTTCAAACAATTGAAAACACAAGGCAAGTGATCTAAGCAAGTAACTAAGAGCCCATGGATAACCATGGATAGAAAGGGTGCTAATACCTTCCCTTTCTATAATCTACCCCCCGAACCCAAGAAAACATCTCAAAGGTTTTTGCTGTGCTTTTTAACCTTTTCCTTAGGATAAAATAAAAAGTCGGTGGCGACTCTTGCTCAACCGAAACATTTGCGAAAAAAAACGCAAAACCTCAAGTCAGTTCTCCCACCGTATCACAGAACTGGCGACTCTGCTGGGGAAAACTTAAAAGTGGGATTATCTTAGGATTTAGATCACATTTGTTTTCATTTTCTTGCTTTGTTTGCTTTTATATTTGTGGGCTTTGCATCGGAGTTTCATAGATCCTAACCCGGATCTGGGGAATACCCTTTTAGGTAGCATAAGCTGTGAGGGACCTGTCCGACGTAGACCGACATGGGTGAAGCAATGGCTACGTTGGTGTGACACCTTGGTCTGTACCGATATCCCTTGTGTTGCAACGAGGAGAATATGGGTCTTCTAAGGAGTCATTAAACACCAACCGACCTTAGAACCCTAAATTGACCCAACTTGGCTATAGAAAGGTAGCAGTATGCTACACTCATTGAGGCTAAACTCTCGCGATGGTTCTGGCCGCAAGAAAAGATTGTGATGCTGGAGTTATGACTGATTGAGGGTAGTCAATGATATTGAGATCCTCTAGAACCCGGTTACTTTTGGTAGGACAGGTCTTAACCAACGAAACTGAAAGAGGGTAATACCCAAACTTCATGCTGGCCTAAACTCTAAGGGTTGTCTTGTGTGACTTGTGTGCCTTATCATGTTTGCCTTTATGAATACTTGTGGTGTGCTTTATCATAACATCATACCATCATACCATTGCATGCATCCTGCATAAGGACTGACCCATTTCAAAGACAAGAGGGTTTCATCTTTGCTCTGTTTTGTAGGACATCATGATGCCCATGCGTAGGAATACTATTTGGCTCAACTTTGTTCAACCACCTACTTTGCTCAAGGAATTGGTTGATAGGATTCCAAACACTACTTCCTTCATCAAGAGGCATGGTTCTCTTCTCGGTTTAGTCACTTCAAAGTGGGACCAACAACTGATGAGTGTCCTGGTCCAGTTTTATGATCCCATGTACCATTGCTTCACCTTTCAAGACTTCCAGCTGGTCCCTACCCTGGAAGAATTCTCTGAGTTACTTGGTATCCCTATTTTGGAGCAGACTCCTTTCACTGGTTTGGAAAAGACTCTTAGGCCTGAAGAGATTGCTGCAGCCCTTCCCTTGACCAAAGAGGAGGTAATAGCTAACTGGGAGACTAGATGTGGAGTTAAGGGCTTTTTGGCTAAGTTTCTGGTTGGCAAAGCTAATAGTTTCTAGAATGACTTAGATTTCAAGGCGTACGAAGACATTCTGGCTCTCTTAATATATGGTCTAGTATTGTTTCCAAATCTTGATAACTTTGTCAATATCAATGCCATAAGGATCTTCATGTCTCGGAACCCTGTACCCACTCTCGTGGGTGATATCCTGCAGCAACTCTATGCTCGTACTGCCCGAAGACGGGGAACTCCGTGGTGTTGTGCTCCTTTGTTAGTGAGGTGGTTTATTTTGCACCTCCCTAAGTTCGTGTTGAAGAACGGAGAAGGAAGGGGTTGGGCTCATAGGTTAATGTCTCTCACTGATGATGACATCATTTGGACTCTCAGAGGTTTGGATGAGGTAGCCATTATTGATCGTTGCGGAGAATATCCTAATGTTCCATTGATCGGTACCCAGGGAGGAATCTCTTATAATCTATGTTTAGCTCTCCGTCAGTTTGGAAGAGCCAGAAGAGCAGGGCCTCATGAGATGTTGGTACCTCACATCAGTTTTGAGTTTCATGTAGACAGTGACGAGCTACGTCGTAGATTCATCAAAGCTTGGGACAGAATTCACAAAGCTGACCCACATGAGTTGGGACCGAAGACTTCTCTACCTATGGAATCCTACTACAGATGGGTCCGCATCCGTGCTCAGAAGTTAGGTATGCCATACGAAGCTGTCAGGACTATCATTCTTGAATTTCCTGGCGAAGACGAGGTTCCTCCAACTGTCCTCCCTCCTCAGATACCCACTGATGTTGATACACTAAAGAGGTCTTGGGCGCAGCTACAGGAAGAACGGGATTATTATCGGGAAAAGTTCAATGAACAGGAACAAAAGATCCAGAAGCTGACTAAGCAATTGGAGAATGAGCAGATCCTGAACGACTATATCTGTGCTGAGAAGAGGAGACCATGGGAGCACTGATGGGCTTTGGATGTTTCTTTTACAGTTTTTATTTCCTTTTCAGTATTTTCATTCTTGTAATGCCTAAGGGCAAATTGTTGAACAATTTAAAGTTTGAATCTAATGAAGTATGTTTCCTTTTTGTCTACAAAGTTGAATCCCGATTGTCTTTGAAAACATAAATCATACGCATCTCATTGCATCATATGCATAACAGGTACCCTTCTTCTAAAGGTTGCTTAATCTTCTTCGCTGTTTATTTCAGCACTCAATCATCATGTCTTCCGAGCCTACTACCGAACAAGCTATCAAAGCCCTCCAGACCCAGAACGCCCAGTTTCAAGAGCTGGTCATGAGCTTAGTCCAGGGTCAACAGGAGTTGAAGACTCTGCTCTTGAAGAAAAAGAAGAAGAAGAGGACTGCGATGTTTAACACCGGATGGAGGTATGGGAATACATTGCAGAATGAGGCTGATCAGGCTACTTCCTCTGCAGGGAAAGACAGTCCCCAAGGGGGAAGGGCTCCTAGTCCTGCGGTCTCCGACAACGAGACAGATTACAATGATGAACAATACCCTCCTGCTGAAGACAGGTACAAGCAACTAGAGGACCGTTTAAGTGCCATGGAGATTCAAAATGTGCCGGGGCTGGATTTTGGAGATCTAGGTTTATCTTCTGGGGTGGTGATCCCACACAAGTTCAAGGCACCTGCCTTTGCGAAGTACGACGGGGCTTCCTGCCCTAAGATGCATCTCAGATCATATGTAAGGAAGATCCAACCTTACACTGCAGACAAGAACCTATGGATCCATTTCTTCCAAGATAGCCTTTCGGGGGCTCAACTCGATTGGTTCTATCAGCTGGATGGAGCCAGTATTCGAAACTGGGAGGACTTGGCTACTGCATTTTATAAACAGTATCAGTATAATTCCGAACTCGCTCCCACGCGTACCCAACTCCAGGGTATGTCACTGGGGACGGGCGAAGGTTTTAAGGAGTATGCGCAAAAGTGGAGGGACCTGGCTGGAAGGGTGCAGCCACCTTTGACTGACCGTGAACTTGTTGACATGTTCCTGGGGACCCTGTCTGGTCCGTTCTTCAACCATCTGATTGGAAATTCTTCTGCTGGGTTTACAGATTTGATCTTGACTGGTGAGAGAATAGAAGTTGGTATCAAGTCGGGGAAGATACAGAAAGGTGCCTCCTCGAATACTGAAAAGAAGCCCTTCAAGAAGGAAGCCAGTGCTGTTTATGGTCCCAGAAGACAAAATAAGCCGGAACGCCGCCAAGCTGTCAATGCGGTGGTAATTTCAAAGCCTGCTGCTGCTCCTCAGCAGTATAACCAGCCAAGGGGTGAGAGACCTAAAAGACAGTACACCCGACTCAGCATGACCCTGTCTCAGATTTTGCCGCAACTACTGTCAACCAATCTGGTAACTGTCAAAGAAGCTCCGAAGGTAGTGAACACAACCTCTCTAAAGTATAACCCCAACGCCCGCTGCGCCTATCACTCTGACAGCCCGGGGCATACTACAGACAATTGTTGGGCTCTGAGGAATAAGGTTCAGGACCTTATTGATGCTAAAGAAATACAGTTCGAGGCGCCCGAAAGGCCCAATGTTGTGACTGCTCCCATGCCCCAGCATGGAGTGAATGTTGTGGAAGAAGACCCGTATGTGGCCTCTGTGGATGATATTGTTACTCCGTTGTTGACTGTCAAGAGGAACATGTTGCTAGCCGGTTTATTTCCGGGATGTAGTAAAGGTTGCCATCTATGTGCTGTTTCACCTGCTGGTTGTCCTTTGTTGAAGTCAGGCGTCCAAAACCTGATGGATAGCAAAGAGATCTTGTTCGAGAAGATTGCTGTTCCTGCTGTCCCTGCTGAAGAAGTGTCTATTGTTACTATTTTCAACAACCCTCCTAAGGCTCCCTCAAAGAAGCCTGTCAAAATCATGTATACTCAGAAGATTGCTCTTATCATCATTACTGTTCCGGGGCCCCTCCCCTATACATCTGACAAAGCTGTCCTGTGGCACTATGGGGCAGATGTTTATGTGCTCGGAGTAAAACAAGAGTTTGATACCAGTACCGGTGTCACCAACATCACCGGGCCTGCTAAAGTCACTCGCAATGGCAGGCTCTTCTCACTTGATATCGCACCACCAGCTATTCAGAGACCTCTTATCATCACACCTGCAAGTGTGCCTGCTCCCCTTCTTGATCAAGTTCCTGTTTCTACCCCTGCTGCCGAGTCATCTGACGCTCGGGGCAAAGGGATTGCTACTGATATGCCTGCCCGGATGGAGGCACCAAAGACAACCACTGTCGAGGCTTTCAAGCAAGAGATGGAAGAGATCCTCAAGATTATCAATAAGAGTGATTTCAATGTAGTTGAGCAGCTGGGGCACACCCCCTCTAAAATTTCTATGCTATCATTGTTGTTGTGTTCAGAGGCCCATGCCAAGGCCCTGATTTCCTTCCTGAAGACGGCCCATGTGCCACAAGAAATGTCTGCTGATCAATTTACCGATTGTGTGGCCAACTTGACTGCTGATAATGGGTTGGGTTTCTCTGACACCGATCTGACTGCCAAAGGAAAGAACCATAACGACGCCCTGCATGTCTCCATTGAATGCATGGGCACTACTCTTGCCCATGTGTTGGTAAACACCGGTTCTTCATTGAATGTATTACCCAAGAAGGCCTTAGACAGGTTGGATTGTGAGGGTTTGGAGCTCAAGCCTAGTAACTTTGTTGTCCGGGCCTTTGACGGTTCGAAAAGGATGGTACATGGGGAAGTTGACATTCCAATCAGGGTTGGTTCTCAAGTTTTTGATTCTACTTTCTATGTGATGGACATCCGACCATCCTATTCTTGTTTGCTGGGTCGTCCATGGATCCACAAGGCTGGAGCTGTGACTTCCACACTACATCAGAAGCTTAAATACCCGGTCAGAGGGAAGATTGTGACAGTTCAGGGGGAGGAAGAGTATATGGTCAGCCACCTCAACTCGTTCCGGTACATAGAGATGGATGGGGAATTCATTGAGACTCCATTCTATCATTTTGAAGAGGTTCCTCAAACACTGGCATCAGCAGAGACTGTGACTGAAGAAGATTCTCCTTTGAAGATGGCTTCCCTAAAGGATGCCCAGGCTGTTATTGAGAAGGAAGCTCAGAGGGCTGTTCGTAAGGAAAGGATTGGAAGATCTCCTGTGTTCATCACCAACCCGGGAGTAAATGCCATTGAAGACGACGTGGAGGAATCTGAATTCGACAGCTGGATCTACCCAACAACCGACGGTGGACCAAGCAACTGGACTGCCAAAGACTTCACACCTATTACTTTTGTCACTCAGTAATGAACTCTTTTGTTTTGAATTTGTAACAGACAATATTTTGAAACTTTTATGGCTCGGTGTCTTACCCGGGGCACCGTGGCTTCATTTGTGAGGGCTTTTGTGTGTCATTTTCATATATCATTAATAAAAACATTGGACGTTTGTTGCATTTCAAAATCTTGCGCTCCTTTTCTTTCTTTATTATATATTGCAAAATAGCTATATTTACACACACTCACTTATACAGGTTCCAATCCACTCTGGATCTCACTGGTAACGACTCTGCTACTGCCAGTTATGACTTCGAAAATCCGATCAACTTAGCCGAAGACGAAGGTGAAGATGATTGCGAAGTGCCTGGTGAACTTGCAAGACTACTACTCTAGGAAGAGAGGGTCATTCAGCCACATGAAGAGCCAATGGAAACGGTAAATCTGGGTACTGAGATAGACAGAAAGGAAGTCAAGATTGGTGCCAATCTAGAACTCAGTGTGAAACAACGGTTGATTCAGATGCTGCGTGACTATGTGGAAATCTTTGCTTGGTCTTACGAAGACATGCCTGGGTTGGATACCGACATTGTGGTTCATCACCTGCCTACCAAAGAAGAATGCCCTCCAGTAAAACAGAAGGTCCTCCGTATGCGTCCAGAAATGTCCGAGAAAATCAAAGCTGAGGTTATGAAACAATTTGATGCCGGGTTTCTATCAGTGACTTCTTACCCTCAGTGGGTTGCCAACGTGGTTCCAGTGCCGAAGAAGGATGGAAAGGTCCGAATGTGTGTTGATTACAGGGATTTGAACAGGGCAAGCCCTAAGGATGATTTCCCTCTGCCTCATATCGATGTTCTGGTTGACAACACTGCTCAGCATAAAGTATTCTCCTTCATGGACGGCTTCTCCGGTTATAATCAGATCAAGATGGCTCCTGAAGACATGGAGAAGACCACTTTTGTTACTCAGTGGGGCACCTTTTGCTACAAGGTCATGCCTTTTGGGTTGAAAAATGCTAGGGCAACTTACCAACGTGCCATGGTTGCTTTATTTCATGACATGATCCATCACGATATAGAAGTATACGTCGACGATATGATTACAAGGTCCCAAACTGAGGAGGAACACCTTGACCATCTACAGAAGTTGTTTGACCGTCTGAAGTTGTACAAGCTGAGGTTGAACCCGAACAAGTGTACCTTCGGGGTGAGATCTGGAAAATTGCTAGGCTTCGTCGTAAGCGACAAAGGTATTCAAGTGGACCCTGCCAAAGTGAAAGTCATACAAGAGATGCCAACTCCCAAGACAGAGAAAGAAGTCAGAGGCTTTCTAGGACGGCTGAACTACATTGCCCGATTCATCTCGCATCTAACTGCTACATGTGAACCAATCTTCAAACTGCTGAAGAAAGATCAAGTAGTACGTTGGAACGATGAATGTCAGGCCGCTTTCGAAAGAATCAAAGAGTATCTCCAAGAACCACCCATTCTTATGCCGCCGGTTGAAGGGAGACCTCTAATCTTATACTTGACAGTATTGGACAACTCAATGGGGTGTGTGCTGGGGCAGCATGACGAGTCTGGCTGAAAAGAACACGCCATTTATTACCTTAGCAAAAAGTTTACCGACTGTGAGACCCGATACTCACTGCTCGAGAAAACTTGCTGCGCTTTGGTATGGGCTGCTCGCCGGCTGAGACAGTATATGTTGACTCACACTACTCTGTTGATTTCAAAAATGGATCCAATCAAGTACATATTCGAAAAGCCTGCCTTATCCGGAAGAATAGCAAGATGGCAGATGATCTTGACGGAATACGACATCCAGTACACGACTCAAAAAGCAATCAAGGGAAGTGTATTGGCAGAACATTTGGCACATCAGGTAGTGGACGATTACCAGTCGATGAACTTTGAATTTCCAGACGAGGATATCATGGTAGTGACTGATTGTGAAGTACCTGGACCGGATGAAGGACCTGAGGAAGGATCCCGATGGTCTATGCACTTTGACGGGGCCTGGAACGCTTTGGGTAATGGTATCGGTGTTGTGATCATATCCCCTAAAGGCAATCATACTCCACTCACCGCCCGACTATGTTTCAACTGCACCAACAACGTGGCAGAGTATGAGGCATGTATCATGGGTCTTTAAGCTGCAATTGACTTAAGGATCAAGTTTATGAGTGTCTTCGGAGATTCCGCTCTCGTGATCAATCAGATCAAAGGCGAGTGGGATACGAAACACCCAAATCTTATTCCTTACAAGGAGTATGTACTGACGTTGATTCCCCACTTCGAGGAGATAACCTTTGAACACTTCCCAAGAGAGGAGAATCAGTTCGCGGACGCATTGGCTACGATGTCTTCTATGTTCAAAATTCAAATGGGACAACGAGGCGCCTCAGATCATTATTTGGAAGTTGGATGAACCTGCCCATTGCTGCGATATCGAGACCGAAGAGGTAACAGAAAAACCATGGTATCATGAAGTGAAGAGGTACCTTGAAGCTCAAGAATACCCCGAAGGCGCATCTGTTAATGACAAGAAATTCCTGAGAAGGTTTGCGGCAAAGTTCTACCTCAGCAATGGCATTCTCTACAAGCGAAACCATGATTCAACCTTACTGCATTGTGTGGATAAGACTGAAGCAGAAAGGATCATGGCAGAGCTACATGAAGGTACCTTCGGAACACATTCCAGTGGACATACCATGGCAAAGAAAATCCTTCGGGCAGGATATTTCTGGTCCACAATGGAAGCCGACTATTATCAGCATTCTCGAACTTGTCATAAATGCCAGATCTATGCTGATAAGGTGCATATTCCTCTGGTTCCTCTGAACGTCTTGACAGCACCTTGGCCTTTTGTAATGTGGGGCATTGATATGATCGGCGAAATCAGACCTACGGCATCCAACGGGCATCGCTTCATCCTAGTAGCAATTGATTACTTCAAGAAGTGGGTCGAAGCAGCTTCCTTCGCTACCGTAACCAAGAATGTCGTGGCACGGTTCATTCGGCACAACCTGATCTGTCGATACGGTGTACCTGAGAGGATCATTACGGATAATGGTACCAATCTTAACAAC
Organism: Vicia faba; assembly: GCA_948472305.1. Classification (NCBI taxonomy): domain Eukaryota; kingdom Viridiplantae; phylum Streptophyta; class Magnoliopsida; order Fabales; family Fabaceae; genus Vicia; species Vicia faba. The sequence goes on along the minus strand of CATIWC010001993.1, from coordinate 289,228 downwards.
AAGATGATCACTGAGCTCTGCGAGCAATTCAAGATACAGCACCACAACTCTTCTCCCTACCGGCCGAAGATGAATGGGGCTGTAGAAGTGGCAAATAAGAATATCAAGAAGATTGTGCAGAAGATGACAGTGACCTATAAAGATTGGCACGAAATGTTACCGTTTGCTCTTCATGGGTACCGTACCTCAGCACGGACGTCAACAGGGGCAACTCCTTTTTCCTTGGTCTATGGCATGGAGGCAGTCTTGCCTATTGAAGTCCAAATACCCTCTCTCCGGATAATGAAGGATGCAGATTTGAGCGAAGATGACTAGATCCATACTCGGCTTGATCAATTAAACCTAATTGACTAAAAAAGACTCACTGCTATTTGTCATGGTCAGACGTACCAAAAACGGATGATCAGGGTATTTAACAAGAAGGTCAGACGACAAGAGTATCAAGTCGGAGACCTGGTAATCAAGCGCACCATTCTTCCTCAAAGTGATCCCAGGGGCAAATGGACCCCTACATACGAAGGGCCATTTGTGGTTAAACATATCTTCTCAGGAGGAGCTATGATCCTAACCACCATGGATGGTGACGACCTTCCTCACCCCGCCAATGCAGACATAGTAAAAAGATACTACGCATGAATTAAAGACCCGCTAGGTTGACACACCTAGGCAAAAATAAGGGCTTCCTGGCGAACCAAAAGGGTTCGGGCAAAAATAAGGGATGAAATGAAAAAATCTGTACACCCGGCAAGTCGAAAACCTGAAAAGGCGGCTTGGGCAAAAATGGGTATCCCGGTGGACTGAAAACCCGAAAGGGCGGTCCAGGCAAAAGTTGGGGATAAAGCGTAATACTATGTCTCATCGGATCACATTGCATCCAGAATTCAGCATCAACTATCAGGTTCAGACGTCGCCAATCAATCAACTTCATCTTCAACTAAGCAGCAGAGTGATGAGACGCTTGAAGACATAAAGGCGATAGCAGAGTTGGAACCCAGTGAGATTATTTTTCACATAGCTGTTTTGTTTCCTTTTCACAAAATTGTATAAACTCTATTTTGCTCGGCGGCGTTCTCTTACTAGGACGTCAGCCTCCTGTACATAAAACGCCTATTTACAGGCAAAATTCAAAATCAATACAAGTTCAATTTTTCAGACAAATTACCCATCGTCTTTCTTTTTTCTGTTTTTGTTTTGCAAAGAACGTCCAATGTTCATTTTTGATATATGCATTTGACATTAATTGATAATCATGAATATTTGCATGCGAAACAAAGGACTAATTACAGATGACACCAGAACCAGGGGCAATAAAGAATTGTCTAAGCGATCTAGTTGCTCTGTCCACCAAGGTACAAAGGTAGGTTCGGCTGAAGAACGTAACCAGGATACCTTCACTCCCCGTTGAGTAAGACAAGATTCAACAATACTCTCCCCAGGCAGAGTTGGTCTCCCATCAGCCCTAAAAAGGCGCAGTATCTCCAGCAAGTCAGCGATACTCTCCCTAAGCAGAGTTAGTCTACTGTCAGCCTTAAGGAAGTTGGGTATCCCCAGAAGATCTCAACATTCCCCAGCGGAGTATAGACATTCCTCAGCAAGCATCCTCGGCAGTCTTAATATAAGATTGTTCCCCAGCGAAACACCAGACACCCCAGTGGAATCAATCTCCCCAGTACAGTTCAAAAGTTTCCCCGGGAAAGTTGAATCATCCTCCCCAGTAGATTCTGGAAGCTTATCCCCTGCAGAGTACGAACGCATCTCCCCGGCTTCATTCAAAGGTTATTTCCCACCAGGGTATAATTGGGTTATCCTCAGCTAATTACCACGGAAAGTTCGTCCTCGGCGAAGTTCTTCCTATCCCCAGCGGAGTTCATTAAGTTCCCCAACATAACTTATCAGTGGAATCCCCAACGGAGCTCTCATCAAAACCTCAGCGAAGTATCTCTTCCCACAGAGTAATTCCCCGCAGAGTAATCTCTTCACCAAATTTTATTCCCCAACGGAGTCATCTTCTCCTACCGGTTTATTCTTGCAACCATCATCCCCAGCGGAAGTGAAGAACTCTACTCTTCAACATCAGCCCAGGATTCCATAATTTCCCGGCAGTCGTCAGGGATTTATTTTCCCAGGCGAAAATATATTCATAAACATCACATTTCATACATTCTGCTTACATGCATGAGACACATCATATCATACAACCTCATCATGATATCATGCACTTCATACATCATGACATTGCATATGACTAATGTTTTGCCTTTTCAGGAAAAAGGTCAATCCAAAGATGATTACTATCAACTGTCACAATTCCAGATTCGATACCTGTATCTAGCCAGGGCATATCTGTGAGTGATTGATTGTAGATTCGATACCTGTATCCAGCCAGGGCATGTATGCATGAAGAGTTTAGAGATTCGATACCTGTATCCATCCAGGGCATATCTGTAGACGACAAATTCCAGATTCGATACCTGTATCCAGCCAGGGCATATCTGTAGACGACAAATTCCAGATTCGATACCTGTATCCAGCCAGGGCATGTCTGTAGACGACTAATTCCAGATTCAACACCTGTATCCAGCCAGGGCATATCTGTAGACGACTAATTCCAGATTCGATACCTGTATCCAGCCAGGGCATATCTGTAGACGACTAATTCCATATTCGATACCTGTATCCATCCAGGGCATATCTGTAGACGACTAATTCCAGATTCGACACCTGTATCTAGCCATGGCATATCTGTAGACGACAAATTCCAGATCCGATACCTGTATCCAGCCAGGGCATATCTGTAGACGACCAATTCCAGATTCGATTCATGTATCCAGCCAGGGCATATCTGTAAGCGATTAATTGTAGATTCGATACCTGTATCCAGCCAGGGCACGTCTGTAAGCAACCTTTTGAAGTTCCGAATTCGATTCCTGTATCTAGCCAGGGCACATCTGTGAGCAACTAATTGTAGATTCGATACCTGTACCTAGCCAGGGCATATCTGCATGAAGAGTTTGGAGATCAACACTTGTAACAGGCCAGGAAACCATCTTCCTTTCTCAAAGTACGCAAGTTCTCGCTAAGGAATCTCTTACGCGATCAACGCTTCCAAATGACATCTATAAGCCCATTCCCGACAAGGTTCTGTAACGTCTCCAGATGGCATCTATAAGCCCATCCTCCTATCCACCATCTCTCCAAATGGCATCTATAAGCCCATTCCCTCCATCACGCTGTTGATACTCTACCATGAGAGTGCAAATTTCTGGGCACTTTAGTGTTCAATCATCTTCCACCTTTGGATCACGAAAGACACGCAAGCCAATCTACATCCTCAGGTCTAAGAAGATTGAACAGGGGAAACTGTTGTACCCCAAAATTTGCCCTCCCATTTCATCAATATTTTCTCACCACAAGACCTTTGGAGCTCAAGATCAAGTTAGGTTTTGCTCTGCTCAAGACTCATCCTTGCACTGTTGACCCAAATTAGGGTTTGAGTTTGCACAAAGATGTTTTGACCTAAAATGCCCAAAATGACTTTCATGCTTCATGTTGGACTCACAAGTTTATCCATACCAAGTTTCAAGCCTTGATTCCAATCTTTGCCCAGTCAATTGGACAATTGACCTAGAAATCAACTTTATTGGGGAAAAAGTCAACTGTGGTCAATTGACAGTCAAACCTCATGATTTTTGACCCACATCAACATTATGAACTCATATGAACCATTTGGTCAAGTTTGAATCACAATTCCACAAGAAATTTGATCAGATCACCAAAAGGGCAAAATGGTCATTTTTAGGGTTTTGACTGCACAAAGGTAATTTTTGACTGTTTGACCTAACCAATGGCAATTCAAGCTGACATATGGACTCAACGACTCAATGGCATTGTCTTGACACATTCAACAAGTTCAAAAGATTCCAAATGCACAAGATTGACAGATGAATTTTCCAGTCAGCTGATCAAAATTTGACTGTATACTGAAAATTCAAACTTTGACTTTTTGGTCAAAATCAAGTGTCAAGATTCATTTTTCATCAAAACATGCCAAATTGTGAAACTTGTTCATCAAGAAACCAAAAATTACAAATTAGGGTTTGAAATGAAGAAATTTCATAACTTAGAAATTTTCTAAGTTATGAAATTTTCTAATTTTTTCCTAACTTTGTCCCATTTTTTCTTCAAGATGCAAATGGATTCAAGCTAAACTCAAAACATGAAAGTTGTATTCTATTGCAAAATCTACAACTTTGATTCACAAAGTTTCCTCAAAAGAAGCTTGTAGCTCAAGTTATAATTTTTGGAATAGGGGTGCAAAACATTCTTAACTTAGAAATTTTTTGACCTATTGTAGGCAGGATTTTTGCCCAACTTCATGGCCACTTTTCACATGCTTCCACTTGGAATTTCAACTTGAATTACAAAGATGGATTGTAGTACACATTCCAAGCTTTCCAAATTGTCCAAGAACTCATCAAACACCCTTGTGGTTAGAGAGATTCGAATTTGTCAAGACGGGAAAAAGTCACTTTGTTCATGGCCAAATTCATGTACATAACACTTTGCATTTTCAAACTCAGCTTGCACAAGCTAGGTTACAGGCCTCTAATCCCATTCTTACTCAATAATTTAATGCAAAACCTTTGTGTCCTAGCATTATCTTGTTCATTAAGTCATTACACAAAGGTTTAGTCTTAAAATGAAAAAAAGCATTTTAGCCATTTTTGAAAAGAAGTACTTTATGTCAAAAGCAAATCAAAGAAGTACCAAAGCAGATCTTTTGGGCACAAGTTCATGAACAAATTCCACTGATCAAGAGTGATTTATGCAGCATAGATTGAGGGTAGTAGGGGCCTTCATTGTGAATACATATTTTCTTACTTATCAAAGAAGTAACTTTGCATTCAGGGTCCAACATTGAGTTCCTGTCAACACAAGCCTAAAAAAACTTCATGAGCATCTTCCAAACATAAAACCAGACCTAAGGCACGACCTAACCACCTTCAATACCTCCTCATTCACAGAAATACCTTCTTGCTGCAAAAACAGAGTCTTTTCTGCAACTTGAATCCCACAACATCATTCCATCGTGCGTTTTCATCCAAACCAGCTCAAACACATTCTATAACATCCATATAAACTATCCCAAGCCTTAGATACAGAATGTAACACCTCTAGCAAAGCGTGCCATTTTCACTTTTCTCCCTTGCAGGTTGACTTCCATAGCTTGATTCAGAAGGATTCAAAGCACACCAAGCATAGAGGAAGCATCCCTGGACCTCAAGCAAGCTGTACAAGTCCTCAAAATTCATTGAAAGTGCCTCCATTGTTGTACACGATTCAAGCTGAACAGGTAAAAGTTTGAACTTATATCTCTCTATCCAAGCATATCCAGGCTTAGGTTTGTGAATAAAGTATGTCCTACTCATGGCCCTGAAGCTACCCATATCATTACTTTTCATTTATGTTGTGTGTACTGAGAGAATTTTGAAACTGAACATCTAAAAAAAGCTAGGTCAGGAATTGGGGGAGAAGAAATTCTCTCTCATTTCTGAGAGTTAGAACAACTTTTTTATATGTATGAATTCGTGATTTAATGCTCTACATAGTTTATGTTGTGAGTTTTGGCTGAAAGTCAAAGAATCAGGAGTTTATTGTTGAAGCAAGGAGGCGCGCGAATTTCAAACAAACTGGCTGGAGGTTGAAGAAGATAGACTTGGGCTGGGCCTGAGTTTTGTTTTTCTGTTTACACCACTTTTTTTTCACCTACACCCCCTTGGCCCATTATGTGATATTTTAATTATTTTTGACTTTTTATTTTTTCTTCTGACTTGATATTTTTGTCAAAACATAAAAAATCATAAAAAAATAATTTTTTCACATTTATTTTATATTTTTTACATTTTATTTGCTTTATTAAACATAAACATGTAAATAAATATGTATACTTCTTATTTAAAAGACACTAAAAAATAATACAAATACATTTTATTTTATGATTTTATTTTATTTTATCTTTTGAAAACATTTCCTTAAAATATACCTTTTTTTTATATAAATAATAAATATTTTATTTTTTGTATATATTTAACATGTTTAATATATAATATAAATACTTATATATTTATTAGAATATTTAGGATAAAAATACAAAATAATACATTTTTCATTTTTATTAATATTTGACCTCAAAAATTACTTTTTACAAGATACTTCTTTTTTTATTAATTTTTTGTATATAATTAATAAATATTGTATAAATAATAAATACTATTTATTTACAAAATTAGGGTTTTGCCCTAAACCATGAAAATGTCCAAAAATTAACCCTTTTTTATTTTTATCTCACTTGTAAATAAATCACATACACTTATACAAATACACATACACATTTACTTATTCCTATACATTGATACATATTACATTTGTGATCGATTCGATTTGGTTGTAAATATTTGGATACTACTCTCCTATTAAAGTCTCATCCCCATTTGAACATTTGTACCCCCATCCCCATGGTTATTTTGTAATAATTTAGGACTTTAAATTCCGCATTTTTAAAGCTTTCTAAAGATGCCATGATAGACTTAGGGTTTGTATGCAAATCAAAAATAATAAATAGCTTGACCTAATTCAAAGACAAAAAGCATGAAAATGGACAACACCAATCACACTTGCACCCCTTAGGGTTACTCCACTTGTTGCCTTCAATAATGGGCCATGCTTGCACGTTGAGTTTCTTTGGCAAAACAAAACAATTCAAATGATCATAGTCCCGATGACGCTTTCGAAAGTTGCCTAAAAATGATAAAGTCCTTTAAAGGAAAAATTTCCAAAGACACTTGGCACCATTGCATTCATGGTCTAAACGATGACCCGCACCTGTCCCGTTAACATCCTAACACAAGATTGTCCACCAAATGCAATGGTGGAACAAAATTGTTAAAAGGGTTAAAACATAGAAAAAACCTTTGAGTAAATTTAGGGGTAGACAACTCTTAGTTACTTGATAAACTTGCAAAACACACTTGCCTACTTTTCAAAACCACACTCCTCAACACTTTCAAAACAACTTCCAAAAACATTGAAAACTTTTCAAAAGATACACACCTTTGTATACATTCAAACATGAATCATTACAAAGGTTGCCACAACAATGGCCTCTTTTCAAAACATTTTCAAACCCACACACAAAACACCATTTCAAACAATTGAAAACACAAGTCAAGCGATCTAAGCAAGTAACTAAGAGCCCATGGATAACCATGGATAGAAAGGGTGCTAATACCTTCCCTTTCTATAATCTACCCCCCGAACCCAAGAAAACATCTCAAAGGTTTTTGCTGTGCTTTTTAACCTTTTCCTTAGGATAAAATAAAAATTCGATGGCGACTCTTGCTCAACCGAAACATTTGCGAAAACAAACGCAAAACCTCAAGTCAGTTCTCCCACCATATCACAAACATGATTAACTGTTAACAAATATATGCATAAGAATAGGAATAAACCTTTACTCAAAACTCTAGGAGCTGGGATGACACTCAAGCTGTCTGTGAATCCCCACATAATACCTTTCATAAGGTTATCCCCAGTGAAGTCGTCAGAGTCACTTCTATGAAATTATTCCCCATAGAGTAATCTTCATAAATAAGGGCACATTCCCCGCAATCTCCCCGGAAAATCACTCTAACAGATAAAAGATTATAATCTCTTTCCCAACAATATCACCAACCTACAGAGTTCCAATCAGTATAATGCATGGAGTTTCTCTTCCCCAGCTGATCGGGAGACAAAAACAAGTTGGATGGTTTCCTCTACATAGCTCACACGATACTACTTATTGTGGTTTAGGTGTTTCGTGCATATGTTTGAGTTGTTGTAGAAGTTTGGAAATCTGCTTGGTTAATTCTTCCACAGTTTGCTAGAGAAGCTTGTTTTGTGCCAACATTGCATCATTCGTGTCCAACTAAAGAATACCAGATTTCTTTTACGTTGTTCCTCTATTGTACTGGACCTGGTGATCACTAAGATCCATACGGTTGATGATAGAAATTTCTTCCTCTGCACTTTTAGAAAGTAATGAACCACCGACTGTTGCGTCAAGTTGGAGCTTTGGCTAGGGCTGCAATCCATTGCGAAAAACATGAATCTGTGTGATATTATCACAACCATGATTTGAACATTTGCGTAATATGGATTTGTAACATTCCCAATCTTCACAAAGAGTTTTTGTTGCACTTTGCGTGAATGTGGCTATTGTTATTTTTGCATCCATGAATCGATTGTGCAGGAAGAACCTGTTAAGAAAGTTTTCCTCTAATACATTCCAATTTGTCATGATTTCATTAGGTTGGTCAAGGTACCAATCCTCCGCTTTTCCGATCAAGGAATGAGGAAATAATCTCATGAAGACAACCTCTTCTTCATCTTCGGGTGCACCTAACGTACCGGCCAACTCATAGAATTCGGTGAGGTGTGTGTATGGATCTTCATGGTCTAAACCTGATAAGGGTTATCATACATAATCTTTAGCAAACATGTTTCATTTCAGCTCGTCTTGCATCTAGATTATTGTTGAGACGAGCCAATCGCCTTGGACTGCTTGCGCATAGACCATTGACAACTTCGGCCATTATTTCATTGATATGAGGATTTGTTCATGAGGTTGATGTAGAAGCTCCTTTGTGGTTTTTCTTTCTGGATAATTGTTTCTATTTTTTTGTCTACTTTTTATTCTTTCAGATTATTCTTTTGATCTCGGGATCACAAAAAAAAATTTCTTCTGAACTTTTGCCTCGAAGTATAAACATATTTTCACCTATCCAAACACTTAAACAAATGGTTGCGAAAAACAAATATATACAATATATAACAAATTCATAAAACTTAAACGTATAGAAATGATTGTAATGTTTTAATACTTTAAACACCAATCCCCGAAAATGGCGCCAATTTGATGTTGAGTATAATCAAATGTAAGTATTGTGTATTATCGTATCCACGGGGATTGGAGAGATATCAAAATTGTTCACTGATTTTTATATTTCTAAGCATAAGCTTCAAGAAGTTTGTTTGATAAGTTACGAAAAGTAAAATGCGTAAATAACGAAAGATAAGTTTCAGTGGAATAGACTTGTTGGAAATTGGTTTTCATTCACCGATTCGATATGCAAAACTCAGACCAGTTATACTCAGTATATGCTTGTTTCATTATCATATATCCCATACAAACAAAGCTCATGTCTAAACTTTGATGCGATTTCTACCTTATAGTTTAATCGGTGATTTCTCAGCCTATTAAACAATACTGTAGCATTACAATTCGATACTTTAATGAATATTAAACCTAAATTTATGTCTAGCATTTATGGTTTAATAGTTGTTATCTTGGATCGATATTGGAACTGTATTTGTCAATATCAATTCTATCAATGAAATAAACGGTAAAACAAAGATAACAACGATAATGATTCAAATATAAATTGCATATAACGCCATGATCAAAGTAAATACATATTGTTTAGGTGAACTACTACCAATCCCAACAAGAGAGGGATTTAGCTACTCATGGTAGCTTGAAGCACATTTAAATATTTGAGTTGAAACGACATCAATGATGATTTCCCGACTCTTGATGTGTATCCAGCCCTTCTACCTAAAACCTCCTCTATTCCTACCATACTACTATTACAGGTGATGTACTATGATATTACAAGTAATAGAAACTGGAATTCCTTGTTGAACTGAGTTGCTATCCTATTTATAGTTGTTCTGGATGCCTGAGTTTGCTAAGCAAAGTATTTGCTTCTGAGATAAGTTTTCAAATCAACTTGGCAACTTTAGTGTTGGTGTGGTGTAGTGGAAAACAACAAAAGTTTTGGAAATATTTATTCGGGAATTTATCGTGTCCATAAATATTGGTTATTGAATTGTCGTTCGACAAATCTCTCGTTAATGAGTTTGAGGATAAATGGATTTGTAAAGAAAATGTTATCAACAGAAAATAAATGTAAACAAAAGTAAAAAAAACTAAGGAAGAACTTATTAAACCTGCATATAATCTACTCATCACAAACTTAAATCTATCGACCAGTTACATTCAACCTAACAATACTCATCAATGGCACCATGTTTCACTCACAACCTAAGTCATTTCTAACCCAAATTTAGAGACCAATTGTATCACCAAGGAAATGATCTCTCTACCTCCTCAACAACACAGAAGACAACTATGTAATCACACTGACGATCTCTCAGCACAACACAACCACACAGAGGCATTAAGCTCTGATACCCAAGTAGATGTCAGCTCTAAATCTATCTCTAGAGTTCAGAAACTAACATATAATCATCCTAGGTAAGATTCTAAGCAGTATATATCTATAACAACTCAAATCCCTAACACATAGAAAAAATCTAAGACAACAATCCACAAAGATTTTTAAAGCAAGTTTAATATAACGCCATGGGCGACAAATATACATAACTTCAGAGTAAATACATGTACAAACTCAACACATAAAGAATACACAAAGAAGAAGAAAAATGAACCACAAATCTACCAGTTTGTCAGTGTCGATTGATAAGCAATCCACCCCAGATCATCCGTATGCAAGTTTCAATGTTGTTTTCTAAGTTAATCCTATCCAAAAATGAAGGTTGATGGAGTTGGGATAAAAAACACCCAAAACCATCCCCAAAAAATGTGTTTTTACACCTAAATACGCATTTCTGATTGTCCAGCATCGCCCGACGACCAAAAAGCGTCACCGGCGACCAAAACAACATTTTTTCCACGCTATAGCTTGCCTAGCATCGCCCGGCGACCAAAAAGCATCATCCAGCGACGGATGACAGGAAGTTGAAAAAACCAGCATAATATTCTACACTATTGCGGCCATAAATTTTGAACTGTAACTCTGATTCGCGCCCAGTTTGAAGCATTAGAAAGATTATTAAATTATCTTTCTAACAATGCCTAAATATCAAAGCTTGAATACCTAAAAAAGTAAGATAAAATATATTAAACTCAATGATATTTACATAATAATGCAATAAATACACTATAGCGTAAACTATACCGAATATACACTAAAGTTGAGGTTTATTGACAAAAAGAAAACGAATTAAGCCGATGAGTGATAATTATTCACACTCAAATTTACAATAATTTAGCACTCATCATTGAGACCACCAAAGTTTTGCTAAGCGAAGTTTGGCTCTCTTAGCGAAGTTGATTTCTTTGTCTTTAAGATTTTCAAATATCTTCCGTAAACTGCCAGAGTTCGTTAAGCGAGGTGAGGATCGCTTAGCGAAGTTGCTTTCTTTAGCCTGAAGTCTTCAAAATGTCTTCCCTTGTCTGCCCTGTTTCGCTAAGCAAAGTGATACTCGCTTAGCGAAGTTTCTTTCTTCAGCCTGAAGTCTTTTTGACCTCCCTGTTTCGCTAAGCGAAGGTCTGATTCACTAGCAAAACTGCTTTGCTTCTCCTCACTGCTGGAGAATTTTGCTGATTTGCTTCTATCTTGTGTTTGCTACACAAACTGTTTCTCGCTAAGCGAAATGGGTCTATTCGCTACTGCTCGCTTAGTGAAGTGTCTGTTAGCTGGTTTTTTGTTTTAGGGAACAAATCATGTACAAAACAAACCAAACTAAGTAGACTTTCATAATAACATTAATATTCAATATTTGAGGTTTTTATGTTATAATCTTGACATTTAAGTAAGATAAATGCTATGTTTTAATAGGATATTTTAACATGAATTAAGCATTTATCACCTTTCAATAGATCTCTTTTACAAGCTATAAAAGGAAGACTTGGAAGCTGAAGAAAAGTAAGAATCAACATTACATTAAATATATCAGATTAAATCAAGCTCAAGTAAAACTACACCAAAGAGATGTGCAAACTCGTTAGAGAAAATCTTTTGTGTATAATTTTGTAAATAAGCAAGGAGTTGTTGATCATATATTGCAGTAGAACACTTAGGTGTTTTTCTTTGTACTGGAAAGTCTGTCTAATCTGCTTAAAAGAAGCAAATATGTAATACACTGAAAGTACCCAACTATTGTTGAATGATACTTTGAGAGACCGAGTGAAGGTCTGATCTCAAGAAGACTCTTGATGCAGTTTAAGAATATTTGCAATAAGGATCAACGAACTTATTAGGGGTTCCAATAAGGTTGATCAAACTTATTGTGAGTTATCTATAATCAGTTTGGTTATAGTGGATTAAGTCCTTATTGAAGGCGAAATCATCCTTGAGGGGGTGGAATGGAATATCTCAGTTAACAGCGAACCAGGATAAAACTAATCGTGTTCATTTACTATTATGTTCTAAACTAACTTGTTCTGTCACCCACAAAAAGATTTAATTTGGTGAAACCCAATTCAAACTCCCCTTTTCTTGTGCTTCTCACACCTTCAATCTAGAGAAGTAGCAACCAGCAACAGACAAAAGTACATAAACATGAGAATAGAAGATGATTAAGATAAACTGAGATGGAAAACGTTTGGAATTTTTCAGCGATCAACTTATCCAAGGAACTCGAACTTTTCACATTCTTCCTTTGCTAGAGCATCAACATGCCTTACCCTTTATATTTGATTAAACATCTCCGACCTTATGAAAAGATCAGAAACAACTCTTTCTTATAGTATAAGGAAAGACATCTTCCTTTGGAGGCAATGATTGTCTCCGTAAGATAATTAAAGATAGTAGAAGATAGGTCAATGTTAACAATATACAACAGAAAGTACATGAAATATTTGTCCTCGTAGGCCAGGAATTCAAATTGACTATCGTTTAAGATTTTTGCACACAAATTAAGAAATGTAATAATATTGTCATAAGATATTACACTTTTACAAAATTAACCTTATTAATATATTAAAAGTAGTGTTCAGAGTAAAAAGTAAATGACACAATTAGAAAAATGATAATCATTATTACATTATAAAATGAAAATGACAGTCATTTTAAAAAAAAAATTATTTGTTAAAACGACATTCATTTTGAAACAGAAGGAGTAATAATTAAGGTAAGTTGAATGAAAGAAGGACATTGTTTAGTCTTTTATATATTAAAATAAAAACATAACAAATGATAGATATAAATAAATAAATAAAACGTATTAAATAGATTACAAGTATGTTAATAAAAGAAAATAAGAATGAACATCGAAGTTGCTGTGGTGTAGTGGTTATCACGTTTGCTTTACACGCAAAAGGTCTCCGGTTCGATCCCGGGCAGCAACAATTTATTTTTTTGTTTGAAATAAAAAGGTAATATAATTTCTCTGTCTATTTGCTAGTATTTTTCCTTCTTGTGCTTTAATATGATTTTTTCCGTCTTTGTGGATTTTTATTTTATATGTACTTTTAATGCTGGGTTATTTGATTTATTATTTTGTTGTAATGTTTTCTTTTTTACAGCAATATAGTGGATTCCATCTATTTCAAATTCAATTAACAGTTTGGGCGACAGATTACATTGAAGGTATGAATGTTTAATAAATTTAATTTCATTATTTATATAAATTTTTTTTTTGTTTTATAGTATTTATTTAAAGTATTTTTTTAATTGTAATAATGTTGAATTTGTCTTATTTTCAATGCATTCTATCATATGAATATATTTATTTATTTAAAATTTCTTTAGTATCGTGAGTTTGAGTTGAGTATTAGTATTTTTTAATTGTATCTCAAAAATTTAATTTAATTTATTAATAAATTAATAAAAAATTATATGATATTCATGGTAAAATATATATAAATGGATCAAAATTATGATAGTAGAGAGATTCAACTTTAAGATGTTCGACAATCATGATTTTTTTATATAGAATGTGAAATTTGTTCCCTAACTTAAGAAAAAAAAGTGTGCTTGTGTGTTTTGTATAGTGCATTAATAATTACTAGACGGTCTAAAATATATGATTCGTATGTTTTTGATGGTCAACAATTATTTTCAATGCATTACACCTGATGAAGCAATTTATGATATTTGATATCATGGCAAGGTAGTGAAAGAGATTTGGTTGAACTTTCTAAGCAAAATTTTCTATATATTAAAAAAACTAAACAAACTCAAAAGTTTGTGATCATCATTGCATCCTAGACAAGTAGCATAAAATAAATTTTAGAGTGTTCTACATAATTATAGTAGACTGTTGAGTATGTTTAATAAAATATTTGGGGTTTGGAAAGAGAGACAATTTATTATGGTGGTTTCTATTGTTTGACTATGATTGTTGATTTTTCTAGAAGAATTTTTTTTAATATTTTTAAATATAAAAGTGACACATTTGAAATATTTAAAGGTATGTCATGCTTTTATATCTTTTATATGAAATTATATGGAAACTAAACATAAGGTTTTAAAAAACTTATAATGATATGGAGTTTGCTTTTAAAGAAGTTTAATTAGTTTTTCAAAAAGTGTGGTATAAAATTGTAGTTGGAATACCAAAACAAAATGACCTAATTGAACGTATGAATATGATCATATTTGGAGTTGTTAAGGTGAATCCTATTGAAATTTGAGATTAAAGTTGTTGGTATCATAATTTATTTTATCAATATATAATCATCAACGTGAATAGATTCTAAGCCACTTATAAAGTTTCGAAGTGGGAGACTATCCTAATTTGAAGATTTTAAAGCTTTGGCTTTTTTTTTTTTGGTGCATATCAAGCAAGACAAGTTTGATATTAGATTTGTGAAATGTGTCTTCATTGATTATTATGAATGTGTGAAAGAATACATGTTGTGGAAGGTAGAAGATAAAATGTTATTGTCTATTTGTTAGTATTTTTAATAAAATTTTATTGTCTACATAATTATAGTAGACCGTTTGAGTATGTTTAATAAAATCTTTGGGATTTGGAAAGAGAGACAACTCATTATGGTGGTTTCTATTGTTTGACTATGATTGTTGATTTCTCTAGAAGAGTTTTTCTTCATATTTTTAAACATAAAAGTGACACATTTGAAAATTTTTAAATGAATGTCATACTTTTGTATGAAATCTATGGAAACTAAGCATAAGTTTTAATAACTTATAATGATCTGGAGTTTGCTTTAAAGAAGTTTAATTAGTTTTTCAAAAAGCAAGGTATAAAATTGTAGTTGGAACACCAGAATAAAATGGCCTAATTGAACGCATGAATATGATCATATTTGGAGTTGTTAAGGTGAATTCTATTGAGACCTGAGGTTAATGTTGTTGCTACCATAATTTATTTTATCACTATATAACCATCAACGTGAATAGACTCTAAGCCACTTATAAAGTTTCAAAGTGGGAAACTATCCTAATTTGAAGATTTTAAAGCTTTGGCTTTTTTTTTTTTGTGCATATCAAGTAAGACAATTTTGATGTTAGATTTATGAAATGTGTCTTCATTGATTATTATGAATGTGTGAAGGAATACATGTTGTGGAAGGTGGAAGATAAAATTTTATTATGAGCAGAGGTGTTACTTTTGATGAGGTATGTATGAAGATGAAGTGAAAAGAACAGAAGTTAAAGACTACAAAACTAAGGTGGAGAAGATTCAGTTTGAGATATAGATTCCTACTAGTAAGACTAGAGAAGAGGAAGATGTTGAGGCTCCGAATTCTTGTTTGAGATAATCATAACAAACACTAGTTATAGAGAATCAATTAGTTCGTGATAGGATGAGGAGAGATAGTGTATCACCCCTAAAGATTTGGTTAATCTTCTTTGTTATGACTTAAATGTGACTAAAGAGTGAAAAAACATAGAACCAAAGATCTTCAAAGAGGCCTCTAAAAGTAAAGAGAGACATAAATTGTTGAATGTGGTGAATTAGGAAGTTTATTTGCTAGATAATAACCATACTAGTGGACTTGTGAAACCACCTGAGAGACAAAAGGTGATGGGTTATAAGTGGAACTTAAAGAGGTTGGATCAAGTTATTGATTGAACATAGTTTTTTCTTATGGGATGGCCAGAGACCCATTACAAGGGGTCAATCATGCACAATCTTAATCAAGATTATCCAGCATATATAGTCTGCACACCTAAGATTCAAGGTACATTTTTCTGATCTTCATTTTCACTATACTCATCTTGGAGTCTATAATTGACTTGGGAGTTAGAGTGCTAGCCTTGCATGTCTATCATATGCCACAGTTCTAGAGATCAACATCATTGATTCTAGCGTCCTCCATCATCAATCAATATTAATTCTGGTTCTAATCCAGAACAACGATGCCTCATATGGGAATAGACTTCTAACTCCCACTATTAAACTCCATGAACAGATCATTCTTGATCCAAAGCTAGATCTCTAGCATAACCATCACAGGATAGATGGGATAACCTTCTTGGTCACATCGAAGGAATCTTCTAAATTCTTTGATATTGCTCTGCCTCTATTCTTCGTCATCGATGAGATCTACACGTAAGCAATGCCTGACAAAGATTTGTCACTTTCATCCAAGCAACGACTGGTCCATATCAAAAAGTAAGAATCAATAAATTCTAGCATTATCATTTGAATAAGAAGAAAGTAAAAGAAGGACGAAGGTCAGGAGAGAATCAATATATTTGACCTTGACGAGCTTAAATTAGACCAATCCGGACAGTGATCCCAAATTTGTTCAGCTTCTTAAGGCTCTAGCCAGATCCGTGAAGATGGGATCCGGACTCCCTTTCGAGCATGCCTTTAGTAGAATGTCGATCCCAATGCTCGATACATATCAAAGCGAAGAAAAAGGCAATCTCTAGAAAAAAATGCGGTTGTCGTCGACGCGTTTGAAAGATTATTAGATGCATACTTCATTTTTGAAGTGAAACACATAAAACATGCACCTATGTTATATTAGACGAATGGACAAATAACTCAGTTGGTTACATATTGTCGCTGGTTATAAGCATTTATTTTAGGTGCGACTTGACATATATGTCTATACCTGATATAGAGTTAATGTCATTCATGATCAAACAAACCAACCCAAAATATGATGGTTGCATACATGTTCATTTATATGAGGACGCGCGAACGCGGTTGACCAAAAATATAAATAAGGTATGCGACATACCAAGCATCAAATTGTTTCGAAGATAAATTCATTAATAAATAGTCAGACGCAGACTTCCGAGAACTAATTGTCTGGGGGAATCTATGTCCGTACTCCTAGATTACATAATTGATTAGGGAGGAAATTGAAAAGAAGTTTCTCATGACTTACCTGCATTTCCCAAATTAGATAAGTACTCCCTCCATTCCTATTTATAAGAAAATTTTAAGTTTTTAAGTTCATTGAATAATTGATATATCTAACCAATATATAGTCTAAATACATCATTTATTTAATGAACTTAAAAAGTCAAAATTTTCTTATAAAAGAGAATGGAGAGAGTATTTCTTAAAAAAATTTAAAATTTGAGTAAATAAATATTCTAAACATAAGAAATATTATTCGTACAAATACTATGATAATCCTTAAAAATATAGTTGTAAGCGATTATGATGAAGCATACCCCTACTAGATGGAATATGTTTGAAGTGCATAATATTTAGACATCAACCAAAATGAATATTAAGAAGGTTTTGACAATATATGAAATGTTTTTAATTATTTTAAGTGATTGTATACATTGTCTTAATACGTTAAAAGTAAAATATTTAAACACGAAATCACGGACAAACTTACATAAACTTCAATTCATTTCATATTGTTACGTAGCTTATGAACCAATTTGTTTCAGCTGTAAAAAATGAATTTTTTCTTTTATTTTTATAAATGAATTTTATAAAATTATTTTTAAAAATATTACACAATTTTTTATTTATGTTTTTTTAATTAAAAAATTAATTTTGATATTCTATAACATAAATATATTTTATTAAAGATCAAAACATAGTCGAAATCATAATATTTTTAAAACATTATACTAAAAATGACTTCTATAAAAAAAATATTTAAAATAACTTCAAAATTAAAATTAAGTGATTTTTTTAAAATTTTAATATCTAAAATTTATTTGATAAAATAATAAAAAAACTTAAAATAATATTTTAAAAATAACTATTTAAATTAAATTTTTATTTAAAACTTTTATAAAAAAGAAATTTTTGTATTTACAAAAATATATTATATTATAAAAAACATTTTAAAAAAACAAAACAAACGGCTATATGTTTAATAAAATGATATACATAAATTATAAATTTGAATAGGAATAAATTAAAATGATTTTTTTTTTGCAATAATCAGATATTAAATAAAAAATTCGCAAATAATCATATTTCAGAATACCTCACAAAGGAGGAGTCATCTCAATTAGCGCCTACACCTTATTTTAAAGGGGAGGCGCCATCTCACTTGGCGCCTAGGTGTTAAATGTGTGCCCTAAGTCAAGTGAGATGGCGCCTTAGTGCAATAGGGAGGTGATTTTTTACGTTTTTTATTTTAAATGCGGAACGTTACGTAAACGATATAGGATCACAAAAATTCGACTTTTTATTTACACAATACGATTACACAAAACGATTACATAAAAAATACAAAATAATCAGTGGTCTCCCGGAACCCGGTAACGTGGACGAGGTCCCGTGACACAAATCTTTTATCAGAATCATGTTTTTTTTAACAACCAAATAATATTTTATAAGTATTCTAGACTGGGCCCGCCCTCGCCCAAAAGCAAGAACGAAGGCCCAATCCAAGCAACTCTTCGAGGAGCGCGCGCCCGAAGATTCCCGCCAGCGCGCCCGACCAGAAACTACAGCCGTGCCCGCCGTTACCCGCGAACATGGTGTCCTCGACCACGGGAACTCCAGCTCGAGCCCAGCTCGAGCACCCTCCTCGTAGGGCAGACTCTGACCGTTACCAAATCACCTGAACTCCGGAAAGACCGCGTCTTCGTCCCTCCTCATTTCTCGCAGAGCATCACCAGAAATGAGACCACGTGCGGGGCCCCACTACACACGTAGAACCTGGCAGTTCCTTTATTGGTCCAGTTCTGGTCGGCCCAATGAAGGGACCTTGGCCCCGCGATGGGGGCTATAAATACCCTTTGTTCCTAGAGGGTCAGGTATTCATCTCTTACCCATACATACGCTTTTTTTCCTGCTCATTCCGTCACTCATTTTAGCATCGGAGTGCCTTGCAGGTACCCCCCCATCTCACTCAACTTCTGCTCGGAGCCAGTCGTGATGGTCCAAGTCTGATCGGGTAAGATCAGTGGCGCCATCTGTGGGAAACTAGCTTCCCCGTCTTACAAAACCTCGAAGACCAAAGCTCAATATCACTTCCTACCGTCATGGCTGACCAAGTTCAGGATGACCAAAACATCCGCGTCGTCGACATCAACAACGGCCTCGCAGATAAAAATGGACTCCCCGAAAACACCGGTAACCCCGGCCATAACACAATCCCCGGGGGCGACAATCCCGGGCCCTCAGTCCACCGCGATGGAGTTACTGCCTCATCCTCTTCAGTCCCTCCTCCGCTCGAAGAAGACAACGCAGCTCCCACAAGCCATCGAGCTGCCCAATTTCAGGAAGTCCCTGTCCCCGCCGGGGCAGATGCCACAACACGCGCACTATTCGCGGCGATCAATCACACGAATTACCTTATCTTCTCCCAGGGGGAAAGATTTAGGGCACTAGAAGACGATCGAAGACCCGCGAGGAGACACGGGAGGCCCTAGACTCCACCTCCTCGAGTGATAGAGGTACATCTCTCATCTCCCCCGCGGAGACAATATAGAGACACCTCCCGAAGCCCGTCACCCCGACCCTCGGGGAGACGACCCCCTTTGGAGAGGCAAACTGTCATTGAAGCCGAGGGACGCGGCCATGCCCTCATACGGCAAGAAAGAAGACACTCTGGAGACGGGCACGGAAGAATCAACCAACGAGCACCACGCTCGAGGGATGCCTATCACGACCAGGACCATCGGACGCGACAATATTACAGGTCCCCATCCCTGTCCCCAGAGCGAAGTGACGAGGACGACCCCCGCGGTCCCCTGTCACAAGCCATCATGGAGGCGCCCATTCCCCCGGGCATGGAGAAGCCTCCACATCTGAAGGAATACGACGGAGTCGCGGACCCGGTCGACCACATAGACGGGTTCGAGGCTATGATGCACTACCATAACGTCGGGGGACCCATCAAATGCCGGCTGTTCCCCACGACCCTCAGAAAGGCAGCAATGGATTGGTATAAAGGCCTCTCTCCGGGATCAATCACCTCGTGGAGAAACCTGAAGAACCAATTCATAAGTTCGTTCACTGCGTCTCGGCGACACCCAAAGACCGAGGCGGATCTCGAGGCCATCATCCAGAGACAGGATGAAACCTTGAGAGAGTTTATTAATCGCTTCAATCGCGAAGCCATACAGGTCCCCTGCGCGGACCACATGAAAAGGTATTTGTTGGAGATGGGGCTTCTCCCCGGCACAGAATTTAGAAAGGCAGTAGGCATCGAGCCACCCCGAACATTCGATGCCCTCCTCGAAAAAGCCCGGGCATATATGGATTACGAGGAAAGGGAGGCAACCAACAGAGCCCGGGACCCCAGAACTCGCGGATCCAGCAGCAACCCACGCCAGGAAGCCGCTCCTTCTCGACGAACCGGGGAGAAAATAAAAGAGGACAGACCACGAGAAGTCTGAGAGCAAAGAGGACCCTCGGGGAGTTTTACCGAATACACTCCACTCACAGCTTCCTGCGAGCGCATTTTGGCGTAGTGTGCCAGCACAAATTTTAAAGACGGCGACATCAAACGCCCCTGACCTTCCCCCGCCAAGCCCGAAGCATACAAGAGCAAGTATTGTCAGTACCATATGAGCCATGGTCATCTGACTGAAGACTGCGTCCACCTCAAGGACGCCATCGAAACCCTCATCAAGGGAGAGAGGCTCGCCCAATACCGGCAAAACGATGCTCCCCGTCGTGACGCCCGAGAGACAAGAGAACCGGAGGAAGACGCCCAAACATCTGACGAGTCGGTCCCCGTCCAGACCGCCTTCTCCGTCACAAGACCGGAGGACTTCTACGTCCCCGAACACCTGCAGGAGCCGCTCACGACACACAACAGGTGGGAATACTTTCCCTCCGCCATGGTCATCAATGGTGGAGGATTCAAAGACCTAACTATCAATTCGGCTAAAAGAAAGCTGGATGAACTGGTCGACGCGACACCTCCATAAACAGTGACCTTTGAAAGGGTAAAAGGTAGGTCGGAGCCCATCACCTTTTACCTCGAAGAGCTCCCCGGAGGATCCCCCAACGCAGTCATTCCTCTACTAATAAGAGCGAGAATGACTAACTTTGATGTGCACCGCATCCTCGTCGATGAAGGAAGTTCCGTCGACGTGATGTATAGTCAGTTATTCTGGACTCTGCAGCTAGACGACTCGCACCTCTCGCCATATGTAGGGTCAGACTTACAGGGCTTCAACGGCTCGACCTCCAAGCCTTGGGGGTATGTCGAGCTCATGGTTACCTTCGGCGAGGGCATGGCGACGAGGCAAGTTAAAGTACGCTTCCTCGTCATCGACTGCCCTCCCTTTACAATTGCATCCTGGGGAGGCAAACACTGGCAGAGCTGACCGCGGTACCCTCCACCGTCCATTTGAAGATGAAGTTCTACATCAAGAGGGCATGGTTAGCTACCATCCAGGGGGACCTAGCCGCTGCTCGAAGGTGTTTCAATGCCGCATCTAAAGGACGCGACACTGTCGATACCGGGACAAGGCCCGCCAAGAGACCGGCGATGATGCGACAAGAACCCGACAAGCCAGAGCCCGCCAAAGAGGAAGACCAGAGAGCTCCACCAAAGGTCGACTCCATAGCTCTAGATGCTCATTTCGATCAGGACGAACCTCCCAACGATGAGCAAATCCCCCTCCGACCAATCCCGGACGGGGACTTCGAGCTAGTCCCCCTCGGCGCAGACACAAGCAAAGGAGTGAAGATTGATATCGACCTTCCCAACCTGGCAAGGAAGCAAATCAAAGCCTGCTTGTGCGAGAATGCTGACTTGTTTGCCTGGAGCGCCGCGGAGATGCCCGGACTCGACCCTGAGGTCGCCTGTCACCGTCTCGCCGTAGATCCTGCCGCTAAGGCCGTAGTACAATGTAGGCGTAGGCAGTCTCTGGAGAAAACGGAGGCTGCTGAAAAAGCTGTAAAAGACCTCTTAGAGGCGAATTTTATTTCTGAAGCCCGGTATTCAACCTGGCTGTCAAATGTTGTACTAGTTAAAAAGAATAATGGAAAATGGCGGATGTGTGTTGACTATACCGATCTCAACCGGGCATGCCCGAAGGATGCTTTCCCTTTACCAAACATAGATATGCTGGTCGACAACTCGGCCGGCTATAAAACATTATCGTTCATGGATGCCTATTCAGGCTATAACTAAATCCTAATGGCCATGGGCGACAAACATTGCACTGCCTTCATGACCAGCTCGGGCAATTATTACTACAATGTAATTCCCTTTGGACTAAAGAATGCAGGGGCAACTTACCAACGTATGATGAACAGGGTGTTCCACAAGCAGATCAGAGACATGCTCGAGGTCTACATGGACGACATGATCGTCAAATCCCGAGCAGACACCAATCATGCAGCACACCTTAAGGCAGTCTTCGCCCAAGCAAGACAATGTAAGATAAGATTCAACCCCAAAAAATGCACGTTCAGAGTCAAGACGGGGAAATTCCTCGGTTTCTACCTGACAGAATGAGGAATCGAAGCCAATCCCGACAAATGTCGAGAATTCTTCGACCTCCTGACACCGACGTCGAAGAAATCAATACAAGTCATGAACGACATGCTCACGGCATTGTCCCGCTTCGTCGCAAGATCCACTCAGCACGCCATCCCCTTCTTCAGACTCCTTCGCAAAGAGGCAGCCTTCGAATGGACCGAGGAATGCGAACAGACACCGCGCCACCTAAAACAAAGCCTATCTCAACCACCCGTGTTATCTCGACCAGTCGACGGGGAGCCATTATTCCTATACTTGGCCGTCTCGAACGAAGCCACCAACGCGGCTCTCATCCGCAAGACCACCGACGGGCAGAAACCCGTTTATTTCACGAGCAAAGCCCTACAAGGACCCGAAAGCAGGTACCAACAAATAGAAAAAGTGGCTCTAGCCCTCGTCAATGCAGCGAGGAGACCCAGCCACTATTTTCTGGCCCACACGGTCATCGTGCGAACCGACCAACCGGTAAAACAACTCTTAGTTCGACCTGACATGGCAGGCCGAATATTGAAATGGTCCTTAGAACTCTCCGAATTCGACATTCAATACGAGAGCAGGAAAGCTCTGAAAGAACAAGCCCTGGCTGACTTCATCGCAGAAATGACCGCTCACGACCCGCCCGCAGGGAAAGAACACAAATGGACCATCTTCGTCGATGGAGCCTCCAGCTCGTCCGAAAGCAGCGCGGGGATCCTCCTGGAAAATGAGGAAGGCGTAGTGATCGAACACTCGTTAACCCTCTCCTTCCCGACGTTAAATAACCAAGCAGAGTACGAGGCCCTGCTCGCAGGACTAAGGCTAGCCGAGCACCTGGGTGCCCGCGAGATACAAATCTTCACGGACTCACAACTCGTTGCCTCCCAAGTCCAAGGGAGTTACCAAGCCAAAAACGACAGCCTCGTCGAATACTTAAACTTAGTAAAAAAAACACATGACAAAGTTTGAGCGAGCAGAAATATCACACGTCCCGTGCGAGCAAAACACAAGGGCAGACATATTGTCTAAACTCGCAAGCACGAGAAAGAAGGGCGGAAAAAAATCCGTCATACAAGAATCCATGTCACGCCCGAGCATCAAAAGGTCCTCGACACCAGTCGAGGTACATGCCATAGGATACGCCTCGTCTTGGATGACCCTGGTGTACAATTTTCTGACAAAGGGAGAACTCCCCTCGGACCAGACAGAAGCGACCATCACGAAGCGACGAGCATGCTCCTACGTGGTGCTCGAGCACAAACTATACCGCAGGGGATTCTCCATTCCCCTTCTGAAGTGCATCGATGAATCCACAGTCCCCGAGGTATTACGGGAGATACACGAAGGGATTAATGCCCAGCACATGGGCGGTAAGTCCCTGGCGAGGAAAGCCCATCGAGCGAGGTACTATTGGCCGATGATGCAGCAGGACGCCAAGGAACACGTTAAGAAGTGTGACAAGTGCCAGAGGCACGCCGACATGCACCTCGCTCCCCCTCACGAGCTGAGCATACTGTCATCCCCGTGGACGTTTGCGTGGTGGGGGATGGATATCCTCGGACCCTTCGTGCAAGGAACTTACCAAAACAAGTTCCTAATTGTGGCCGTGGATTACTTCACGAAATGGATAGAGGCCGAGGCTCTCGCGAAGATCACCTTGCACAACATCCTCCGTTTCTACAAGAGAAACATCCTCGCCAGATTCGGGATCCCAAGAGCACTGGTCACCGACAATGGCACCTAATTCACCGACCACGGATTCCAAGACTTCGTCACCAAACTGGGAACAAAATAACACTTCACCTCGGTCGAGCACCCTCAAACCAACGGGAAAGCCGAGGCCGCTAACAGAGTCATCCTCCGAGGACTCAAACGCCGGCTCGGTGAAGCTAAGAGAGGCTGGGTCGAGGAGCTGCACAGTGTCTTATGGGCATACCGCACCACGCCCCATTTGACGACGGGCGAGACCCCCTTTCAACTAACATACGGTACCGAGGCCGTCATCCCAGTAGAAATCAGGGAACCCTCCAGGCGGACAGAAACTTCCCTCGACGAAGAAATGAATGACGAGGCACTCAGGGACGAACTCGACTTAGTTGAGGAAATTTGATCGGGCGCAGCCCTGCGCAAAGCCACCCTAAAACAACGAGTAGCCCTGCGTCACAATGACAAGGTCATTAAACGCGAGTTCGAGATCAGCAGCCTGGTGTTACGAAGAAACCAGAAAGACTCCCGTGAACTGGGAAGGGCCTTACCGCGTCCACGACACCACAGGTACCGGGGCATACTACCTCGAGCAACTAGACGGAGAACCATTGCCACGACCCTGGAACGCTGCTAAACTAAAGCAGTACTATAGTTAAAAAACCCTTAACACTAAGGACTCTCATCGTCGAACACCCACATCCAGTCAACGGAGAGAAATGTCTCGACCACGTAGATAGGCCAAGGTACGGGCCCAATCTACGCCCAAACAACATAACATCGTTCAGCCAAACGAGCACGAACGATAGTGCCCGACATGGACACCTCAATCGAGCTCCACTATCGAAGTACCCACATGGCAGAACACTCAGTTCGTGATGGGCAGTTCACGCCACGAGCAAGCAACCCCGATCTAGGTCATACGCCCGAGCAAGCGGCTTTACTCCGCACGACCAACGCATTTCGAAGTACGTCGGACCACCAAATGGGTCGAAAGAATCTCCACTCGAGGATGTAACTTAGGCAAACTTTGCCACAAAGTGACAGCCGAGCACAAGCATGACCCGAGGAAATAACTTAGGCAAATTTCGCCACAAAGTAACAGCCGAGCACATGCGAGACTCGGGGACATAACTTAGGCAAATTTCATCACAAACATAAAAACTTAGACACGAGAAAATATTAAAGGTCGAAATAAACATCCATTCAAAGAAGGTCGACGATGTTCAGAAATTACAGGCACGGGAACGCAGGCCCCAAAAAATATGCACGGGCACGCAAGCCCCAAAAACAACTACCAGTAAACAGGCGCGCAGGCCCGACTAGAATTCCACGGCTAGACTTCCCCGGGGCTACCAGCATCCACGACAGGAGACTCAGGAGGAGGCACGACCTGGCCGTCGATGATCTGGGACATGAAACCCACCCCCTCGGTATTCAGTCCTGGATTCAATAAAGTGAGTTGGCTAACCGCGGCCTTAAAATCATCTGCCAAGGCGCCAACACAGTCCGTTTCAAGGAGATGGATGCACGCGACCAGATCCGAGCGACTCCGCAAGGGGGCTGTCTCCTCCGACTCATCTTCAGCGGGAAGCATGACGGCCTTCAGATCCTCGACTTCTTTAGCCAGATGCTCGTTGTCGGCCTCCAAGCGTTCCTGGTCCAGTTGAAAATAGTCCCTCTCCTCAGCGACCTTCCCTGAGTTTTCCTTCTCCACGGCCAGCAGCTCGGCTTGCTAGCGGAACATCTCCTCAGATCGCTCAAGAGCAACCTTCAACTTACGAGAGTCGGCAGCGAGGGCAGCTTTCTCCATCTCCAGTTCCCTGATGCGGTCAGAGGAGTCCGACCCCTCCTCAGCGAGAACAATGGCCATCTCGGCCATCTTAACCATCCCGACCATACTGGCGGCCAGATGTTTTCTCCGACTTTCTTTGTTTAGCCGCCTGATGGTCTCAGCCTCCTCGGCACTTACTGTCAAGGGAAACCCCTCGAAGAAGCCTTCCTCTTTAAAGCAGGGGGCAGGGCCAAAGGCCCTCACCGCGACAGACTTGTCGCCGACTTCCATCTGGCTCTCTACCCGGTTTCTCTTCCTCGTTATCAGCTCAGTGGGTTATTCGACGTCAGGGGAGTCCGGGGACCCACTAGAAGCATCACCTGAACTGGTCGGCGGGCCCATCCTCGTTACCTGTGGAGCTTGCACCAACCTTCTATTGACTTTCTTGTCTTGAGTCAGTTTTAAGAGCCTCTTCCTTCGTCCGGACATATTGCCTGCAAAGAAAAAAACCCGGGTTAGTTACGAGCAAGTAATAAACAAAGAAACTAGAACAAAACTATAAGACAGAAAGTAACCTAGTAGGTCCACGGCCTGCCCGTAGGACTGACACTCGACAAGCGCCTTGGTATCTATAGGATGGGCCTCGAAGGTCGGGTAACCTTCCTCGTCAAGAATGTCTTTCCACTCCCTCGTGACCCACCGGGTAGGGAAGAAGCTGTCGACATACTTGCAAAGGGTACCGTAGGCTTCCTCATCCTCGGTACTCATCCCTCCCGCGAGCGTATGGTAGTGCCCGGTACCATGCTCGTAATGGCGCGAGCACCAATGCAACGGGAACTTGGATACACGCCCCAGCACTGGGCGACACTCGTCGTCCATAAGAGGCTCCCCATTCTCGTCGGCCACTGCGGTCTCCTCTTTGTATATAGAATCCAAAGCAGTCTGGGTGACCGGCCGCACGACATACCATTTGTCCTTGAAACCCTAGACCGAATCCATGTACATCCTAAACAGACTCTTCGACTGTTTCAGGGAAACCAAACTATGCCTGCCTCCTCGAGACTGGCGTTGCAAGTGAAAAACTCTAAAGAAAAGAGGAATGGTCGCCCCGATCCTTAAGAAGCAACATGTCAGCTCGAACGCCCGAAGAAAGGCGATCGAATTGGGGGTGAAGCTGCGAGGAGGCCAAGTCCAGATGGCAGAATACCACGACCTGGAAATCACTGAAGGGGAGCTTAAGGCTGAGGTCCTTGAACGTGATTTCATACATGGGAAAACCATACTCAGAGAACTCCGAACAGATTCGCGCGTCGAGAGATGGCCTTGTGACAACAAAGTTCTTCTGGAAGCCCGGTTGACTACCGCCGTGTTCGACAATAGTGTAGGCACTCCGACTACACCGACTATATGCCGAGGCAATCCCTCGGGGCTCGGCGCCCACCCAATCCAGCGAAGGATCATCAACGGTGTCAACTAGGGTTACATTCTCCTCGGCACTCTGGTCCTCGACCTTATTACGCCCCGAAGACTCTGGTTCGTCAGCCATTTACCTGTAAAGCACAGGAAACCGGTGAAATTCGAGAGCAAATCCATATGCTCGCCATGACTGACGAGAAGTAGGGCACGACAAGCCAAGACGCACTTCGCGCGCGTTAAAACGTTGAGGACTCGAACAAGATCCTGGTTTTGCCTCCCCGGCGCTAAGGTGCCACGACGACTTGTCCTACATACTTCCTAATGGGCCAACATCCCGGCCAGCCATGGGTACGCCGACCTAAACTACGGATGTGACGGGCAATATCATGAATCCTAAACCTAGAACTATGGGTTTACCGGGCAGTATCATAGAATTATGCGCCCAAAACCATGAAGGTCTCGGGCAGCATCGCGAGTCACATACCTAAAGCTATGAGTTTACCAGGCATAAACATGAATATACCGGGCACAAACATGAATGTGTCGGGCACAAACATGAATGCACCGGGCTCTAATCCTAGATGTGGGTTTCTAACATCCAAATAACGGAAAAATTACCTACAACGAAGAAAAATAGGAGGGACAAACGCTTACTTGGAAGTTAAGAAGAAGGTACGGCAGCGGTGGAGAAAATCAACGGAGGAAGGTACGGTAATCTTGCGAAGTTGTAGAGAAACAACGGCGGCAAAGGAAGAGGAAGAAGGAGAAGCGCGAAGAGGAAAAAAAATTATGGGACCCAAGGATCCTATTTATAGGGATGACGTGGAATACGAAACGTCACCCCGGGGAACCACGAACTTCCCCTCCTTGACATCTACTCCCCTAGGCAATAATGGCCCTACTCTCGCTAGGGTGGCGTCACGGTTCCCAAGGGTAGCCTCGTGTACCCAACGAACACAGCCCGTGAGGAATCCCTCGAGCACGCATCGACAAGGATTATGCCACGAACGCAACTCATGAGAAACTTCTCGAGCAGTCACGGGGAAGCAAATATCCTGGGCCGGGCATCAGACCCCGTGGCAAAGGCGAGCTGAGGTCAAGTCATAACTCCTGCTCCAGGAGCCACGACTTGGGGGGCTCCTGTTCTAGACTGGGCCTGCCCTGGCCCAAAAGCAAGAACAAAGGCCCAATCCAAGTAACTCTTCAAGGAGCGTGCGCCCGAGGATTCCCGCCAGCGCGCCCGACCAGAAACTGTAGCCGTGCCCGCCGTTACCCGCGGACATGGTGTCCTCGACCACGGGAACTCCAGCTCGAGCCCAGCTCGAGCACCCTCCTCGTAGGGCAGACTCTGACCGTTACCAAATCACCTAAACTCCGGAAAGACCGCGTCTTCGTCCCTCCTCATTTCTCGCAGAGCATCACCAGGAAGGAGACCACGTGTGAGTCCCCACTATACACGTAGAACCTGGCAGTTCCTTTATTGGGCCAGTTCTGGTCGGCCCAATGAAGGGACCTTGGCCCCGCACTGGGGGCTATAAATACCCTTTGTTCCTAGAGGGTCAGGTATTCACCTCTTACCCATACATACGCTTTTTTCCTGCTCATTCCGTCACTCATTTTAGCATAGGAGTGCCTTGCAGGTACCCCCCCTATCTCACTCAACTTCTGGTCGGAGCTAGTCGTGACGGTCCAAGTCTGATCGGGTAAGATCAATAAGGTTGAGGTTCAAGATGACGAGGACCTTCTGAATATGTTTTCCAGTCATGAGTATTCTGGGTACGACTCTATTGAGTTGTACATTGTGCTGCGAGAGCCTCAGTTGTCACAAGTGGTTGATCCTCTCGAGGCCGAAAAGCAGAAGTAGATGTTGTTGCCGAAGAAGAAGATGATGAGTTAGAGCTTGACGACATGGTCAACGATGATTCTGAAGATGATGGGATACCTGTTATACCTTTGAATGAGATCTACACACCACCTCCACACATGAAAAACTTCAACATGGGTGGAGATGGGTCGTCTTCTGCTTTATTTTTCAATTCGTATATGCAGTCGGATGAAAACTTAAAAGAGAAAGACAAATTTTGTAATAGAGAAGAATGTATCTGAGCCATAAAAAAAGTTTCACATGCTCCACTCGGTCGATGTTAAGGTAGATCGTGTAAATCCAGAAAGGTATAAGATCAAGTGTGTCCATCCAGATTGTATGTTCAAGCTTACTGCATCATACAGATTAAGATGTGATTGTTGGGTCATAGGTTCTATGTCCACCCACACGTGTGTCAATTCTACTCAATCACAGGATCATCGGAAACTAAATTATGATCTCATATGTCAAGAAATTCTACCCCTTGTCAGCAACGATCCATCATTGAAGGTGAAAACCATAATCTCTCACATCACTACGATATTTAACTATACTCTATAATACCGAAAGACATGGTTAGCAAAGACCAAGGTGATCGAAAAGGTATATGGAAACTGGGAGGAGTCATACAAAGAACTTCCTTGCTACCTGAATGCACTTCAAACTTATTCTTCGAGTACTGTTTACATTATGGAAACGCTACCGGTGTACGCCCCAGATGGTAGTCAAGTCACCGGAAATAGAATATTCAGTTGAGTGTTCTGGGATTTTCAACCTTGCATGTCAGGGTTTGCGTCATGAAAACCAATTATTCAAATTGATGGGACTTGGTTGCATGGGAAATATAAAGGCACACTACTGATAGTAGTTGCACAAGATGGCAACAACAACATTTTCCCAATTGCCTTTGCCCTAGTCGAGGGAGAGACTAGTGGTGCTTGGAGCTTCTTTCTCAAGAATCTTTGAACACACGTGGCTCCTCAACCAGATCTCTATTTGATCTCTGATAGACATGCATCTATTGGAAGTGCATACAACAATCTTACAAACGATTGGCATGACCCTCCTTCTACGCATGTCTATTGCATTAGAAATATCGTCCAAAATTTCACGATAGAGATCAAAGACAAAGCTCTTAGGAAAGCGGTTATGAATGCAGGGTATGCATTAACACAACCTACATTTAAATATCATTGCAACGAGATCCAATTGTCAAATCCAGACGCAGGTAGGTGGATCGATAACATTTCGGTTGAGAAACGGACTAGGTCATACGACAATGAACAATGATGGGGCCACATGACAACAAATCTGATTGAATCCATGAACGGGGTATTCAAAGGCATACAAAATCTCCTAGTAACTGCTTTGGTTAAATCAACATATTTTAGGATGGTTTCGTTGTTTGCCAAAAGAGGTGAAATATGGAAGGTTGTGTTGCAATCGGGACAACTATGGAGTGAAAGCTGCATGAAGTATATTAAGGCAGAAAGTTCCAAAGCCAACACCCATCTGGTTATACGGTTCGACCAACACAACCACAACTTCATTTTCAAAGAGACATTCGACCACAATGAGGGGTTGCCAAGACAAGAGTATTGGGTTATACTACCTTCTCGTTGGTGCGATTGTGGCAAGTTTCAAGCCTTTCGTATGCCTTGCTCTCATATTACTGTTGTGTGTGCCTATACTCATCAAGACGCATTACAACTTCTGTCTCCCATTTATAAGTCTGAAACCTTGCTCAACGTATACAACAACAGTTTCCCTTTGGTAGCAAAACCTGATTATTGACCTGCATACGACGGTGAAATAGTATGGCACAATAACCAAATGCGAAGGAATAAAAATGGTCGTCCCAAAAGCAAACGCATCACAACTGAAATGGACTCCCTTGACAAGCTGGAAAGAAAGTGTGGTTTAAGTCGTCAGGTCGGACACAATCGCAAAAATTATCTGACTCAGGCTACTAACTCAACCACATAAAAATTGTATTACAAAACATTTTTACTTTTTTAAGTTATAAACATTACGGTTTTTCATTAAGAGCACTTGTTACAACAAACCTTGCACAAACAACAAATAAAACACGATAAAACATCTACGAAATTACAATCGTTAAAACAGTTTCATCTGACCCATGCATCATCAACATTACGTCGATGTCTGTTTTGACTTCCTCCAACCAAAAATTAGGTCTTCCTGTTGCAAGTGAGGTGGTTCTTCTTCTTCGCTGAATCCTTCTAATTTGTTCCCCATCCTCGATGTCTCCCTCTAGCCATCACATCAACTCTCTCTTCAGACGCTCCATGGAGTGAATGTGCCAAAATTTCATTTTTATCGGAGGTTTGGTGGTCGAGAAAATAACGTAACCATCTCTGATAAAAATCATGAGAGATGTCATGACGCAAATAACAGAGAAAAAAATAAGAAGACGGTGCGAGAAAGTGTGAAGAATGACGGAGAAACGGAGGACTTATTTATTTTTAAAAAAGCATTTTAGGAGCCAAGTGAGATGGCGCCTCCTCTCACTTTTAGAGTGCATGCGCCATCTCACTTGGCTAAAAGAAAGTGCATGCGCCAAGTGAGATGGCGCCTAGGACAAATGGGTCAGTGCATGCGTCATCTCACTTGACTCCTCCTTTGTGGAATTTTCTGAAACATGATTATTTGTAGAAAAAATTTCAATACCTGATAAATGAGGAAAAAAATTGACTAAAACTTCATAACTCGTGGATGATGTTTCTGGTTTTGTCCCTCGTGCACTTGTAATTGTTTTTCATTAACATGTGGGTACGACTTTTTTGTTTAAAAAAAAGACTAATATTAATGAGAATAATACTTACCAGTATAATGTTTGAATATGAATGAATCAATAGAGCTAGCATTAAAAGTGAAATGAGGACAACATATTTTGAGCCACGTGTTTTTATTAGTTGCGACCGATGACGAGGAAATAGTACCACTGTCGTTGAATTTTTTTTTTCTTTTCTCACAAAATAAATTATGCCCAATTGTTTCAAAAGTAAAATTAAAAAATAAATAAAGGTGAGTCGAATGAAAGAAGGACACTGTTTAATCTTTTATATATTAAAATAAAAACATAAAAAATGATAGATAAACAACAGATCAATAAATAAAAAAACGTGTTAAATAGATAAAATGGATATTAAAATAAAAGCATAACAAATGATAGATAGACAAGAGACCAATAAATAAATAAATAAAACGTATTAAATAGATTAGATTGTAATGTTAATAAAAGAAATGAAGATTGAACATCGAAGTTGCTGTGGTGTAGTGGTTATCACGTTTGCTTTACACGCAAAAGGTCTCCGGTTCGATCCCGGGCAGCAACAATTACTCTTTTTGTTTGAAAAAAAAGGTAATATCATTTCTTTGTCTTATTTGCTAGTATTTTTCCTTCTTGCTTTAATATGATTTTTTCCCCCCGTTTTTGTGGATTTTTATTTTATATGTGGTACTTTTAATGCTGTGTTATTTAATTTATTATTTTATTGTAATGTTTTTTTTTTTATAATAATATAGTGGATTCCATCTATTTTAAATTTAATTAATAGTTTGGGCGATAAATTACATATGTGAAGGTATGAATATTTAATAAATTTAATTTCATCGTTCATATAAATACTTTTTTTTGTTTGTTTTATAGTATTTATTTAAAGTTTTTTTTTTATAATTTTAATAATGTTGAATTTGTCTTATTTTCAATGCATTCTATCATATAAATATATTTATTTATTTATTTTGTATTTTCTTTAGTATCATGAATTTGAGTTGAGTATTAGTATTTTTTAAGTACAATTTATTTAAAATTTAATTTTGTTTATTAATAAATTAATAAAAAATTATATGACATTCATGGTAAAATATATATAAATGGATCAAAATTAAGGATGTTAAACAAATATGTTCAATTTTACAAAAGTCTCATAAAAATGGAGCGATGTGAGACGAATATAGTAGATCTTGTGTGTTCGTTAGCATTTAAATAACGATCAGCCAAAGAATGTCAGTGTAATGAGAGAATAAAGATTTGGGCAGTATTTAGCTTAATCCAAATTGGCGAGCCACTAAATTTGGTTGATAAATCATAAAGCCATAACCCTTCGCTCTTGTGTCAGTTCTAAAAAACAGAAGTGTCGAAGTAAAAATGCTCTCCATATAGCATTCGACTGAGAAGCAGCTTTTGGGGAACGCTTGAAAATGGATTTTTAAACCAAACAGGGCCAATATGTCGACCCGAAAAAGGGGCCATGTTCGAAACAAAAGTGGTTGTTTTAAGGAACAGGTTGATATATTTCATAAAGATAAACTCGTTGGGATTTTCTTGAGGAGTAGTCAAAGCAAGTCTCATGCCTTTGATGGGCCTACTTTCAGACATGCGCATGAATGCCTTCGATATAGGATAACTTATTTGGTGCTCGAAGGTGGCATTTAGCCAATATTATAATAGTAAAAAAGGCCTGAGAGAGCCAGTGATCTAGGAGTAGCAAGCATGAGTTTTACCTTCAAAGAGGCAATACCCAAAGAATGATATAAGTATGCCAACAAAATTTTTTCTAGAGAAATCAGTCGACCTTCGTGAATTTGGATTGCCAAGCTGATGTAGCCTTTGGCTATCTGCAATGACCCTGCGCAATATAGAAAGTAAGAAAGCCAAAGAGTTAAGAAATTAATATGCTCCATGTCGGAGACCTCTTTAGTAATTTTGATGTGGTGGTCAAATGTATAATGTTTAAGGCTAGAACGGTCGAAATCAAACTCAAGTTCAGTTGGCAGAGTTAGGTAAAAAGTTTCACCCAAAGGAGAAAGACCAGTAATCGCTGCCACGTCAAATAAAGTGGGTGTCAACATCCCACAAGGAAGCTGGAAGGTATTGGTCGAACCTTCCCAAAAGAAAATCAAAGCAAGGATCATACAAGGGTTGATTTTGTGAGCACGCCTTGACGGTTGAATAACGTCGAATATGTCAGCTTTCTCCCACTGAGCTTTTTGTTTTTCTTGAACTTTGTTGAGCCAAGCCAAATAATCTTTGTTACCAGGAGTAGGCATGGATCGAAAAACTCTGACATTGGGATCATGAATTTCAAATCAAGAGGTTTCTTTTTAAAAACAGAAGGCATAGCAGGAGTAAAACAAGGGGAAGTGTTGTTGGACTTTTTTCGGATGCGTCTTTGCATCTGGATATGGACCATGAAAATAAACATGATTTCTTTTGACGACTTTGTAAATAAACATGATTTCTTTTGACGACACTTCAGTCTATTCTAGTATTTTTTCCTTCTTCTGTACTTTAATGTGCTTTTTTCCGTCTTTGTTTTATTTGTGGTTTTTATGTTGTATTATTTGATTTATTATTTTGCGGTAATTTTTTAAAATAATAATATAAGCTTAATTGCAACTTTGGTCCCTCTACTATGCATTTTTTTTGGATTTTGATCCCCCATTTTAAAAACTGGTTTTGGTAGTCCCTTTATTTTGTATTTTGGAGGATTTTAGTCCCCCCCACCCTCAAATCTGGAAGCAAATCTTTTATGACATGGTAGTGGATTTTGATGATCTGGCAAAGCTAAGATATAAATATGTTGTTCTTTTAGTCCCCCTCAAATTCGGAAGCATTTTGGGGTGTCAAATGGTGTTGACACGTATCTTGTTAATTTACTACAAAAGAAACGTACATGTTGTTGTTGCGGTATAGCGGCAAGCAAAAAGTAAAGTTTTATTTTACTGGGTGATATTTATTGTGATCGGTGGAAATAGAACTAACTGTTTTTTAATGCTGGTTCGCGAAGTGTCGCGGTAAGCAAGAGTCGCCACCGTCTTTTATTTTCTCCAACAAGGAAAGGACAAAAGCACAGCAAAATTCCTTTTCGAGATGTTTCTCGGTTCGGGAGGTAGATTATAGAAAGGGAAGGTGTTAGCACCCTTTCTATCCGTGGTTATCCACGGGCTCTTAGGTACTTGCTCACTATGTTTTCAAAAGATTTTGCTTTTCTTGTGTTTGTGGGTTTTGAAAAGAGTTTGTTTGAAAACTTCGTTTTAACTCTTGTATCAGTCCTCAAGAGTGTACGAAGTGTTTGTTTGAAAACTTTTGTCAGAAAAGTGTAGGTGCGAAAAGTTATTTTTGTTTTGAAAGAGCAAGTATCTAAGAACCTCTACCTACTCAAAAGAAATTAAGTTGTGTAAATGTTCTTTAGACAGTACTATCCCACTATTGAGAAGTAGGTAACACCGTCGTTGGAGCTATTCGGGTCAATTCGATTATAGGGACATGTGGTCACCAAAGCAATAGTAGGACGCCTTAGCGGTAACCCTAATGTCTTAGATCCTTTTTATCCGAGGCAACTGTTTCGAGGCAACTTGGATCTTTAGACAGGAGGGCGACCTCTAAAACACCCTATACTCAATGACCACGTCGAGGCAACCAAGTGAGGCGTACCCTAGGAGTGGCATGTGCGAGTGTGTCAGGTTTCAGTTTAGATTATCTTTGCACATGTTATTGTGAGCTACGATTGATTTTAATTTTAGAGAAGTCTTATCATGCATAGCCTAATCAACATACATCTAACAGTTTAATAGTGCGGAAAATAAATCTACGCTATTACAAGGCGTCGGGTATTTACATCGCCAAAAAACAAACCCTTGAAAAGTAAATGCGAGAAAATAAATGAAAGCGATAAAAAGTCCTAATTAACGCTATTACATCCTCGGAGCAATTACATAAATATGATCAAAATATAGTATGCGCGAATAAGAATTGGATCGGAGAAGTCCTTAGGGTTTTGACCCTTTTTGAGATAAGAAAGAAGTTTTTGTTTATTTATGAACTTAATTAAATTAAACCTAATTAATTAATTAATAAAAAGAAATATTTTTGAGTTTTTTATGTTTTAAAAAAAATGAACAAAAAATAGTCAACAGTTAGTAAAAACCCTAATTCTAATTTATTTTATTTATTGCAAAAAATATTGAAATTAACCTAATTAAAAAAACTAAATTAAATTGTTAGTATTTATTTACAAAAATAATGAATTAAAGGTGAAATTAATAAATAATAATAAAAATATTATATTTTATGTTTTCTGAATTTTATTATGAAAAATAATTAATTATGTTAATTAAATAATAATAATAATAATAATAATAATAATAATAATAATTAGTAAAATAGTTAAATAGAAAATATAAAAGAAAAAAAAATAAGAAGAATAAACCAGGGGGGGTACTGGCCCATATGGAGGTATTTGTTGCAATTTATGGCCCATTAAGCTGCCAGTCCGTTTGACTTTGGTAATTGGCTAGGCGTGTGTTGACCAAGGAATATGCTAGTCTTTCAACCTGGGCCATGGGATCTGAGTTGGAGGCCACCTGGCGCGCTGATAGTTGGAAGTGTATGATGGACTTCCTCTTGAACCCTGCATATGATTACATGAAGAAAAATAGAAACAAATATTTTGGGGGACCTGGGATTCGAACCCAGGTCCCAATGCTTTTAGACCAACGCACTCACCACTCAACCACGCTGCTTTTATTGTTATTAAAACAAGTGGCAATTATTATATTAAGAAATAATCAAAATGCTGGAAAACAGAAAAACACGCGCGCTTATTTTGAACTAACCAATGATGTATCAACACATCATTATCTTCCTCGCTGAACCTGCAAAAACAATGTTAGATAGCGGGGGTTTTTAACCCCCACTAAACATGGTGACGAAAAATAGCGATTAGGGTTGTGTTTTATATAAATGTTTCGCGAGGGTTCCAATGTGTTCGTCTTGCTCTGACGAATTCAGTCATGTGCCTTACAAGTCTTGATTTTTCTGGGTTTAGAAATCCCCAATTTCACAACTTATGAACCCTAGAAATCGTCAATGGCAATTTTTGATTTATGGCGTTTTAATCCAATTAAGTGATATCATTAGCTTCGTATGACCTCTGGCAATGCAACACAGTCAATAAAACATGTTAATTATGCATGAATTCAACAATA
Source organism: Vicia faba (assembly GCA_948472305.1). Classification (NCBI taxonomy): domain Eukaryota; kingdom Viridiplantae; phylum Streptophyta; class Magnoliopsida; order Fabales; family Fabaceae; genus Vicia; species Vicia faba. The sequence goes on along the minus strand of CATIWC010001993.1, from coordinate 251,722 downwards.
TGATTTTGAGAAAAAAAATGCAAACTGTGGTTCTGTAATGGATGATTCTTTGAGTTTTAGCACGTGAATTCAATTGCAAATTATCCCTGGGACCTCCTGCAATGTGTTAGAATCAATAAAAAGATTTGAATCGCCCTGGAATATAGAAATCAGTTTTGCACTTTTCTTGAATTTTCTTGAATTGTTTATGGCTTTTTCTGCAGCTCTCTCACGTGTGCATGATCAGGGTTTGCTTGTGTATATATAGGAGAATGAAATTAGGTCACAATCTTGAGCCAAAATCCTTTGAATTGATGATTGAATATTTGATTGAAAATCAAATCTTTTTGCATTTTAATGATTGGAAAAAGTTGCCAAATTTGGAGATTTTTGCATATTTGATTTGTACACGAAATTGCCAGCATATCTTGACCATGTTTGTTTCACAAAAAGATTGAAAAACCACATCTTTGTATTTTCCTACAATTTAAATTAATTAAATGAATTAATATTGATTAAAAATCCAATTAATTAATAAAAATAAGAAAATAAATTCAATTAAGCTTGATGGGTCGTGCATAGTCCATGGATGAAGTTTCAAGAAGAGATTTGAGGCCCATTAGCAAAAATAAGGTGTTTTGAGCAAAGTTAACTTTTGCAAATTCACAAAAATTTCCCAACTTCTCCAATGAATATCTTGCTCAATTTTGATCATATGAACATGTTCTTGGACATTTTGGAAAGGTATTGAAGTCCTCTAACCAATGCCTTTGGTCCCATGTCATTTGGATTTACCAATCTCAAGTTATGGTCTTTGACTTAAAGTGCACTTTTGTTGACTTTTGAATTTGACCTATAATATAGAAATTGATAACTTTTTGTGAGAGCATTTCTTGGACTTGGAATGTGAATATGGATTGTAGGAAATGTCATCCCCTTAAAAATGAGCATTGGATGGGATTTTTCTGATAAACCATGAAAAAGTTATGCCCTGGTCAAGATACAGTTGACTTTTCTACTGTCCAAAAATAGTAACTTTTTGCACCTTGATTATTTTTGAGCCATTCTTGTGGAATCATGATCAAGACTTGATCAAATGATGATTGTGGACTCAAAATGAGATGTTGACCAAAAATTTCTGACTTTTGACTACAAAATGACCATTTTGCCCCTGTAGTTGACTGTGGATCAAATGGAGCTTTTGACTGTGCAAATTGGCATTGAGAATCTTGAAACTTGGCATGTAGGTGCTTGAGAATGTACATGGGCCTATGAGACTTTATTGAACCATTGAAAACCCCAAATTCTTTGAAAGAACCAAAACCCTAATTTCAGCTGTCTTAGGAGGTGGTTTGACTGTGCACCTCTTGAGCAATCTTGAACCATTTGAAGATGATTCTTTGACAAATCTTGAGGAATATGGGAGGGCAAATTTTGGGGTACAACATTTATGTTATATTGTATCGTGTCCATGGAGATTGGTTATTGAATTAACGTTCAACAAATCATTCGTTAATGAGTTTGGGGTTTGAATGGGTTGAAGTAAGGAAAGGTAAAACTATTAACATGAAAATATGTTCATTCTTCAAAGGGAAATAACTTATCAAGCATGCATATAATCCAATCCTCACAAACTTAAGCCTATCTACCAGTTATACTCAACCTACAAGACTCATCGATGTTATTACGTATCAAACACAACACCCACTGTATCACCTCGGTGGTGATCTCTCAACCATCCTTAACAACACAGAAGTCAATCGTGCTACTCGCGTTGACGATCTCTCAGCACAACACAACCAGCACAGAGGAATTAATCACAGACACCCAAGTGAATGATAGCACCAAATCTATCTCTAGAATCTAGACACTATTAGACAATCATCCTAGATAAGAATTTGAGCAGTATATGTCTATAACAACCCAAATCCCTAGAACAGAGCAAAAATCAAGGATAGAAATCGACAAAGATTTGTAAAGCAAGTTTTATATAACGCCATGGGCAAAAAATATACATGAGATCAAAGTAAAAATACATACAAACTCAACATACAAAGAATACACAAACAAGAAGAGAAATGAACAACAAATCTCCAGGTTTGTCAACGCTGATCGAAGAGCAATCCACCCCGGATCATCCATATGCAAGCTTCAATATTGTTTTCTAATCTAATCCTAAGGAAAAATGTGTAAGAACAAGATTTGGTTCTGCAATATCATCTCAGAGTTTTGATGATAACAAATGAGTATGACTGTATGAACAATTTTGTTATACTAATGTTTGTTATTGTTGAGTACTTAACAAACATGTTCTGCTTCTGATGGATGGCGTGAGAAAGACATTAGAAGAGAAATGATTTTGTTTCTATGCTACACAAGTTCTGTTGAACAGTAGAAAGACACTCCATAAGGCTCTAAAGTGTAAACTCTGATATTTGTCTCAAGAAACCAGGTAAAAGATCTGAAGACAGAAGTTGTCTAGATGCTGAAGACTCAAGCTTTTAAAGACAACATGTTCTAAGGAAACCAGTGAGAAGGTATGAAGACAGAAGTTGTTACTTACGTCTAAAGACAACATATTCCAAAAAAACAAAGTTAGGAGATCCGAAGACAAAGTTTCTACTGAAGTCCAAATGCTGAAAGCTTGTGTTTCTATTTATGAAGTTCTAAAGATAAGGGTTCTGAATACCAAGTGTTGAAGACTATAAAAGACAGAAGGTCTAAAGATTCTAAAGACTTGAAGTTCTAAAGACCCAAGGTTCAAAGAAAAGGCTCTCATAACCAAGTGCTGAAGACTCTAAAGACGCAGTTCTGAAGACTCTGGAGACTTGAAGTTCAGATGACCTGATATTATGTTCTCGCTTTTAAACTCATGCTCGCAGAAGCCTCTAAAGTGAAGAAGGAAAGGAGATAATATTAACACAGTAGAAATATTACATGTTACAATCAACGTTTCATTCTACTATCATGAAAGGACGGGCGCGTCGTACGATCTTGTCCCCCACGTTACTGTTCAAACTGCAAATGTTTCTGGAAATTCCAAGAGTATCCCTCAACGGATACATTATGTTAATGGCTATATAAAGGCTTGAAGACTAAGAAAGAAAAAAAAGGCTAACTACTGAATATTCACTAGGGATGGAAATTGGGCGGGTCGGGGGTGGGTTTAGGCACACCCAGACCCGCACTCATCACTCAGACCCATACCCGCCCCGCACCCAAACTCAGTCGGGGCTAATATTTGTCCCCCCCCCCCCAATAAAAAACAGGTTTCCCCGCACCCGCCATACGCCCGCCCTAATACAATATTAATCTTTTTAAATTTATACTTTTTTTCAATAAAAATAAAAATCAATCATTAAACTAAATAATTAATTATTTTAAAATCATCTTTTATGTTTGATATTTTTATTTAAATTGTATTTTCAAAAATAAATAAATAATAATTATAATAAACATGATATTATAACATTAAAAAGTGTAAATGAGTAATAAAACTATTAAAAATAAATGAAATAAATTAAATTTAGTTAGCGGGTGCGGGTGCAGGGCGGGTACTAGCATCGCCAGCCCCCACATCCACACTGTAAAGAAAAACCAAGTTTTCCCCGCACCTGCACCAGCCCCCGATTAAATCGGGTTTTCTCTGCTAATTTTGAGGCAGGGGCGACCGGGGCCCGGCGGGAGCGGGTTTATTTGCCATGCCTAATATTCACATGCAAACGCTGCTTATTGCTTTCATATTCCAAGTCACTGTTCATAAAATAGTTTACATACTCAGCTTTTTAGAAGCAATACTCTTGTAAATAAAACTTGTATTCAAACTGTTGTTTGATATTCCTTAAGGGACCGAGTAGGTCTGAATCCTTAATAAGTCTAGATCTTGCGAGTTTTAGAAGTTGTTAGTCACTTGCGGGTATCTTATGCATTGTAATAATTAGGTTGATTATTAGTTGATATTCCTTAAGGGACCAGGTAGGTCTAAATCCTTAAGAAGTCTAGGGCTTGCGAGTCTAGAGGTTGTTAGTCACTTGCGGGTAGCTTGTGCAAATTGTAATAAGTTTGGTTAAAGTGGATTAAGTCCTTAATTGAGTGAGTCGAAATCACCTTAGCGGGTGGACTAGACTAGCTTGTTAATTTTCAAGTGAACTAGTATAAACATACATTGTTCTTTACTTCTTGTTCTTACTTATTGTTATTATCAAGAGTGAAGGAAAAACATTTTAACTTAAAGGGGAATATTTTTTTAAAAGAATAGTTTTGTTTTAAAAACCCAATTCACCCCCCCTGTTTCTCGAGTTTTCACACCTTCAATTGGTATCAGAGCTCCGGTTTTGAGAAGATAAAAAGTTTAAATTTTTATCAACACTTAACAGTGTCCAGTACCGATCCAGTGTGTCTGAAAAATTAATGGCTACATCTACTTCCACTGTTGATAATAGGGATAATGATAGAGATCACTATAGTTCAAAACCTCCTATGTTTGATAGAGAGAAATTTGACTATTGGAAGGATATAATAGAAAGTTACTTTCTATCATATGACTTGGATCTATGAGACTTGGTAGTTGATGGCTACACTCATCCAGTAGATGATAAAGGTCATAAGATTGCAAGAAGTGAAATGACTGAAGCACAAAATAAAGTATGCAGAAATCACTACAAAGCAAGAACCATTCTTCTAAGTGTTGTCTCATATAATGAATATGAGAAAATCACAAATAGAGAGACTGCAAAGTCTATTTTTGATTCTCTTCGGATGACACATGAAGGTAACACACATGTAAAAGAAACAAAGGCTTTGGCCTTAATTCAAAATTATGAAGCCTTCAAGATGGAAGACGACGAATCTGTGGAAATAATGTTTTCAAGATTTCAGACTCTTGTGGCAGGACTTAAGGTTTTGAACAAAGGATACTCCACCGCAAATCACGTTAAAAATATTATCAAAAGTCTGCCTGTTAAATGGAGACCAATGGTAACTGCCTTAAAATTGGTAAAGGATCTGAACAACACCTCTCTTGAGGATCTGATTAGCTCTTTAAAAAGCCATGAAATAGAGCTGGAACAAGATGAACCTCAAAAGAGGTTAAAATCAGTTTCTCTAAATTCTAATTCTGGGAAAACCAAGGCTTACCAAGCTAAGGAAGAATCAGAAGAATCTGAAGAAGATTTAAATGATGATGATCTGTCTTTAATATCCAGAAGAATAAGTCAAATCTGGAAGCACAAACAAAGCAAGTTCAGAGGTCAAAGAAGGACGTATGGAAGAGGTGAATCCACTTCCGTTCAGAAAAATGCTTCTGGAAAAGAAGTCACTTGTTTTGAATGCAACGAGTCTGGACATTACAAAAATGATTGTCCAAAGCTAAATAAAGACAAAAAGTCTAAAAAGGCTTGCAAAGATAAGAAAGGTCTCATGGAAACATGGGATAATTCAAAATCAGAAGATGAAGATTCTGATGAAGAACAGGAAAACATGGTATTCATGGCCAGGACCAGCAGGGGAGAAACAGCACCAGAAGACAAACTGGCAATTAATTATGAGTCAGACTCTGATGACGGCAAAGAGGTAATTTCTTCTTTATCTCGTTATAAACTTGAAATTGGTTTAATTGAATTAATCAAAAGGTATCAATCTCTTCTAATTAAATACAAAATATTGAAAAAGAGTATTGTGGCTACTTCAGAGAACACAACTATAGATGAGAAAAGTATTGTTGTTTTAAATGAAAAACTATCTGTTTTATAAAATCAAACACTGCTCTGAGAAGTAAAGTGTCTAGATTAGAAAAAGAGATTATCTCTAACACATCTGTACTGACGTAGTAATAAGATATGATAGAGATTTTCAACACTTCCTTGCTAAAAGCATAGATAGAAGCAAAATGACTTCAATGATCTATGGTGTTAGCAGAAATGGAAGCAGAGGCTTGGGGTATTCAAGGCCATCAAAGAAAATTGATGAGACTCTGAATGTCAAACCAAAACCTCTTTCTGAACATTTCATAAATTTGAAATGTCCAGAACAAGGAAGTTTTGATACTTCTGTAGCACGAACACATACACACAAAAAAATAATTTTAAACCAAAGTATGATGCACAAATTTCACATGATTATTCTGTTGCACGAAAATCCAAAGGGGTCAGAACCTATGAAACTTCTAACAAAAGAGGAACCATAAAGTGGGTACCTAAGGATCAGAAAATATACATTGCAGATCTCCTTAATGGAGCCATTGAAACACCAGTCGTGGTACCTGGACAGTGGATGCTCGCGACACATGACGGGTAAAAGGCATATGTTCCAAGATTTAGAACTTAAATCTGGAAACATGACCAGTATCAGAAGCAACCAGAAAAGAAAAATGATTGTCTGAGAAAGTTGTATAAACCAAAATGCAATTTTTAGAACAAGACCAAACCTTAAATCTTCTGAAGAAGCACTTCTGAGCCTAAATGATTTTTCTTATGCAAGCTCATCCTATGAATAAAGTATGGATTCTGAAGATTATCTATCAGACTTCTATTAGTAATGTTTCTACCTTCCTTAAATCATATTACTGTTATTTCTTTCAGAACCTCAGTAATCATAAGATATTTCGGTCAGAAATGACTTTGATTAGATGGAAATATTTTGGTTCTCCAGACTCTAAAGATATTAAACGTGTCACTTAGTTAGATGTATTAATTAACATGTGTAACCCTTGGTTATGCATAATTATCACACGCTACCTAAGTTAGGCAATGATCAGTGTGCATATTTCTTGGAATTTGATAGATATCATAATCATTTATTTTATTTAATGCTCCTAATTATCATTTTTTACTTTTAAAATACTATAAATCACACCCACGCACACTCTCACCACTTCACAAATTAGAAACCCTAAACCCCCTTCTCTTTCAACCGCCTTTCTAGGTTCTTCCTCAACAATCTTCAACATCCATTCATCTTCTCCCTCAAATCAAATTCATGATGACCAATTATCAAAAAGAAGCAGTTAATTTTGCAAAAGAATTTGATCAAGCATCAAAACCACCAGTTACTTATAGCTCTTCATTATCATCTACTTTCACTCCATCATCTTCATCATTTCCTCTTGTAAACACAACTATTTCTACTGTTTCTTCTACATAAGTAAATGAGAATCACATCACTCAACAAACATCTCAAGTTCACCGCATCCTTCCTCCACAAGAATTAGATGTTCTCCGTGAATTTTTGGTTGATTTCTATAATTTAGCTGATAATAGGGTTGACCTAAAAGAAGAATTAGAAGCTCAGGGATGGGAAAATTAATTTAACAGGCTTCATGGTCCTGTCTATGAAGATTTAGTGAAAGATTTATGGAAGAATGCTAATTGTGATGATCTGCATATTGTATCTGATGTTATTGGATTGAGGATTGTTATAACTGAAAAATACATTACTGATATTCTAGGTTTGAAGTTTATGGAAGGAAAATGTAAATACAAAATAGAGAAGAAGTTTAAAACTACAAAGAGTAAATTGATGTTTGCAAATAAGTCACTCAATCAAGTATTGTTTAAAAATTACTCTGATGAGAAGACAAATTACAAGAGCAAGGATCTTCATCAAAATTTCAGAGTTTGACACAAGATCATTTAGGGCTGTATAAACCCAAGACCTGCTTCAAACTCTTCTGATTACTTCAATTTTAGTCAAAAGTTTATGATGTATTATTTTCTAACCAACCAGAAAATCAATCTTCCCTATGTCTTATTCAATTACCCAAAGGATATTCTTAAGAAAACGAGAACCACTACAAATCCTAAGAAGAATGTTCCTACCTATGTCCCTTGTGGACGTCTTTTGACTGACATTCTTATGGACAGTGGGTTAGTAAAATCTCTGTTAGAAGAAGCACATTACACTGGATATTTGTCTCCCAGCATTGGAGAATCATTTACTGCACAAAACTTAAGGAATATGCAAATAATCGAATAGATTAAAGTCAAACCTCTGGGTGAACCTTTTGAAGCCACTACTCAAAGAAGGATTCCAATTACTGGTTATCCTCTTTTTTCAAAGATGGATAATATATCAAGTGTTGTTATATATGTTCGAATAATGGAAGAAGAAGGACATGATATGCCCAATTTCGGTTACACTAAACTTCCTGCTGAAGAAGTGGATTATGATGTAAGAAAAGGAAATAAAAGATCAAAAACTGTTGAACCAAAGAAGAAGAAGAAAGCTAGATTTATTCAAGAAACAATTAAGGGTGCTACAACGTCTGAAATATCCAGTAAGTTTGACACTCCTACTTCTGATCCAATTCTTTCTGATGCTTCAAAAGACAAAAGAAAAGAATTATCGAAAGCCTCTGAGATAGAGAAAAAGGGGAAGAAGAGACAAATATTTGAATCCTCTGAATCTCAGGGTCTACCCTCTGAAACTGGAAAATCTTGGAGTCTACTGTTCTTCCTACTACCATTTCCAATGATGCTCCTGAATATTTTAATGCACCTTTAATAACTACAATGACACATTTTCTAAATCCAGCATGTCCAATTCACAAGTCATTTTTAAACCATTTATCTCTGCCACATTATTATCATCCATTTCAACAACTACTACCAATTTAAACAAACCTGCACTAGAATTATCAAATAAAACACCACCATTCCAAACAATATTTCAATATGTATTCACAAACCAAAACTCAAACATAAGTGAATCTATCATAGATCCATCTGTTTCTCACTCTACACCCATAAAAATCACCTTATCTACTGCACCCTCTGATACTTTTTCATCCGAACCAGTTGTTATACCCGTTTCTGAACAATATACCTTTTTCGACCTTGATGATCTGACTAAACTACCTTTTGAAACTATCAACTCTGAAGTTATTCCTTTCAACTTAAACTGGCAATAATCATATATGAAAACCTTCTCCTAAGAACTTGGATGAATGCATTAACATCTTTATAAACAAGTATAAGAAAAGTATTGCTAAATTAAAAGTAGAGGAAAGCACAAGCATCGAACCTTAATATATGGATGGTTCTTGGAAGAAGTTTCAGAAATGGATGTCTTCTGAAGTTGAACCAATAAATACCTTTTCTGAAGCATCCAAAATTGGGGATGTTCAAATGGTATCTAAAAGAAAGGAAGAAATAGAGAGAGAGAGTTAAATATTTGTGTTGTACCCCAAAATTTTCCCTCCCATTTTACTCAATACATGCTCATTGAGGTCTTTAATTGCTCAAGGTTGACCAAAGAATTGATCAGACCAATTCTCCTCATAGGCAATAAACCTCCAACTAGGGTTTCACTTTTCAAAAATAATTTTGGGTTGAAAAGACCTCAATTTATTTCCATGGTCCTAATATGTCTTCAATATTGTCCATGTCAAATTTCATGCCTTACACTACAAGTTTGCTCAGTCAATTGCTCAAATGTTTGAAAATCAACTATACTAGGTCAAAAGTCAACGGTGGCCCATATACAGTCAAACTTCAAAAAATTTGGTCAACATAAATATTTTATAGTGATGTACATCATTTGATCAAGGGTTGATCATGATTCCTCAAGGAATGCCCTTAATTCATCAAAAGCCAATAATTGTAAAATTAGGGTTTCTATAGGAAAAGTCAACTGAACTTTGACCAGACATAATTTTCACATAATTCATCCATTTTAACCCAACCAAAGCTTATTTTGAAGAGAATCCAATTCCCTACAACTTATCTTTTTCCCTCAAGTTCAAGAAATGCACCATTTGAAATATACAAGCTCCTACATTACAGGTCATTTTCAGAAAGTCAACAAAAGACACTTTTTCCAAGACCATTTACATCAATATAATATATTCAAATGAAAATTTTATCAAAAGAGGTATTGAAGTATACATCTTGGGATTTCCAAAAAGTCCAAGATCATCATCATTGGTTAAACATTGAGCAAGTTATGGCTTGTACACGTTGGACAATTTTCAAGAAAATACATAAAGCCAACTTTGGGAAAATTCATTTTTAAGTTAGTAGGCCTAACTTTTAGGACATAAACATGTTCAAGACATGTCTAAGGACCCCTAAACACATTCATGCAAATGCTTGATTTTTTATTTTATTTATTTGGATTTTATTCATTTAAACTCAAGAATAAATCAAATAAATTGTAAAAATACTTGGGCTAGCGCATGGATTGGTTTATTTGAAGCCCAATACAGCTGTTAACAACCAACAAACTTCCCATTTTCGTGCAAGGATTAAAATTGGCATGAAATCTCATTTTTGGCAATTTTTCAAATATGTGATCATGGTCTTAAAACATAACCTTAATGCCATGATTATTTCCTTATTGCATTGCCTTCTCAATCTCCTATAAATATATAACACTCTTGCAAGTATTGAACATGCATACATTTCCCACAAGAGCTCCACAAAATTCCAAAATTTCACAAAGTTGTCAAAAATTGAATCCAGAGTTCCAGCCCTTTTCAATCCAAACCAAGGGTCAAGCCTTCCTCCTGAAGCTCCCAGGAGGCCAAATCATCTCTCATATATGCCTGAAGCTACCTGGAACCGGACAATCAAGTCATCACCGTTTTGGTATAATCACAAACTCAAATCTTTATTTTTACGAATTATTGAATGTTTTGATATGTGTGTATAAGTTTATGCGCGTCATTAGAACATATTAAGAGCACTACATGGAATGTGTGACGTCTAGATCTTGAGATGCCATGTTTAAACTGTGCTAGGGTTTTTTGATCGTAACTCAGGATACAGAAGTTTTCTGGCCAATCTAAGGCCATATTCGTGACCAGGGCGGAATTTTGAGTGGGATAAGGTCTTTGTTTGGTCTTGAAACTAACGATTTTGCAGGATCCAGGTTTTGGTGCACCGGAGAAGACGACCAAAGTTTGACTCTGACGTCCCTCTGGTCGTTTGACTCAGGCGTGTGCTGTGTGGAAAGGAAGCGTGCCCTTATTGGTCTATTTGAATGTAGGGGGCCCATCAGTGCACATTTTATTCTTTAAATATTGATTTGTTTCATTTTCTAATATAATATCATCATTTCATTGATATTAACGAATGGATAAGCATCTCAGATGACAAAAGGAAAGGTGTGTATTGGAAAGGACCTGGGTTCGATTCCCATGTCATACATTTTGCTTTTTTTTCTAACGAAACTATTACAGATCCAATACGCTGCATTACCAAGCACCTACCATGTGCCTTCACATCTGGGCCATCAAATGCCAACAGATAGAGATCTACCACCTCAAGCACGTTGTACATATGAACCCTCAAGGAGCCATCCACATGGAATTAGGCACAAAGTCTGGGTTGATTTGGTTTGGGCCCAGCGAATTTCAATTCCTATACCCCCAAATAATGTCTTTAACTATCATTGCCGGCATATGTAAAGTCTTTCGACTTAAAGCATCAACCACGACATTAGATTTACCTAGATGATAATTCAAACTGAACTCATAATCTTTCAACAACTCCAACCATCTTCATTGTCTCATATTCAATTCCTTATGATCAAATAAATACTTGAAACTCGTATGGTTGCTAAATACTTCAAATCTAGAACCAAAAAGATAATGTCTCCAAATCTTCAACATAAACACCACCGATGCTAACTCTAAGTCACGCGTAAGGTAATTTCTCTTATGAACTATGAGTTGTCTAGAAGCATAAGCAACAACTTTTCCATTCAACATTAGACACCACTAAGTCCCATCTTTGACGCATTCATAATACACTACAAATGACTCACTCAGATTAGGCAAAACCAATACCGGAGCAGTCGTCAATCCTTTCTTTAGTCCTACAAAACTTGCTTCACATGCAACATCCCATACTTGAAATGATGAAAAACTATCCTTTTTAATGCCGAACATCTCATTTCTCAACTTATTCGCCAACAACATATTATGCTTGACCTCATCTCGAACAACTGTGATAATAATCATTTATGCCCAAAAAATCTCTAGTTCCGTAAACGACTTCAGAGTCCCTCCATATAGGAATGAATATACCATATTTGAAAACACTTTCATAGGATAAAATATATTCTTATCTCCTCACATGTTTAAACGGAACACCAATTCGATACTCAGAACCCAAGATATGAATTTCCAAAGTTATTCGAAAATGTAAACACCGACGTCATACAACGACATACTATTACACACCTTACGATAACATCAGAACAAAGTTTCTTTGTACCAGTACCAACACTTACCATTCTTGAAACCATACTCATCTCCTCGCATTTCCAACTCTGACTCGTGACTCAAAACATTCCAACAACTTCAACAACTTTTGCAATCACTCACAAGGATCCCTCAACAAGGTGTACATCAATATGTCACTCTATCACCGTTCATACATTGATATCTTATACAAGGGATACTCAAACCGACAAATTCCCAGTTGTTGTACCCCAAAATTTGCACTCCCATTTCCTCAACATTTTCTCATCACAAGAACTTTGAAGATCAAGATCCAGTTAGGGTTTCCTCTGCTCAAGACTTCTCCTTGCACTGTGGACTCAAATTAGGGTTTGTGTTTGCCTAAGGATGTTTTGACCTAAAATGCCTAAGATGACTTTCATGCTTCATATTGGACTCCCAAGTTTACCCATGCCAAGTTTCAAGTCTTGATTCCAAGATTTGCCCAGTCAATTGGACAGTTGACCTAGAAATCAGCTGTATTGGGGAAAAAGTCAACTGTGGCCAATTGACAGTCAAATCTCATGAAATTTGACCCACATCAACATTATGAACTCATATGAACCATTTGATCAAGTTTGGATCACAATTCTCCAAGAAATTTGATCAGATCACCAAAAGGGCAAAATGGTCATTTTTAGGGTTTTGACTGCACAAAGGCAATTTTTGACTGTTTGACCTAGCCAATGGCAAATCAAGCTCACATATAGCCTCAAGGACTCAATGAAATGGTCTTGACACATTCATCAAGTTCAAAAGATCCCAAGTACACAAGATTGATAGTTGAATTTCCCAGTCAATTGATCAATTTTGACTGTACACTGAAAAGTCAAACTTTGACTTTTTGGTCAAAATCAAGAGTCAAGATTCATTTTTCATCAAAACATGCCAAATCATGAAACTTGTTCACCAAGAAATCACAAAATGCAAATTAGGGTTTGAAAATGGAATTTTTCATAACTTAGAATTTTTCTAAGTTATGAAAAACCCCAATTTTTTCCCAACTTTGCCCCACCTTTTCAGCAAGATCCATTTGGATTCAAACAAAAGTCAAAACATGAAAGTTGTATCTTGTTGCATAATCTACAACTTTGATTCACAAAGTTTTCTCATTTGAAGCTTGTATCTCAAGTTACAATTTTTTGAATAAGGGCACTAAACCATTTTTAACTTAGTGAAATTTTAACCTATTTTGACAAGGTTTTCTACCCCACTTCAAGACCACTTTTCATACCCTTCCACTTGGAATTCTAATTTGCATTTCAAAGATGGATTGTAGTACACATTCCAAGATTTCCAAAATGTCCAAGAACTCATCAAACAACCTCATAACTTGAGAGATTCGAATTTCACAAGTTGGCAAAAATTCACTTTTGTTCTTCATCAAAACATGTTCATAACTTTGCAAATCTGAACTTAGCTTGCTTTATGCTTGATTACAGGTCCTTGAACCATTCCATACTCAGTAATTTAATGCATATTCAATGTGTTAAGGTGTTGTTCTTTGAGTGCAAGCATTGTATGCAAGATTAATCCTAAACTAGATAAAGTGCTTTATCCATTTTTGTAAAAAGCTAGCTTTATGTCAAATTGAAATCCAATAAGGTACAAGCAAAATCCTTTTGGCACAAGATTATGGGAAAATTGCTCTGATCAAGAGAGGCTTATGCAGCAGGATTAGAGGCCCCTACTGACCTAAAACACCAAGTGACCATTGCTTGCTTCAAATTCAAGTAACATTGCATAACTTGTACCATATCTCATCTCAACTTACAAACACAAGAAAGAAGTTATCAAACACCTTACACACAACATATCCAAGCTTTGGCACGAGTTTTTAACCTCTCAAGCACCCTCCATCTCAGAATCACCTTGAAACTGCTCAAACAGGGCAACCCCTGCAGATTGAGTGCTATCTCTCAATCCCTTCAAGCATTCTTGCCCAAACCTGTTCCTCTACCTTCCTTACAACCTATGCAAGCTAACCATGACTTGAAACCTGACCTGTAACACCTCCAAGCCACTTCACCATTTTTAAATTTCTGTTTTGCAGTTGGAGTTCACTAGCTCGATTCAGGGAGTTTCAAGACAAAGTAGGACTTGGAAAAGCATCCTCACACTTCAAGGAAGCTATACAAGTCATCATTTCACTCTGAAACATCCTCCATTGCAAAGCTCGATTCCAACTGAACAGGTACATTCATGAAGTTCTATCTCCCTTATTAGGCATTGTTAGCTTTAGGTTTGTAAAGAAAACATGTCACAATCATAGCCCTGAACATGCTCATATGATTAGATTTCATTTATATTTCGTGTGCTTAGAGAATTTCATGTCTGAACATTGATGAAAAGTTAGGTCAGAAATTGGGGGAGGAGAAATTATCCCTCATCTTAGAGAGTTAGGTCAAGTTCTTTACATGGTTGAAACCGTCTCTTGATGCTCTACACTTTTCATGTTATGAGTTTTGCTTGAAAGTCCAGGAATCCAGAGATAAAAAACACGTGTTTGCTTGAAGGATATTGTTCAGAGGTTGAAGAAGACAGGTCTTCTGGGCTGGGCCTGGAAATTTTTCTTATTTGCACCACTTCATTACTCATGAACCCCCTGAGCCCATTTGCTTCATTTTTGACCCTTTTTGACTTTTTCTTTTTTGAATGACTTTGTTTATTTTTTCTCATGACATTAAAAAAATAAAAATATTTTTTCCATCATTTTTTGTATTTATTGCATATTTATTTGTTTATTTCTCTTGTTTGAACATAAATATTATATATATACTATTATTAGAATAAATATAGGAAAATAGTGTAAATACATTTTATTTTTTATTTATCTTCTGAAAATATTCCACATAAAAAAATACTTTTTATTTTATTTTATTAAATATTAAATATTTTGCACATAATGCATATTTAAGAAATTAATATATATATATAAATATATGTTTATTAATATATTTAAGCTAAAATATAAAAATACTTGAATTTTTCATTTTTATTAATATTTGATACAAAAATACTTTTTTTCATAATATACTTCATTTTATTTTATTTTTATAAATAATAAATAAATATTTGTATTAAATTAGATAATAATACATTTTCTTTAAAATTAGGGTTTTTTGCCCTAAATTCAAAATACTCCAAAAAATAATATAATTTCTATTTTCTTTTCTCTTTTACATAAATAATATTTTTTCATACATATACAAAACATTTCTTTTGCATCTTGCATTCTTATTTAATTTTTGTACATTGATTAAATTGCAAATATTCAAAATGATGTAATAATTTAGATTTAAATTCTTGTCAATATCCCCATTTGAACATTTGTACCCCCCTTCCCATATTTGGTTCTGTAATAGCTTAGTAATTTAAATTTCGCACTTTATTGCTTTCTAATGATAACATGTTAGAATTAGGGTTTGTATGCGAAAAAACGATAAAAAAAATAGTTATGACCTAATCTCAAGATAAACAAGCATGAAAATGGACACACAAATCACACTTGCACCCCCTAGGGTATTCCACTTTGTTGCCTTCAAATAAATGGGCCATGTTGTATGTTGAACTTCTTTGGGCAAAGCAAACCATTTGAATGATCATAGTCCCTCGATAAAACTTTTCAAAAACAAACAAAAACAAATGATCAAGTCCCTTAAAGAAAATTGCCCAAAGACATTTAACGCCGTTGCAATTATGGTCTAAACGATGACCCACGCCTGTCCCTTTCACATCCTAACATGAGATTGTCCACCAAATACAATGGTGGAACAAACTTGTTAAAAGGGTTAAAACATAGCAATAATCTTTTGAGAAATTTAGGAGTAGATAACCTCTTAGTTACTTGAATCAAACTTGCAAAACAAAACACTTGCCTAATTTCAAAACCACACAAACACTACATTTTCAAAACAACTTTTCAAACACAAAATGAAAACCTTTTCAAAAGACATACATCTTTGTATACATCCCCACATGGATCATTACAAAGGTTGCCACCACATTGGCATCTTTTCAAAACATTTTCAAAACCCACACACTCAAGCACCATTTAAAACAGTTGAAAACAAAAGGCAAGTGATCTAAGCAAGTAACTAAGAGCCCATGGATAACCATGGATAGAAAGGGTGCTAATACCTTCTGTGATCGGTGGATCTGGAACTGACTGTTTAACGCTGGTTCGCGAAATGTCGCGGAAGCAAGAGTCGCCACCGTCTTTTATTTTCTCCAAATGGAAAGGACAAAAGCACAGAAAAATTCCTTAAAGAGATTGCTCTCGGTTCGGGAGGTAGATTATAGAAAGGGAAGGTGTTAGCACCCTTTCTATCCATGGTTATCCATGGGCTCTTAGATACTTGCTCATTGTGTTTTCAAAAATGGTTTGTTTGATTTTCAACTGTGGGTTTTTAAAAAGTTTCTTTGAAAATTCCAGTTCGACTCTTGTATCAGAGTGTTTGAAAAATTGCTTTGAAAGCTTTTGAAAAGTGTCGGTGTGAAAAGATTTTTGAATTTGGTTTTGAAGAGAGCAAGTATCCATGAGAACCTACCTACCCTAAGGAATTCGTGTGTAAATGTCCTTTAAAGTAGTGCCATCCCACCATTGAGAGGTAGGTAGCACCACCGTTGGAGGTGTTCGGGTCAATTCGAAGGTTCGGGACATGGTGATCACCGGAGCAATAGGAAGACACCTTAGAAGCTACCCTCATGCCAGGTTCCCGGATCATGAGGACTTACTAAGACACCCTCTACTCGACGATCACCTTTCGAGGCAAGGCAACAGTGAGGCGTACCCTAGGGGTGGTGTGTGCGATTCGTGTATCGTTTTCATTTGCATTTATCTTGTCATGTTATTGGTGATCTAACGTTTGATTTTATTTAAGGCCATTCATTCTTGCATGCTTTGTTTAACAGTTAAAAATATTTGCGGAAAAGTAAATTCTAAGCTATTACAAATGGCGCGGGTCCACATCGCCAAAATTAAACCGGACCCGATTTGACAGAAAAATAAATAAAGCAAATAAGAGTGCGAAAAGTAAATGTTACAAAGCTTTGGGAGAGATACATAATTGTTTGAATGACATAAAATAAACATGCAAAATTAAACAATTAAAAATATGGGCGTTGGACCCTTTTGCAAAATATTAAAATTAATGAGGAATTAAAATTAAAAATTAAAAGAGAACGTTTTTGGTATTTTGTGTTTTTTAAGATTCAATAGAAAAAAGAATTAATTAAAATTAACTAACCCTAATTCTAATGGTTTTTAAATTTATTATGAAAGTATTAAAATTTAACCTAAATTAAACCTAAGTTTTTATGTACAATTTAATTATAAAAATAAATAAATAAATAAGTATTATGATGAAAAAAGGAAAAATTAAAAGGAAATAAAAATTATCAATTAAACCTAGTTCTACATTTTTTAGATTTTTTATGAAAAGAATTAATATTAAAACCTAATTTAAAACTAATTAATTACATGCCTTTATTTATGAAAATATTAGAAATAAAAATTATTTATTATATTTTTTATTTTTTCTGATTTTTAGGCATTTTTTTTGTATTTTGTAAAAAATAATTAATTAAATAAACAGTAATTAAAATAAAAATAAGAATTAAAACAAGAATAGAAAAAATAGAAAAAATGAAAAGAAAGTGCAAACCAAAGGGGGTCTGCCCCTGATTTTGGAGGTATAGCCCAAGGTTTCTGGCCCAATAAGCTTTGATCTTTTTGACTTTTCTGACTAGCATGTGGTGCGTGGACTAGGGCTTAGTGTGTTCACCCAATCTGTGCCTTTGATCTGAAGCAGCTGGACGCGTGGAAGGATAGATCTGGAGGATGTATGGTGAGCTCCAACGCTTGTGCTGCATGTGAAGATGATTGGAAAAATATTATTGGGAAAGCATGAGACCTGGGGCTCGAACCCAGGTCATGGACATTGCAAAGGTGTACACCTGCCACTGAAGCGCTTTGTTCATTCATGAATTAATATAACAACTAAATATTATAAAAGAAAAAGGTTAGTGGCCTTGGAAACGCGCGCGAGATTTTGAATAAGCCAATCAGCGTGTGACATGAAATCATCTTCTCCACCTTCCCTGAAATATAAAACATTGAGCAACGGTTTTAGACGCGTTGCTTTAGGGACGTTTTGAAAAAATAGCGAATAGGTTTTAGGCACTCATAAATTGAGCGCGATGTGTGTTTCCTGTTCGTCTCCATGCGCTGAGTAGAATGGTCTTGGTCTGGAGTCATAATTTTGCCTTGGGTGAAAAGCCCCAATCTGAAGCTTGCAAACCCTAAAAAGTAATCATGGCATAATCGTGTGTATAGCATAAAAATACAATTAAATGCATTGGTTAGTATCAGAACATCATAAGGAATACAAATCCATGATTAGAATGCCATGAGAATGCCTAGAATTAAAAATACGATCGTAACTTTTCTTCTGTACAGTTCATGCTCGATATACCAGTTTTTGGAGTTTGAATGGGTGTTTTTGATTGGAACACGTTTAGGAACCTTCAAGGAAGCTAATGGAATAGGAATTAGGTCTCGAATCGCCCTCTAAAGTTGATTTCAGAATTGTGTTTTTTGACAATTTTTTCAAGTTCTTCAATGGCCTTTGAGCGCAGCTTAGAGTGTATGGGCATTAGGGTTGTGTTCAAGCATTTGTAGTGAATCAATTAGGTTAAGAAAATTGATAAAAATCTCTTGCAATCATGGTTTTCAATATTTGATTTTTCACCATTATGTTTTCAATCTTTTCCATGTGCTCTTGTATCAATTATGCTCAAATCAGACCAAATCTTTCCCTATTGACCTATGCACGAAATATTGAAGGCAAAATATGCATGAAAAGATTTATTAGGTCAAGTTATATATTTTTCACATATTTAAATGATTTAAATGAATTAATATAAATAATAATTCAAATAAATAAATAAAAAATGAGAAAATACTTCCCTTTGGGCCAAGTGGTCGTGCACATGCTTAGAATGATGAATCATGGAAGAAAAATGGGCCCATTAGCAATTTTAGGTCATTTGAAGTAGTGTTGACTTTTCAAAATATCCAAAAATTTCCCAACTTCCACAAGGCATAACTTGCTCAATTTTTAAGCTTTTCTCATGTTCTTGGACATTTTGGAAAGGTCTTTGAGTCCTCTAACCAATGCCTTTGGTCCCATGTCATTTTGATTTACCAATCTCAAGTTATGGCCTTTGACTTAAAGTCCCTTTTTGTTGACTTTTGAAAATGACCTATAATGTTGAAATTGATAACTTTTTGTGAGATCATTTCTTGGACTTGAAACATGAAGATGAGTTGTAGGAAATGTCTTTCTCTTCAAAATGAGCTTTGGATGGAATTTTTCTGATAATCCATGTGAAAGTTATGCCCTGGTCAATTTCAGTTGACTTTTTCAGCTGTCCAAATAAGGAAACTTTTGCATCTTTGATGATTTCTGAGCCAAATTTGAGAATCATGATCAAGCATTGATAAAATGATGTTTGTGGCTTCAAAATGATATGTTGACCAAAAATTTGAACTTTTGACTGTCAAATGACCATTTTGCCCCTACAGTTGACTGTAGTGCAATTAGGGTTTTTGACTGTGCAATTTTGAGCTGAATGCCTTGAAACTTGATATGAGGATGCTTGATCCTATTTGTAGGCATATGAGACTTGATTGGGCCTTTGAAAACTTCATTTCTTTGATCAGAACACAAACCCTAGTTTTGACTGTATGGGAGACCTTTGCACTGTGCAATCCTTGGGGAATTTTGTGACTTGGCTTGGCAATTTCTTGGAGAATATGGGAGGGCAAATTTTGGGGTACAACAGTTGCCCCTGTTCAATCTTCTTAGACCTGAGGATGCAGATTGGCTGACGTGCCTTTCGTAATCCGAGGGTAGAAGATGATTGAACACTAAAATGCCCAGAAATTTGCGCTCACATGTTAGCAGTGTGGTGGGAGAATGGGCTTATAGATGCCATTTGGAGATTGCTGGATAGGGTGATGGGCTTATAGATGCCATCCGGATGTTGATCGCGTAGGAGATCCCTTAGCGAGAACCTGTATACCTGCAAAACAGAAAATGAGTACCTGACACGTCGCAGGAGTTGGTTTTCAGATGCTTGGTACAAATATGTCCTGACTAGTTACAGGAGTTGAGTCTGGAGCTTCAAACGATGATGAATGAACCAGGGATGGTTACTGCCTTAGCCTGAATGGTAAGAGAACCTTGGGCGACTTTAACTTCAACAACGCTCGTTGAGAAAATCTTGGGTGTCTTCTACTGGGATAAGCATCAGGGAGATCTTAGGGTCGATCTGACTGAACCAGAGGAGGCCTTTGACTGGATAAGCATCAGGAAAATCTTAGGGTCGATTTAACTGAACCGGTCTAGGTCTTGAAATATCTTCAACTGGATAAGCATCAGGGAGATCTTAGGGTCGATCTGACTGAACCAGAGAAGGCCTTTGACTGGATAAGCATCAGGAAAATCTTAGGGTTGATTTAACTGAACCGGTCTAGGTCTTGAAATATCTTAAACTGGATAAGCATCAGGGAGATCTTAGGGTCGATCTGACTGAACCAGAGAAGGCCTTTGACTGGATAAGCATCAGGAAAATCTTAGGGTCGATTTAACTGAACCGGTCTAGGTCTTGAAATATCTTCAACTGGATAAGCATCAGGGAGATCTTAGGGTCGATCTGACTGAACCAGAGAAGGCCTTTGACTGGATAAGCATCAGGAAAATCTTGGGGTCGATTTAACTGAACCGGTCTAGGTCTTGAAATATGATTGAGAATTTCAACTGCATCTTTCCTGAAAGGTAAAAATCAGTCATACGCAATGCATGATATGGATCAAGCAATGATGTTCTCAACATAAATGAGACTTGTATGATATGATGCGTCTATGCATGTTATAATGATGTATGTGAAGTTTTATGTATGTTTTCGTCTAGGAAAGTGAATCCTTGACGGGTGCCGGGAAGTCGTATCCTGGGCTGATGTTGAAGAATAAATTTGCTTCCGCTGGGGATGATAACTGCAAGAATACCGGTAGGAGAAAATGACTCCGCTGGGGAATAAACTTGGCGAATGGAAGATTCTGCGGGGAGAAAAATACTCTAGCAACCATGCTGGGAAGCAATACTCTGTGGGGAGATGCTTTGTTAAATGTTGATAGTTACTTGCTGGGAATACCCTTGTTGTTAGAAGTGTTGATAGACTTCGCTGGGGATAAGAAGGCTTCGTTGACGACGCTTTTTCCGTGGCTTTTGGCTGAGGATAACCCAGTTATATCCTGTTAAGGAAATAACTCTTTAAGTAAATTCGGGCGACGCGTTCGTGCTTTGCGAGGGAATAAGCCTCCAGAATCTACTGGGGATAAGCTTACTGCTTGGGGAGATGGATTCCAACTTTCCTGGGGAAGCTGGATTGGACTCTCCTGGGGAGTTTTGATATGCTAGGGGAGTGATCCCTTTGAATGTTGGTATGCCGCCGGGGAACAATCTTTAGGTCGAGACTGTCGGGGATGCTTGTTATGAATATATGCTGCTGGGGAAGGTTGAGATTTGCGGGAGGATACTCAACTTCCTTGAGGTTTATCAACTCTGCTTGGAGAAGAATGCACTGTTTGCTGACTCTCTGGGGAATTGAAATGTACTGGTTATGTTCTTTAGCTGAACCTACCTTGGTACCTTGGAGGATAGCACAATTAGACTGCTCAGACAACTCTTTTATTGCCCCTGTTTCTAGTGTCACCTGCAATTAATTCCTTTGTTTCGTATGCAAATATTTATGAGTTAGCAAATTATTGTCAATGCATATATCACAAATTGAACCTTGGACGTTCTTCGCAAAACAAAACAGAAAAAGAAAAACACTTGGCACGTTTAACTGAAAATATATTTGTATTGATTTTTTGAATGGCCTGTGAATAGGCGTTTTGGGTACAAGAGGCTGACGTCCTAGTAAGAGGAACGCCGCCGAACAAGAGAGTTTATACAAATTTTGTACAAAAGAAAACAAAACAGCTGTGTGAAATGATCCACTGGGTTTCAACTCTGCTATTGCTTTTATAACTCTGAGCGTCTCATCACTTGATGACCTTGGTTGAAGGTGAAGCTGACTGATCGATGCCGTCTGAACTTGATATAGATATCGGATTCTGGATGCAAAGTGATCCAATGAGACATAGTATTACGCTTTTATCCCTAATTTTTGCCTGGACTGCCCTTTCGGGTTTTCAGTCCACCGGGATACCCATTTTTGCCCAAGCCGCCTTTTCAAGTTTTCGACTTGTCGGGTGTACAGATTTTTTTCATTTCATCCCTCATTTTGCCCGAACCCTTTTGGTTCGCCGGGAAGCCCTTATTTTTGCCTAGGTATGTCAACCTAGCGGGTCTTTTTTCATGCGTAGTATCTTTTTACTATGTCTGCATTGGCGGGGTGAGGAAGGTCGTCACCATCCATGTTGGTTAATATCATTGCTCCTCCTGAGAACACATGCTTAACCACAAATGGCCCTTCATACGTAGGGGTCCATTTGCCCCTTGGATCACTCTGAGGAAGGATGATTCTCTTGATTACCAGATCCCCAACTTGATATTCCTGTGGTATGACCTTTTTGTTAAATGCCCTGATCATCCGTTTCTGATACGTCTGACCATGACAGATAGCAGCAAGTCTCTTTTCGTCAATGAGGTTGAGTTGATCAAGTCGTGTCTGGATCCAATCATCTTCGTTCAGATTTGCATCCTTCATTATCCGGAGAGAGGGTATTTGCACTTCGATTGGTAAGACTGCCTCCATACCATAAACCAGAGAGAAAGGAGTTGCCCCGGTTGACGTCCTAGCTGAGGTACGGTACCCATGTAGAGCGAACGGTAACATCTCGTGCCAATCTTTGTAAGTCACTGTCATCTTCTGCACGATTTTCTTGATGTTCTTATTTGCTGCTTCTACAGCCCCATTCATCTTCGGTCTGTAAGGAGAAGAATTATGGTGCTGTATCTTGAACTGTTCACAGAGCTCAGCGATCATCTTGTTGTTCAGATTGGTACCGTTGTCTGTAATTATCCGCTCAGGGACGCCATATCGACAGATCAGGTTATGCCGAATGAACCGTGCCACAACAGTCTTGGTTACCGTAGCATAGGATGCTGCTTCAACCCACTTCGTGAAATAATCAATCGCCACTAGGATGAAGCGATGTCCATTGGATGTCGTAGGTTTAATCTCGCCGATCATGTCTATGCCCCACATTGCAAACGGCCAAGGCGCAGTCAGAACATTCAGAGGAGCTGGAGGAACATGCACCTTGTCTGCATAGATCTGGCACTTGTGGCAGGTCCTGGAGTGTTGGTAGCAGTCAGCTTCCATTGTGGACCAGTAATATCCTGCCCGTAGGATTTTCTTAGCCATAGTATGCCCACTGGAATGTGTACCAAAAGTCCCTTCATGTAGCTCTTCCATGATTCTTTCTGCTTCGGTCTTATCCACACAGCGCAGTAAGGTTGAATCATGGTTTCGCTTGTACAAGATGCCGTTGCTAAGGAAGAACTTGGCTGCAAACCTCCTCAGGAATTTCTTATCATTGACAGAGGCGCCTTCAGGATATTCCTGAGCTTCCAGATATCTCTTCACTTCGTGGTACCAAGGCTTCTCAGTCACCAATTCAGTTTCGAGATCATAACAGTATGCCGGTTCGTCCAGTTTCCAGATGATGATCCGGGGAGCCTCATTATCCCATTTAACCTTGAACATTGAAGACATTGTAGCTAACGCGTCCGCTAACTGATTCTCTTCTCTTGGAAAGTGCTCAAAGGTTATCTCTGTGAAGTGGGGGATCAGGGTCAACACACATTCTCTGTAAGGAATCAAGTTTGGATGTTTCGTATCCCACTCTCCTTTGATCTGGTTGATCACAAGAGCGGAATCTCCGAAGACACTCAGAAATTTGATCCTTAGGTCGATCGCAGCTTGAAGACCCATGATACACGCCTCATACTCCGCCATGTTGTTGGTACAATTGAAACACAGCCGGGCAGTGAGTGGAGTATAAGTACCTTGAGGAGATATGATTATGGCGCCGATACCGTTTCCCAAAGCATTGGAGGCTCCGTCAAAGTGCATAGACCATCGGGATCCTGGCTCAGGTCCTTCATCCGGTCCAGGTACTTCACAATCTGTCACTATCATAATGCTTTCATCTGGAAATTCGAAGTTCATGGACTGATAGTCATCTACAGCTTGATGCGCCAGGTGGTCTGCCAATACACTTCCCTTGATGGCTTTCTGGGTTGTATACTAAATGTCGTATTCTGTCAAGATCATTTGCCATCTTGCAATCCTCCCAGACAGAGCAGGCTTTTCGAATATGTACTTTATAGGATCCATTTTTGAGATCAACAAGGTAGTGTGAGTCAGCATATACTGTCTCAGCCGGCGAGCAGCCAATACCAGAGCGCAGCAAGTTTTCTCAAGCAGTGAGTATCGGGTCTCACAGTCGGTAAACTTTTTGCTAAGGTAATAAATGGCATGTTCTTTTCGGCCAGACTCGTCATGCTGCCCCAGCACACACCCCATTGAATTGTCTAGCACTGTCAGATATAGTATCAGAGGTCTCCCTTCAACCGGTGGCATAAGGATAGGTGGTTCTTGGAGATACTCTTTGATTCTGTCAAAAGCAGCCTGACATTCATCGTTCCAACGTACTACCTGATCTTTCTTCAGCAGCTTGAAGATTGGCTCACAGGTAGCAGTCAGATGTGAGATGAACCGAGCAATGTAATTTAGGCGTCCTAAAAAACCTATGACTTCCTTCTCTGTCTTAGGAACCGGCATCTCTTGAATAGCTTTGACCTTAGCAGGGTCCACTTGAATACCTTTATCACTGACCACGAAGCCTAGCAACTTCCCAGATCTCACCCCGAAGGTGCACTTGTTTGGGTTCAATCTCAGCTTGTATAGTTTCAACCGGTCAAACAACTTCTGCAGATGATCTAGATGCTCTTCCTCAGTCTGGGACCTAGCGATCATGTCGTCAACATATACTTCTATCTCGTGATGGATCATGTCATGAAATAAGGCAACCATGGCACGTTTGTAGGTTGCCCCAGCGTTCTTCAACCCGAATGGCATGACCTTGTAACAGAAGGTGCCCCACTGAGTAACAAATGTAGTCTTTTCCATGTCTTCAGGTGCCATCTTGATCTGATTGTAACCTGAAAAGCCATCCATGAAAGAGAATACCTTGTGCTGAGCTGTATTATCGACAAGGACATCAATGTGAGGTAAGGGGAAGTCATCCTTGGGGCTGGCCCTGTTCAGATCCCTGTAATCGACACACATTCTGACTTTACCGTCCTTCTTAGGTACCGGCACCATGTTAGCAACCCATTGAGGATAGGAAGTCACTGCAAGGAACCCAGCATCAAACTGTTTCATCACCTCGGCTTTAATCTTCTCAGACATCTCTGGATGCATCCGACGGACCCTTTGCTTAACTGGAGGGCAGTCTTCCTTAGTTGGCAAATGATGGACCACAATATCGGTATCCAACCCGGGCATGTCTTCGTAGGACCAGGCAAAGATCTCCATATAATCATGTAACATCTTGGTTAACCGTTTCTTCACGCTGAGCTCTAGGTTGGCACCAATCTTTACCTCTTTCCTGTCTGCCTCAGTACCCAAGTTTATTGTTTCCACTGGCTCTTCGTGGGGTTGAATTGCCCTCTCTTCCTGAAGCAACAGTCTTGCAAGCTCGCCAGGCACTTCACAATCATCTTCACCTTCGTCTTCGGCTAAGTTGATCGGATTTTCGAAGTCATAATTGGCAGTAGCAGAGTTGTTATCAGTAAGATCCAGAGTGGATTGAAACCTGTATGAGTGAGTGTGTGTGTAAATACAGCTGTTTTGAAAATTATGTAAAGGAAAAGAAAGACAGAAAAGGAGCACAATATTTGTAATGCGAAAAATACGTCCCAGATTTTCATTCATGGTATATGAAATGACAATTTGTATGCCCTCACAAATAGAACCACGGTGCCTCGGGTAAGACACCGGGCCATAGAGTTTATCATTGTTTATTACAAAATAACGAAACAAAGAAATTTATTACTGCGTCACAAAGGTAACAGGAGTATGATCCTTAGCAGTCCAGTTGTTCAATCCGCCTTCGGTCGTCGGATAGATCCAGCTATTAAATTCCGCTTCATCCACTTCGTTGTCTTCCCCAACAGCGTTCACTCCTGAACTTTTAATAAATACCGGAGGCCTTCCGATCTTCGCTTTCCTCATAGCTCTCTGACCTTCTGTGGTGAAACCCAGCCCAAGTTTATCAGTCTTCTGAGTAAAGTATGGAAGTCTGCCCCAGTCGGCACATTCACCCTTCTGAACCACAGCCCGGGCATCCTTTAGGGAGGCCATCTTCAAAGGAACACCTTCTTCTGTTACTGTTGCTGCAATTGGAAACACCTCCTCGAAATGCTGAAAGGGGGTTTCAATAAACTACCCATCCATCTCAATGTATCTGAAAGAGTTTAGGTGACTCACCATATATTCTTCCTCTCCTTGCACCGTGACAATCTTCCCTCTGACGGGGTATTTCAGCTTCTGATGCAAGGTAGAGGTCACTGCCCCAGCCTTATGTATCCAAGGTCGACCCAATAGACAAGAGTAAGATGGACGGATATCCATCACATAAAAAGTGGAGTCGAACACTTGAGAGCCCACACGAATCGGAATGTCAACCTCTCCATGAACCATCCTCTTTGAACCATCAAAGGCCCTGACGATGATGTTGCTGGGTTTTAATTCCAGTCCTTCACAATCTAGACGGTCCAAAGCCTTCTTGGGTAGCACATTCAAAGATGACCCAGCATCTACCAACACATGTGCCAAGGTAGTGCCCCTGCATTCAATAGAGACATGCAGAGCATCATTATGGTTTCTCCCTTTTGCGGTCAAGTCAGCATCTGAGAAACCCAAGCCATTGTCTGCCGTCAGATTTGCTACGCAATCAGTAAACTGGACTGCAGAGGTTTCATGTGGCACATGGGCCGTCTTAAGGAATGAGATTAGGGCCTTAGCATGGGCCTCGGAGCACAGCAATAAAGAGAGCATGGAGATCTTGGAGGGCGTGTGCCCCAGCTGTTCCACAACATTAAAATCGCTCTTCTTTATAATTTTTAGAATCTCCTCCATCTCTTGTTGGGAGGCCTTAGCAGTTATGGGTACAGGTGCCTCCGTCTGGGCAGGCTCAACTTCAATTCCCTTGCCCCGAGCATTGGATGACTCGGCAGCAGGAGAAACAATCAGATCAGTAGCAGGAACAGGTATACTTGCAGGGGTTATGAGCAGCGGTCTTCGGGCAGCAGGCGGTGCAATGTCAGGCGAGAAGAGCCTGCCACTGCGTGTCACTTTGGCTGGGCCAGTGATGTCACAAATGCTGGCGCCAGCGTTGAACTCTTGTTTAATCCCATTTACATATACATCTGCCCCATAGTGCCAAGGGACAGCTTTATCAGATACATAAGGCAAGGGCCCTGGAACAGTGATAATAACAGGTGCAACGGTCATGATTTGGACGGGCTTCTTCGGGAGAGCCGGGATCGGATTATTGAAGATAGTCACCACAGAAACTTCTTCCACTGGAACCAACCGAACAGCAGACTTCTTGAATAGAATCTCCTTGCTATCCATTAAGCTTTGGATGCCTAACTTTAGTAAGGGACAACCACATAGGGACACAGCACAGAACAGGCAACCCTCACTACAACCCGAAAATAAACCGGCCTGTAGTAGGTTCTTCTTGACAATCTTTAGAGGAGTGGCTAGATCATCCACAGAAACAGCATAAACGTCTTCATCAACAGCATTTACCCCATGTTGAGGCATAGGGGCAGTAACTACATTCGGCTTTGCAGGCGTTTCGAACTGTATCTCCTTTGCATCGATAAGGTCTTGCACCTTATTTTTCAACGCCCAACAATCATCAGTAGAGTGCCTCGGGCTATCTGAATGGTAGGCACAACGAGCATTCGGATTGTACTTGGGGGATGCAGTATTGGGGAACTTTGGAGCCTCCCTGACAGTCACTAAATTGGTGGATAGCAACTGTGGCAGGATCTGCGACAAGGTCATGTTTAGGCGGGTGAATTCTCTCCGGGGTCTTTCCACCTTCTGAGTATTGTTTGGCCGGGGAGCGGCAATAGGCTTAGCAATCATTACCGCACTGACAGATTGGCGGTGCTCATGTCTCTCCGATTTCCTGGAACCATATACGGCACTAGACTCCTTCTTGAAGGGTTTCTTTTCCGAACTAGATGATGCACCCTTCGCAATCTTTCCAGACTTTAACCCAGCTTCAATCCTTTCTCCAGTCAAGATCAAATCAGTGAACCCAGCAGAAGAATTCCCGATGAGATGGTTGAAAAATGGCCCAGATAGGGTCCCCAAGAACATGTCTACCAGCTCCCGATCAGTCAATGGTGGCTGCACCCTGCCAGCCAGGTCTCTCCACTTCTGAGCGTACTCCTTAAAACCTTCGCTTGCACCTAACGACATACCCTGGAGTTGGGTACGTGTGGGGGCAAGGTCGGCATTATATTGATACTGCTTATAGAAAGCAGTAGCCAACTCCTCCCAGTTACGAACCTTGGTCCCATCCAGCTGATAGAACCATTCGAGATGAGTCCCTGAAAGACTCTCCTGGAAGAAGTGGATCCATAGATTCTTATCCGCAGAGTACGGCTGAATTTTCCGAACATAGGACCTTAAGTGCAGCTTGGGACAAGACGCCCCATCATACTTAGAGAATGATGGTGCTTTGAACTTATGCTGGATAATCACACCAGTTGACAAACCCAGATCTCCGAAATCCAGCCTAGGTACCTGTTGAACCTCCATAGCCTTCAACCTGTCCTCCAGTTGCTTGTATCTGTCGTCTGCAGGAGGGTACTGCTCTTCATCAAAATCTGTCTCGTTGTCGGAGACTACCGGACTAGGAACCCTTGCTTCTGCCTAAGGAGAATTCTTGTCAACAGAAGAACCAGCCTCTTCCTGTTGCAGAGTATTGTTAAACCTTCGGCCCGAGTTGAACAGAACAATTCTTCTCTTCTTCTTCTTCTCCTTCTTCAGGAGCATAGCCTTCAGTTCTTCTTGGCCTTTAGCCAGACCCTTGATTAATTCCTGAAACTGCGCATTCTGCGCCTGAAGAGCCTTGATTGATGTCTCAGTTGAGGTAGAGTCAGTATTCATGATGCTGAAATAAACAGCGAAGAACTGTAAGCAACCTGAAAGGGGGAAAAACCTGCTATGCACATGATGTATGAGATGCGTATGCAATGCATTCAAGGGTTCGAAAGTTCAAATTTGTTGTAGACAAAAAGGAACACACGTTATCATTATGGAAATCATTGTTTAATACATCAAAGCCTCATGGGCAAAAGTACAAAAATCAAATCAATCCCAAAATACACTGCGCATCCTCTTCGGAGCTATGTAGGTGTTGAGATTCCTCTCCTCATGCAACAGGCGGGTGAGCTCCAAGACCTTCTTTTCACTGGCATGTAGGCTGGTCTCAAGAGAATTCCTTTCCTCCTTAAGCTGGATCCAGCTTTTCTGCATCTCTTCCCAGGATGTGGGCATATCAGGGTGCTGAATAATGTGGGACACTTCCCCTTCCAAGACAGGCTCTTTGATCACTGGGAGCATATGAGGATAAGGCATTACTAACTTCTGGGAGCGGGCTCGTACCCACTTGAGATAAGGTTCCAATGGGATGGAATTCCTGTTCCCCAGTGTCTTGCTGTCTATCCTACTGGGCATCCTCCAGGCTCTGATAAATCTCTGGCGAAGTCCTTGAGTATCGTTGTCGAAGTCAAAAACTATGTCAGGGATCAACATGTCATGAGGACCATCCCTCCGAGCATAACCAAACTGTCTCCAAGCCAGGCATGGGCTATAAGTAATACCTCCTCTGATTCCAAGTAAAGGAACATTAGGGTACTCCCCGCAACAATCAATGATAGTGACATCTTCTCTGGACCTAGGGCACCAATGTATATCTGCATGTGTAAGAGTCATCAACCGTTGTGACCATCTCAGACCCCGCTCATTCTTCAAAACTGATTGTGGAAGGTGCGAAATAAACCACCTTCCCAGGAGAGGAGTGCAACACATAAGGACACCCCTTTTTCTCATGGTTCGAGTGTAACATGAGTGAAGGATGTCCCCCAACAATGTAGGTATGGGATTCCTGGACATAAAGATCTGGACAGCACTGATATCAATAAGCTGATATGGGTTAGGGAACAACACCAAACCATAGACAAGGAGGGCCACAACCTCTTCAAAAGCTCGCAAGTCAAGGGAGTTCCAACATTCAAGGGCCTTTTCAAACAGAAATCTGGCTAAGAACCCTTTGATACCACTTCTAACTTCCCAATGTCCCTTGAGGTCAGATGACTGTAGGTGCAAGGCTTTAGCAATCTCTTCAAGCTTAGGTTCCTTTTCTGTACCGTTGAAGGGTAGCTGATCAAGGATAGGGATCTTCAGGAGCCGGGAGAACTCCTCCAATGTAGGTACCAACTGATAATCCAAGAAGGTAAAACAGTGATGCAGAGGATCAAAGAATTGGAACAGAACCTTTATCATATCTTCCTCAATGTTGGTGTTGACCAAGCTGATGAGGCTTCCATGTCTTTCACTGAATGAAGAGTTCTCAGGAATCCTGGATATAAGCTCCTTAAGCTGAGGAGGGATCCTTACAAGACTAATTTGAATTGTCTTTCTACGAACAGTTTCCATGTCCTACAAAACAAGAACAAAGATGAAAATTCGAACCCCTGAAATGGTTAGTCGATGCATATGATGCTGGATGATGTCATGATGCTATGATTAAACACACCACAGATATTTACAAAGACAAACATGTAAGGCACACAAGGCACACAAGACAAGTCCTTAAGGTTTAAGGCCAGCATGGGGTCTGGGTAGTACCCTCTTGAAGTTGGTGGGTTCAACCTGTCCTAATCAAAGTAACCGGGTTCTAAAGTTCCCAATATCACGGGATTGCTTTCATTGTTCATCGTTTCGATTTAGCCACTGAACTGGCGACCAAAATATTCCAGGAAAGCAACCCTCAATTGAGTGTAGTATCGAGTATCAACCAACCTCGGACTGCACCAAAGTCAGTTATCTCACTACCCTAAAGAGGCCAAGATAGTTCAATTAAGGTTCCTAAGGTCTGTTGATGCTTCACGACACCACGCGGAGGCCCCGTACTCTCCTTGACTGAACTCAAGGGTTACCGGTACACACCAAAGTGCCACATCAACGTAGCAGACTGTTTCAACCATGTCGGTATACCCCGCACAGTTCCCTCACA
Organism: Vicia faba; assembly: GCA_948472305.1. NCBI lineage: Eukaryota > Viridiplantae > Streptophyta > Magnoliopsida > Fabales > Fabaceae > Vicia > Vicia faba. Next base: position 220,112 of record CATIWC010001993.1, on the reverse strand, counting down.
GCCTTGTTGCTACTTTCTAAGAAAGGTATCCCCCAGATCCGGGTTAGGATCTATAGAACTCCCAAGCAACCCACAATTTAAAGCACACAAGGAAAACAATTGAAAACATAGTTATGACCTAGCCCTAAGGTACACCCCACTTTAAATTAACTCCCCAGCAGAGTCGCCAGTTCTGTGATCAGTGGATCTGGAACTGACTGTTTAACGCTGGATCGCGAAATGTCGCGGAAGCAAGAGTCGCCACCGTCTTTTATTTTCTCCAAATGGAAAGGACAAAAGCACAGAAAAATTCCTTAAAGAGATTGCTCTCGGTTCGGGAGGTAGATTATAGAAAGGGAAGGTGTTAGCACCCTTTCTATCCATGGTTATCCATGGGCTCTTAGATACTTGCTCATTGTGTTTTCAAAAATGGTTTGTTTGCTTTTCAACTGTGGGTTTTTAAAAAGTTTCTTTGAAAATTCCAGTTCGACTCTTGTATCAGAGTGTTTGAAAAATTGCTTTGAAAGCTTTTGAAAAGTGTCGGTGTGAAAAGATTTTTGAATTTGGTTTTGAAGAGAGCAAGTATCCATGAGAACCTACCTACCCTAAGGAATTCGTGTGTAAATGTCCTTTAAAGTAGTGCCATCCCACCATTGAGAGGTAGGTAGCACCACCGTTGGAGGTGTTCGGGTCAATTCGAAGGTTCGGGACATGGTGATCACCGGAGCAATAGGAAGACACCTTAGAAGCTACCCTCATGCCAGGTTCCCGGATCATGAGGACTTACTAAGACACCCTCTACTCGACGATCACCTTTCGAGGCAAGGCAACAGTGAGGCGTACCCTAGGGGTGGTGTGTGCGATTCGTGTGTCGTTTTCATTTGCATTTATCTTGTCATGTTATTGGTGATCTAACGTTTGATTTTATTTAAGGCCATTCATTCTTGCATGCTTTGTTTAACAGTTAAAAATATTTGCGGAAAAGTAAATTCTAAGCTATTACAAATGGCGCGGGTCCACATCGCCAAAATTAAACCGGACCCGATTTGACAGAAAAATAAATAAAGCAAATAAGAGTGCGAAAAGTAAATGTTACAAAGCTTTGGGAGAGATACATAATTGTTTGAATGACATAAAATAAACATGCAAAATTAAACAATTAAAAATATGGGCGTTGGACCCTTTTGCAAAATATTAAAATTAATGAGGAATTAAAATTAAAAATTAAAAGAGAACGTTTTTGGTATTTTGTGTTTTTTAAGATTCAATAGAAAAAAGAATTAATTAAAATTAACTAACCCTAATTCTAATGGTTTTTAAATTTATTATGAAAGTATTAAAATTTAACCTAAATTAAACCTAAGTTTTTATGTACAATTTAATTATAAAAATAAATAAATAAATAAGTATTATGATGAAAAAAGGAAAAATTAAAAGGAAATAAAAATTATCAATTAAACCTAGTTCTACATTTTTTAGATTTTTTATGAAAAGAATTAATATTAAAACCTAATTTAAAACTAATTAATTACATGCCTTTATTTATGAAAATATTAGAAATAAAAATTATTTATTATATTTTTTATTTTTTCTGATTTTTAGGCATTTTTTTTGTATTTTGTAAAAAATAATTAATTAAATAAACAGTAATTAAAATAAAAATAAGAATTAAAACAAGAATAGAAAAAATAGAAAAAATGAAAAGAAAGTGCAAACCAAAGGGGGTCTGCCCCTGATTTTGGAGGTATAGCCCAAGGTTTCTGGCCCAATAAGCTTTGATCTTTTTGACTTTTCTGACTAGCATGTGGTGCGTGGACTAGGGCTTAGTGTGTTCACCCAATCTGTGCCTTTGATCTGAAGCAGCTGGACGCGTGGAAGGATAGATCTGGAGGATGTATGGTGAGCTCCAACGCTTGTGCTGCATGTGAAGATGATTGGAAAAATATTATTGGGAAAGCATGAGACCTGGGGCTCGAACCCAGGTCATGGACATTGCAAAGGTGTACACCTGCCACTGAAGCGCTTTGTTCATTCATGAATTAATATAACAACTAAATATTATAAAAGAAAAAGGTTAGTGGCCTTGGAAACGCGCGCGAGATTTTGAATAAGCCAATCAGCGTGTGACATGAAATCATCTTCTCCACCTTCCCTGAAATATAAAACATTGAGCAACGGTTTTAGACGCGTTGCTTTAGGGACGTTTTGAAAAAATAGCGAATAGGTTTTAGGCACTCATAAATTGAGCGCGATGTGTGTTTCCTGTTCGTCTCCATGCGCTGAGTAGAATGGTCTTGGTCTGGAGTCATAATTTTGCCTTGGGTGAAAAGCCCCAACCTGAAGCTTGCAAACCCTAAAAAGTAATCATGGCATAATCGTGTGTATAGCATAAAAATACAATTAAATGCATTGGTTAGTATCAGAACATCATAAGGAATACAAATCCATGATTAGAATGCCATGAGAATGCCTAGAATTAAAAATACGATCGTGACTTTTCTTCTGTACAGTTCATGCTCGATATACCAGTTTTTGGAGTTTGAATGGGTGTTTTTGATTGGAACACGTTCAGGAACCTTCAAGGAAGCTAATGGAATAGGAATTAGGTCTCGAATCGCCCTCTAAAGTTGATTTCAGAATTGTGTTTTTTGACAATTTTTTCAAGTTCTTCAATGGCCTTTGAGCGCAGCTTAGAGTGTATGGGCATTAGGGTTGTGTTCAAGCATTTGTAGTGAATCAATTAGGTTAAGAAAATTGATAAAAATCTCTTGCAATCATGGTTTTCAATATTTGATTTTTCACCATTATGTTTTCAATCTTTTCCATGTGCTCTTGTATCAATTATGCTCAAATCAGACCAAATCTTTCCCTATTGACCTATGCACGAAATATTGAAGGCAAAATATGCATGAAAAGATTTATTAGGTCAAGTTATATATTTTTCACATATTTAAATGATTTAAATGAATTAATATAAATAATAATTCAAATAAATAAATAAAAAATGAGAAAATACTTCCCTTTGGGCCAAGTGGTCGTGCACATGCTTAGAATGATGAATCATGGAAGAAAAATGGGCCCATTAGCAATTTTAGGTCATTTGAAGTAGTGTTGACTTTTCAAAATATCCAAAAATTTCCCAACTTCCACAAGGCATAACTTGCTCAATTTTTAAGCTTTTCTCATGTTCTTGGACATTTTGGAAAGGTCTTTGAGTCCTCTAACCAATGCCTTTGGTCCCATGTCATTTTGATTTACCAATCTCAAGTTATGGCCTTTGACTTAAAGTCCCTTTTTGTTGACTTTTGAAAATGACCTATAATGTTGAAATTGATAACTTTTTGTGAGAGCATTTCTTGGACTTGAAACATGAATATGAGTTGTAGGAAATGTCTTTCTCTTCAAAATGAGCTTTGGATGGAATTTTTCTGATAATCCATGTGAAAGTTATGCCCTGGTCAATTTCAGTTGACTTTTTCAGCTGTCCAAATAAGGAAACTTTTGCATCTTTGATGATTTCTGAGCCAAATTTGAGAATCATGATCAAGCATTGATAAAATTATGTTTGTGGCTTCAAAATGATATGTTGACCAAAAATTTGAACTTTTGACTGTCAAATGACCATTTTGCCCCTACAGTTGACTGTAGTGCAATTAGGGTTTTTGACTGTGCAATTTTGAGCTGAATGCCTTGAAACTTGATATGAGGATGCTTGACCCTATTTGTAGGCATATGAGACTTGATTGGGCCTTTGAAAACTTCATTTCTTTGATCAGAACACAAACCCTAGTTTTGACTGTATGGGAGACCTTTGCATTGTGCAATCCTTGGGGAATTTTGTGACTTGGCTTGGCAATTTCTTGGAGAATATGGGAGGGCAAATTTTGGGGTACAACACCTTCCCTTTCTATAATCTACTCCCCGAACCCAAGAAAAACATCTCAAAAGGTTTTTGCTGTGCTTTTTAACCTTTCCTTAGGATAAAATAAAAAGTCGGTGGCGACTCTTGCTAACCGCAACATTTGCGAATACAAACGCAAAACCCTAGTCAGTTCTCCCACCGTATCACAGAACTGGCGACTCTGCTGGGGATGGTATTTTAAAAGTGGAGTAACCTTAGGGCTTAGATCACCTTTGTTTTCAATTGTTTGCTTTGGTTGCTTTTATATTTGTGGGCTTTGCATCAGAGTTCATAGATCCTAACCCGGATCTGGGATATACCCTTTTTAGGTAGCATAATCTGTGAGGGACCTGTCCGGCGTAGACCGACATGGGTGAAGCAGTGGCTACGTTGGTGTGGCATCTTAGTCTGTACCTATATCCCTTGTGTTGTAACAGGGAGAATATAGGTCTTCTAAGGGGTCTTAAACACCAACCAACCTTAGAACCCTAAATTGACCAACTTGGCTATTAGGACAGTAGCAGTATGCTACACTCATTGAGGCTAAACTCTCGAGATGGTTCTGGCCGCGAGAAAAGATTGCGATGCTGGAGTTATGACCGATTGAGGGTAGCCGATGATTTGAGATCCTCTAGAACCCGGTTACTTTTGATAGGACAGGTTTTAACCAACAAAACCAAAAGAGGGTAATACCTGAAACTCATGCTGGCTTGAAACCTAAGGGTGTCTTGTGTGACTTGTGTGCCTTATTTACCTAAGTGAATACTTGTGGTGTGTTTCATCATAGCATCATGCCATCATACCATTGCATGCATCCTGTATAAAAGGCTAACCCATTTCAAAGACAAAAAGGTTTCATCTTTGCTCTGTTTTGTAGGACATCATGATGCCCGTGCGTAGAAATACTGTCCGGCTCAACTTTGTTCAACCACCAGTTTTACTCAAGGATTTGGTTGGAAGGATTCCAAACACTACCTCCTTCATCAACAGACATGGTTCTCTCCTTGGCTTGGTCACTGCAAAATGGGACCAACAACTGATAAGTGTTCTGACCCAGTTTTATGACCCTCTATACCACTGTTTCACCTTTCAAGACTTCCAGCTGGTTCCTACCCTGGAAGAATTTTCTTATTTGCTTGGGATCCCTGTCTTGGAACAAACTCCATTCACTGGTTTGGAAAAGACTCCTAGGCCTGAAGAGATTGCTGCAATTCTCCCCTTGACCAAAGAAGAGGTATTATCCAACTGGGAGACTAGAAATGGGATCAAGGGCTTTTTGGTCAAATTTCTGGTTGGCAAGGCTAATGATTTCTGGAATGACTTGGACTTCAAGGCATACGAGGATATTCTGGCTCTTTTGATCTATGGTCTGGTATTGTTTCCAAACCCTGACACTTTTATCAGTATCCATGTTATAAGGATCTTCATGTCTCGGAATCCGGTACCCACTCTTTTGGGTGACATTCTACAACAACTCTATGCTCGTACCGCTCGAAAACGGGGGACTCCGTGGTGTTGTGCTCCTTTGCTAGTAAGGTGGTTTATTTCGCACCTTCCTAAGTTCGTGCTGAAGAATGAAGAAGGAAAAGGTTGGGCTCGGAGGTTAATGTCTCTCACTGATAATGACATCACTTGGACTCTCAGAGGTTTGGATGAGGTAGCTGTTATTGACCGTTGCGGAGAATACCCTAATGTCCCGTTGATTGGTATCCAAGGAGGAATCTCTTACAATCCGTGTTTAGCTCTCCGTCAGTTTGAAAGAGCCAGAGGAGATGGGCCTCATGAAATGCTGGTTCCTCACTTCCATTTTGAGTTTCAGGCAGACAGTGACAAACTACGCCAGGGATTCATTAGAGCTTGGGACAGAATCCACAAAGCCAACCCACATGAGTTGGGACCAAAGACTTCTCTACCATTAAAACCCTATTGCAAATGGGTCCGCATCCGTGCTCAGAAGTTAGGTATGCCCTACGAAGCTGTTAGACCTCTCATTCTTGAATCTCCTGATGAAGATGGGGTTCCTCCAATTGTCCTTCCTCCTCAGATACCTACTGATTTTGACACCATGAAGAGATCTTGGGCGCAGCTAAAAGAAGAATGGGATTTCTATCGGGAGAAATTCAACAAGCAGGAACGGAAGATCCAGAGGCTGACTAAGCAATTGGAGGAAGAACGGGTCCTGAACAACTACATCAGCACTGAAAAGAGAAGGCCATGGGAGCATTGATGAGCTTTGGATGTTTCTTTTTATAGTTTATTTCCTTTCCAGCATTTTTCATTCCTGTAATGCCTAAGGGCAAATTGTTGAACAATTGAAAATTTTAATCTAATGAAGTGTGTTTCCCTTTTTTGTCTACAAAGTTGAATCTTGTTTGTCTTTGAAAACATAAAACATACACATTCCATTGCACCATATGCATAGCAGGTACCCTATTTCACAGGTTGCTTAATTTTCTTTGCTGTTTGTGTGAACAGACATCATGAATCCAGACTCATCCAGTGAGCAAGCAATCAAGGCCCTTCAGGCCCAAAGTGCACAGTTTCAAGAGATGGTCCTAAGCCTAGCCCAAGGTCAGCAAGAGTTGAAGACTCTACTCATGAAGAAGAAGAAGAAAAAGAGGAATGCGCTGTTCAACACCGGACGCAGATTTGGGAACACACTCCACAATGAAGCTGATCCAACCACTTCTTCTGCTGAGAAAAACAGTCCCCAAGGGGGAGGAGCTCCTAGTCCCGCAGTCTCCGACAACGAGACGGACTATAATGACGAACAATACCCACCTGCTGCTGACAGATACAAGCAATTGGAGGACCGCTTGAGCGCCATGGAAATTCAGAATGTGCCGGGGCTGGATTTTGGAGATTTGGGGTTATCTTCTGGAGTAGTAATTCCACACAAGTTTAAGACGCCTGCCTTCGCCAAGTATGATGGGGTCTCCTGCCCAAAGCTGCATCTAAGGTCGTACGTAAGGAAGATCCAACCTTATACGGCGGATAAGAACCTCTGGATTCACTTCTTCCAAGATAGTCTCTCGGGGTCACAGCTTGAATGGTTCTACCAACTAGATGGAGCTAGCATCCGACACTGGGAAGATTTGGCAACCGCATTCTACAGACAATACCAATACAATTCTGACCTCGCTCCTACGCGTACCCAACTTCAGGGTATGTCTCTAGGAACGGGTGAAGGGTTCAAAGAGTACGCTCAAAAATGGAGAGATTTGGCTGGCAGGGTGCAGCCTCCATTGACTGATCGAGAGCTGGTTGATATGTTTCTAGGGACGTTGTCTGGTCCGTTTTTCAATCATTTGGTTGGTAACTCCTCCGCCGGGTTTACAAATTTGATATTGACGGGAGAAAGAATCGAAGCTGGCATCAGGTCAGGCAAGATACAAAAGGCTGCCTCCCCAAGTGCTGAGAAGAGGCCGTTTAAGAAAGAAGCAAGTGCCGTCTATGGTCCTAGAAGACAAGTCAAGCCCGAAAGTCGCCAAGCCGTCAATGCTTTGGTCATCTCGAAACCCGTTGCTGCTCCTCAGCAGTACAATCAACAAAGAAGCGAAAGGCCCAAGAGGCAGTATACTCGGCTGAGTATGACCTTATCTCAAATTTTACCCCAACTGTTATCCACCAACCTGGTGACCCTCAAAGAAGATCCTAAGGTCGTCAACACTGCGTCTCCTAAGTATAACCCAAATGCTCGGTGTGCTTATCATTCTGATAGTCCCGGGCACACTAATGATGATTGCTGGGCCTTGAGAAACAAAGTGCAAGATCTGATCGACGCAAAGGAAATTCAGTTCGAAGCGCCGGAGAGACCAAATGTTGTAACTGCTCCTATGCCCCAGCATAGAGTAAATGCCATTGAGGAAGAAATGTACGCTGTTTCGGTAGATGAAGTTGTCACCCCTCTGAAGACCGTTAAGAGGAACCTACTGCGGGCCGGTTTATTTCCGGGCTGCGGTGAAGGTTGCCTGTTCTGTGCTGTTTCCCTATCTGATTGTCCCTTGCTGAGGTTAGGCATCCAAGGCCTAATGGATAGCAAGGAAATTCTATTCAAAAAGTCTGCTGTTCAGTTGGTTCCGATAAAAGAAATTTCTGTGGTTACCATCTTCAAAAATCCAATCAAGGCTCCCCCGAAGAAGCCTGTTCAAATCACGACTGTTGCACCTGTGATTATTACTGTTCCGGGGCCTCTCCCCTACGTGTCTGATAAAGCTGTCCCCTGGCATTATGGGGCAGACGTGTATGTAAATGGAATCAAACAAGAATTCGACACTGGCGCCAGTATCTGCGATATCACTGGTCCAGCCAAGGTCACCCGCAGTGGCAGGCTCTTCTCGCCTGACATTGCACCGCCCGCTATTCGAAAACCCCTCCTTATAACACCTACAAGTTTACCTGTTCCTGTTGCTGATCAAGTTGTTTCCCCTGCCGCCGAGTCATCAAATGCTCGGGGCAAAGGGATTGAAGAAGAGCCTGCCCGGATGGAGGCACCAATACCCATAAATGCTGAGGCCTCCCAACGAGAAATGGAGGAGATCCTGAAAATAATAAAGAAAAGTGATTTCAATGTTGTCGAGCAGTTGGGGCATACGCCCTCCAAGATCTCCATGCTCTCCTTATTGCTATGCTCTGAGGCCCATGCTAAGGCCTTGATCTCATTTCTCAAGACGGCCCATGTGCCGCAGGAGACGTCTGCAGTCCAGTTCACTGATTGCATAGCAAATCTGACAGCAGACAATGGCTTGGGTTTTTCAGATGCTGACCTGACCGCGAAGGGAAGAGACCACAATGATGCCCTGCATGTCTCTATCGAATGCAGGGGCATTACTCTGGCGCATGTATTGGTGGATACTGGTTCTTCCTTGAATGTTCTACCGAAAAAGGCTTTAGACCGTTTGGATTATGAAGGCCTAGAACTGAAGCCCAGCAATATCATCGTCAGGGCCTTCGACGGTTCCAAAAGAATGGTTCATGGAGAGGTTAACATCCCTATTCGTGTGGGCTCTCAAGTATTTGACTCTACTTTTTATGTGATGGATATACGTCCATCGTACTCTTGTCTACTGGGTCGACCTTGGATCCATAAAGTTGGGGCAGTGACCTCCACCTTGCACCAGAAGCTGAAGTATCCCGTCAGGGGGAAGATCGTCACTGTGCAAGGAGAAGAGGAGTACATGGTGAGCCATTTGAATTCCTTCAGATACATTGAGATGGACGGGGAGTTTATTGAAACCCCCTTTCAGCATTTCGAGGAGGTACATCCAATTTCATCAGCAGCAGAAGCAACAGTCGAAGAGAATGTTTCCTTGAAGATGGCTTCCCTAAGGGATGCCCGGGCTGTGGTTCAGAAAGGCAATTGTGCAAACTGGGGTCAGCTTCCTGACTTCACTCAGAAGAACGACAAGTTTGGGCTGGGCTTTACTGCAGGGGCTCAGAGGGCTGTGCACAAAGAGAAGATCAGAAAGGCTCCGGTGTTTATTTCCAGCTCGAGGGTGAATGCTATCGAGGAGGATGTGGAGGAAGCAGAGTTTGACAGTTGGATCTACCCGACTACCAGCAACGGACCAAGCAACTGGACGGCAAAGGATTTTACCCCTATCACATTTGTCACGCAGTAATTAATTTCTTTTGATTTCCAATTTGTAACAAACGATATGTTAAAACTTTGTTGGCTCGGTGTCCTACCCGGGGCATCGTAGCTCCATTTGTGAGGGCTTTTTGTATGACATTTTCATATATCATCAATCAAAACATTGGACATTTGTTGCATTTCAAATCTTGTGCTCTTTTCCTTTCTGTGTTATGTATATTGCAAAACAGCTATATTTACACACACTCACTTATACAGGTTCCAATCCACTCTGGATCTCACTGGTAACAGCTCTGCTACCGCCAGTTATGACTTCGAAAATCCGATCAACTTGGCCGAGGACGAAGGTGAAGATGATTGCGAAGTGCCTGGTGAGCTCGCAAGACTGCTGCTCCAGGAAGAGAGAGCTATTCAGCCACATGAAGAGCCGGTGGAGACAATTAACCTGGGTACTGAGACAGATAGGAAAGAGGTCAAGATTGGTGCCAATCTAGAGCTCAGCGTGAAGCAACGATTGATCCAGATGCTACAAGACTACATGGAGATTTTTGCTTGGTCCTATGAAGAGATGCCTGGTTTGGATGCCGACATTGTAGTTCACCACCTGCCAACCAAGGAAGATTGCCCTCCGGTAAAGCAAAAAGTCCGACGGAAGCGTCCAGAGATGTCTGAAAAGATCAAGGCCGAGGTTATGAAGCAGTTTGATGTCGGGTTCCTCGCAGTGACTTCTTACCCTCAGTGGGTTGCCAATGTGGTGCCAGTGCCGAAAAAGGACGGTAAAGTCAGAATGTGTGTTGACTACAGGGATCTGAACAGGGCCAGCCCCAAGGATGACTTCCCCCTACCTCACATTGATATCCTTGTCGACAATACAGCTCAACACAAGGTGTTCTCCTTCATGGATGGTTTTTCAGGGTATAATCAGATCAAGATGGCTCCAGAGGATATGGAGAAGACTACATTTGTGACTCAGTGGGGCACCTTCTGTTATAAGGTCATGCCATTCGGATTGAAAAATGCTGGGGCAACCTATCAACGTGCCATGGTTGCTTTATTTCATGATATGATCCATCATGAGATTGAGGTATACGTTGATGACATGATTGCAAGGTCTCAAACTGAGGAGGAGCACCTTGACCATCTGAGGAAGTTGTTTGACCGACTCAAGTTATACAAGCTGAGGTTGAATCCCAACAAATGCACCTTTGGGGTAAGATCCGGAAAATTGCTAGGTTTCATTGTAAGTGATAAAGGTATTCAGGTGGACCCTGCCAAGGTAAAAGCCATACAAGAGATGCCGACTCCAAGAACAGAGAAAGAAGTCAGAGGTTTCCTAGGACGACTGAATTACATTGCCCGATTCATCTCACATCTGACTGCTACTTGTGAGCCAATCTTCAAATTGCTGAAAAAAGATCAAGTAGTACGCTGGAATGATGAATGTCAGGCCGCCTTTGAAAGAATAAAGGAATATCTCCAAGAGCCATCCATTCTTATGCCACCAGTGGAAGGAAGACCTCTGATACTATACTTGACAGTGCTTGACAATTCAATGGGGTGTGTGCTGGGGCAGCATGACGAGTCTGGCCGAAAAGAGCACGCTATTTATTACTTGAGCAAAAAGTTTACCGACTGTGAGTCTCGTTACTCACTGCTTGAGAAAACTTGCTGCGCTCTTGTATGGGCTGCTCGCCGGCTGAGACAGTATGTTGTACCCCAAAATTTGCCCTCCCATATTTCTCAAAACATTTCAAGAAAATTCACAAGTCCAACCCGGTGCGTTATATTCAGGTGTTCTTTCGCCAAGATATCTCTGATAACATATTCTCAAATTCAGGTTTGGCTCAAGAGTCAATTCTTTAAAGAAGGTATCCGAATGTGTGGGTTTTCTTGAAGAAATATAGTGAAAAAATGTGCTGAAAGTGCAGTTTTTACGCGCTAAAAAATTCATAACTTGAAGATCGTGACTCGTTTTGAACCCGTTCCGGTGGCCAAAATTCCGTCTTGACATTATCTACATTTTCATCTCTCACGGCTGAAAGCCAATTTCGATCAGAAGGTCTTCAAAAATGTGGATTTATCAAGTATTTTCGTGCAGAAAATTTGTGACAGAAGTTTATTTGCGTCATGTTCAAAAAATCATAACTTGGTCGATTTTCATCATATCGAGCTGGTTCTGGCGCCAAAATTTCACAAATTGAGTTGGCTACATTTTCACAGAAGGTATTGAGTTCAAACGGTATTCAAAAGGCTTTCGTTTTTTGCTCAGAGTGCGTGACACGCTGAAAATCCTGAATGCTGAATATTATTTCATCTGGGCCGAAACTTCGAAAATTCATAACTCGGTCAATTTTTATCGGATTGGGCTTATATTTTTACACAAGGTCCCTGACTCATAGATCTACAACTTTGCTTCAAAAGTCGAGACCAAATTATGCACCGATCAATACCAGTTTTTTATTGAAGAACGTGTCAGAGTCGACACTGGAGCCCAAAATAAGTTTGTCTGAGCTGAAACTTCAAAAATTCATAACTAATTCACCGTTTATCCGATTGAGTCGATTTTCGGACAGGAGTTAGTTCTCGATGTCGGCTACATTTTGTTTTCACATTTCAACTTCAAAAAATGCACTTAAGTCCCTGCGATTTAGCCTGGAAAGTGACGAATTCAAGTGAATATTGGAGGCCCAATTGCACATTCAAAACCCATTTGCTTTACCCTAATTTCCACTATATAATCACCTTCTTGTCACACAAACCAAGGGGGAGAAAAAAAGAAAAAAGAGGGAAGAAAAAAAAGAGAGAGAAAACCATGCCACAACACTGTTGGAATATCAAACTCTTTCAAGAACCCTAAAACCTTGAAATCCTTATTACAAATCCCTCTCTCACTACAAACAAAGCCATCTCAGTTACAAACCAACATCTTATTACTTCTTCAGTAAGGGTAAGGCTGGCTTGATCTCCATGATCCAAAGGGCATAAAAGCATTCATGTCACTACTTTTCCAGTAAGGGTAAGGTTGATTTGATCTCCATGATCAAAAGGGTATAATCATTCATACATGTCATATTGTGCCTAAACATTAAATTTCTTCATATATTGACTTTATTTGCATTTAGACAGGATCCCAGGCAGACATTAAAGGAACGTTGAGGCCAAAACCCAAATGGCCAAAAGCCAAAAGCCAAATGGCCAGACTAGAAAAACTTATGCATGACACCAATACATGGCGAGGCAGACATTAAGCCAGACATTAAAGGAACGTTGAAACCAGAACACAAATGGCCAAAAGCCAAAAGCCAAATGGCCAAAGTAGAACAACTTATGCATGAAACTCAATCCAATGGCCAAAGAATGCAGACCACGGTACTCAGGAGTCAATACTTCAAAAAACCTCCCCTTGGGCCAGACACCCCCTATGGTTTGCTCAATTTTTAATTTTTATTTGTTTTTCCTTTTTATTCTTTTAATTGTTTTTTTAATTGTTTTCTTTTAATTTCATAAAATAATTTTCATAATAAATATAAAATACAGAAAAATCAAAAAAATGTTTATTTTATTAATATTAATTTTACTATTATTATTTTTGTAAATAAACTTTAAACAATTAATTAGATTAATTTAGGTTTCAAAACTTTAATATTTTTCTTAATAAATTAAATATGTAGAAATTAGGGTTTTTAACTTTTTCATCATTTTTTTTAATAAATAATTTTCTCATCATTATTATTATTATTAATTACTAATTTATTTTGTAAATAAACATGTACATAAATTCTTTAGTAAATTAAGTTAAACTTTAACATTTTTCTCAAATAATTAAAAATAACTTAGAATTAGGGTTTCTTTTAATTTTAATTTTAATTTTCTTATTTCATAAATACAAAAAAACCTAAAAAAACACTTCTTTTATTTCAATAAATAATTAATTAATTTTTAATTTCAATTTAACTTCAAAAGGGTCCAACGCCCTCGTTTCCAATTTTAATTCCTATTCGCGTATTTTTATTTATTTCCTTCTTTTAAATATTTATGTAACTCTCCCAAAGCCTTGTAAACTTAATTTCTCGCACTTTATTTTACTTCTTTATTTTTCCGTCAAATCGGGTCCTGGATTTTAATTTTGGCGATGTGGACCCGCGCCTTTGTAATAGTTTAGAACTTTCAATTTCCGCATCTTTTTTAACTGTTAAATAAATGCATGCAAGAATGAATGACAAAAAAATAAAAACAAACGCATAGATCACCCATAACCTGACAAGACAAAAATAACTGAACATAACACACGAATCACACACCACCCCTAGGGTACGCCTCACTGTTGCCTTGCCTCGAAAGGTGATCGTCGAGTAGAGGATGTCTTAGTAAGTCCTCATGATCCGGGAACCTGGAATGAGGGTAGCTTCTAAGGTGTCTTCCCATTGCTCTGGTGATCACCATGTCCCGAACCTCGAATTGACCCGAACACCTCCAACAGTGGTGCTACCTACCTCTCAATGGTGGGATGGCACTACTCTAAAGGACATTTACACAGACGAATTCCTTAGGCTAGGTAGACGACTCTAGATACTTGCTCTAATTTCAAAACAAATTCAAAAAATACTTTTCACACCAACACATTTTCAAAAAGCTTTCGAAAGCAATTTTTCAAACACTCTTGAGGACCGATACAAGAGTCGAACTGGAATTTTCAAAGAAACTTTTTTAAAACCCACAATTGAAAAGCAAACAAACCATTTTTGAAAACACAAATGAGCAAGTATCTAAGAGCCCATGGATAACCATGGATAGAAAGGGTGCTAACACCTTCCCTTTCTATAACCTACCTCCCGAACCGAGAGCAATCTCTTTAAGGAATTTTTCTGTGCTTTTGTCCTTTCCATTTGGAGAAAATAAAAGACAGTGGCGACTCTTGCTTCCGCGATATTTCGCGAACCAGCGTTAAACAGTCAGTTCCAGATCCACCGATCGCCAGAACTGGCGACTCTGCTGGGGATTAAACTTAAAGTGAGGTGTACCTTAGGACTATGATCACGGTGTTTTCAATTGCTTTCCTTGCTTGCTTTATTATTGTGGGACTGTCTTGGGAGTTCTATAGATCCTAACCCGGATCTGGGGATACCTTCTTAGAAAGTAGCAACAAGGCTGTGAGGGAACTGTGCGGGTTATACCGACATGGTTGAAATAGTCTGCTACGTTGATGTGGCACTTTGGTGTGTACCGGTAACCCTTGAGTTCAGTCAAGGAGAGTACGGGGCCTCCGCGTGGTGTCGTGAAGCATCAACAGACCTTAGGAACCTTAATTGAACTATCTTGGCCTCTTTAGGGTAGTGAGATAACTAACTTTGGTGCAGTCCGAGGTTGGTTGATACTCGATGCTACACTCAATTGAGGGTTGCTTTCCTGGAATATTTCGGTCGCCAGTTCAGTGGCTAAATTGAAACGATGAACAATGAAAGCAATCCCGTGATATTGGGACCCTTAGAACCCGGTTACTTCTAATAGGACAGGTTGAACCCACCAACTTCAAGAGGGTAGTACCCCAAACTTCATGCTGGCCTAAACTCTAAGGGCTCTTTTGTGTGACTCGTGTGCCTTCAAACTTGGATTACTTGCATGCTTGTTATCTGACATCTGAACTTCTTGCAGGTTTTGTTTATAGTCCTTAACTAGGACTCATAACAGGGTTTACTGAATTTCCTGCAGGTTTTGTTCATAGTCTTTAACTAGGACTCATAACAAGGTTTACCGAGTTTCTTGCAGGGTTTGTTTTAGTCCTTAATTGGGACTCATGACAGGTTTTACCGAGTTTCTTGCAGGTTTTGGTTTACAGTCCTTAATTGGGACTCATAACAGGGTTACCTACATTACCCCATTCATCATGACATCATACCATTGCATACATCCTAACCCATTTCAAGGATCTCAAGGGCTTGTGATGCAGGTCATGGTGAATCAAACATCTAGCAAGGGGCAAAGAGGATTTATTTTCCTCTAGCCAAAGTTGTCAGGGGCTATGACCCACTTGATATGGTGAGCTTTGACTCCTGAAGAAGGTTCCCCGAGCCAAGGTTGTCAGGGGCTATGACCCACTAGATATGGTGAGCCTTTTGACCCTTGAAGAAGGACTCTCAGCAATATGAAGTTCCTTCAATCAAGCTGCCGGATCCAGATTCTAACTAATTTTCTTGTTTACCCCGCGAGGTCCTTGAAATCATTGCATGCATATCATACATATCATTGCATAACAGGTACCCATTCTCTGCAGGTTGCTTACCTTCTTCGCTGTTTATTTCAGCAGTCTCGTCATGAATCCCGAATCCTCAACTGAGCACACTATCAAGGCCCTCCAGGCTCAGAACGCCCAGTTCCAAGAGCTGATCATGAATTTGACCCAGGGGAAACAAGATCTGAAGACCCTGCTCTTGAAAAAGAAGAAGAAGAGGACTGTTTTGTTCAGCCCTAGACGCAGATCTGGGAACACACTGCAGGATGAAGCTGAGAGGACAACTCCATCTGTGGGGAAAGGCAGTCATCAAGAGGAAAGGGTTCCCAGTCCAGTGGTCTCTGACAATGAGACAGATTTCAACGACGAACAGTACCCTCCGGCTGAGGGTAGGTACAAACAGTTGGAAGTCCGGCTAAGTGCTATGGAGATACAAAAAGTGCCTGGCCTGGACTTCGAGGATCTAGGTCTGTCTTCTGGGGTAGTGATCCCGCACAAATTCAAGGCACCTGCCTTTGCAAAGTACGACGGGGCATCCTGTCCAAAGCTGCATCTCAGGTCATACATGAGGAGGATCCAGCCCTACACGGCCGACAGGAACTTATGGATCCACTTTTTCCAGGAGAGTCTTTCAGGGACTCAGCTTGACTGGTTCTATCAACTGAATGGAGCCAACATCCGCAGCTGGGAGGACTTGGCCACCGCTTTCTACAAGCAATACCAGTACAACACCGACCTTGCTCCCACGCGCACTCAACTTCAAGAAATGTCTAGGGGTGCAGGCGAAGGTTTCAAAGAATATGCTCAAAAGTGGAGGGACCTTGCTGGAAGGGTACAACCGCCTCTAACCGACCGCGAGCTCGTCGATATGTTCTTAGGGACCCTGTCCGGTCCATTCTTCAACCACCTGATTGGGAATTCTGCCGTTGGATTTACAGATTTAGTCTTGACCGGGGAAAGAATAGAAGTTGGCATCAAGTCAGGGAAAATACATAATGGTGATTCCTCAAACATTGAGAAGAAACCATCCAAGAGAGAATCTAGTGCTGTCAACGCGGTAGCTATTGCAAAGTCGGCCGGTGCTCCTCAGCGTCACAATCAACAAAGGGAAGAGAGATCTAAAAGGCAATTCACTCCCCTCGGCATGACCTTGTCACAGATATTGCCACAGTTGCTGGAAACCAAGTTGGTAACTCTCATGGACCCTCCAAAGAATCCCAACAGGACGCCTTCAAGGTATAACCCCAACGTTCGCTGCGCTTATCATTCTGACAGCCTGGGGCATGCTACAGATGATTGTTGGACTTTGAGAAACAAGGTTCAGGATCTGATAGACGCAAAGGAAGTCCAACTCGACTCTCCAGAGGCTCCCAATGTGACCATTGCTCCCCTTCCCAAACATGGCTAGGATTGGAAACTTTTGTTCATTTGAATGTTCAAGATTGTATTTTTCTTTGATTGTTCAAACATTTTATTTCATGTCAAACTTGGTTATTTCATTAATGCATTACACATGTCTGTTTTGAAGTAATTATTTCGTATTCACAATATGCAAACTGTTTTCATATTTTTGTGATGATCAACTCTTGATTGAAAATTCTAAGCCTCTTGAGGGAGGATGATGAAAACGATACCACGATCTTTACAGTATGCTTTTGGACAAACCCCGCTGATGAGGTACAGACATTGTTTCAATCCCTAAACACTGGAGTTATAAGGAAGATAATCCCTCGTCAACCCCTCTGAGCCAAAGAAGTAGGAGTTTTTCTTTTTGAAATTTAAAAACCCTTAATCATAACCTGGGGCAGGATAGTTCCCTCAGCTGATCCAAGTGCATAACAAATGGCACCAAAGAGGTCCTTACAAAACAAAGAAAGACAGTGATGGTTCCGAACAATCATAAAGACAGGCAGTCATTACTTCTCAAAATAAAAGCCCAATAAGTCAAAACCTATGAAGGAGACTTACGAAACTGGGGCATCCCGCTGACTGTAATCACAAAAGAAACAGTTCAGGCAAAAAACAGGGATAACAAAAAAAAAAAAAAAAGAAAGAAAGAGGTCCTACAGACCCTCAACAAAAAAGGAATGACTGCCTATTCCAAATAAACTATCAATATCCAAACCATCGCTGGTATATCAAAGCAAAGACTCAAACAAGGTCTAACGCACGATCAGGTGAGTTTAGGTTTGAAGAACATCACGAAGAACGGGTGGGTACAAATAATTTGAGCCTTTATCCTTTGTTTCTTAAACCGTGAACCAGGCCACGTTATAACCCTTAAAAGTCCTAGCTGAAGCATAGGTTAGTTAGAAAGCATACTGTTACGAAAGGTATCCTGACTCCTTAAGGCTTGCTATAAAATATTGAGTTGACATCACATTTTACAAAATTTGCTGGTTTTACTGAAAAATGCATTTTTCAAAAACTTCAAGACAGACATAAGCTTTGCATTTTTAACATAACTTTGTTTGCATATGACTTTTTGTTTGAACAGCATAGAAATTCGCACGATGAATGCCTAAGGAACAAAAGCACCTCCAATCAAGGGGCAAACCTCCGCCTGAGCCACTTGGGGCATTGGACATGAATTCCCAGCAACAAATCTTGCATGACCAAACATCTTCTGGTAGCGTGGCAACACAATAACAGGGGAACCTCCCTACATCCTGAGAGCGTGGACATAGTCGAAAAAATACTACGCAAAATCAAAGACCCACTAGGTTGACACACCTAGGCAAAAATAAGGGCCTCCCGGCGAACCAAAAGGGTTCGGGCAAAATAAGGGATGAAAATGAAAAAATCTGTATACCCGGCAAGTCCAAAACCTGAAAAGGCGGCTTGGGCAAAAATGGGTATCCCGGTGGACTGAAAACCCGAAAGGGCGGTCCAGGCAAAAGTTAGGGATCAAAGCGTACGACTATGTCCTATCATCTCGTCACTTTCCTACCAGAAGAAGATTTATCAATTGGCAGTCATCAAACACCTTCACATGTACCTTCTTCTCCAACAGAAACTGGGGCAATAATGAGTTGTCTAAATGATCCGGCTGCCCTGTCCACCGAAGTGCCAAGGTAAGTTCAGCTGAAGAATGCGACCAAGATACCTTCATTTCCAACAGAGCACAACAATGAAATCCCCAGCGGAGTTATCATCAAATCTCAGCGAAATTTCTCTTCCCACAGAGTTACCTCCCCGCAGAGTAATCTATTCGCCAAGTTTATTCCCCAACGGAGTCATCTTCTCCTACCGGTATTCTTGCAATCATCATCCCCAACGGAAACGAAGAATCTCACTCTTCAACATCAGCCCAAGATTTGACTCCCCGGCATCCGTCAAGGATCTACTTTCCTAGACGCAGATATATTCATAAACATCACATTGTTATACATCATGATACATGCATATACGCACCATATCATACAATCTCATGTGTTGAAAAATATTGTTGCTTGATCCATATCATGCATTGCACATGGCTGACCATTACCTTTCAGGAAGGATACAGTTAAAAGATCAGCTATGTAGACGAATACAGTCAAAAGAGACCAACCCAGTCAAAGAATACAAATCCAGTTAAATCAATACCGAAAGATTTCTCTGATACAACCCGTCGTTATAGACACTCGTCGTTATAGACACTCGTCGTTATAGACACTCGTCGTCATAGACACTCGTCGTTATAGACACCCGTCGTTATAGACACTCGTCGTTATAGACACTCGTCGTTATAGACACTCGTCGTCATAGACACTCGTCGTCATAGACACTCGTCGTCATAGACACTCGTCGTTATAGACACTCGTCGTTATAGACACTCGTCGTTATAGACACTCGTCGTCATAGACACTCGTCGTTATAGACACTCGTCGTCATAGACACTCGTCGTCATAGACACTCGTCGTCATAGACACTCGTCGTCATAGACACTCGTCGTCATAGACACTCGTCGTCATAGACACTCGTCGTCATAGACACTCGTCGTTATAGACACTCGTCGTCATAGACACTCGTCTTCATAGACACTCGTCGTTATAGACACTCGTCGTCATAGACACTCGTCGTTATAGACACTCGTCGTCATAGACACTCGTCGTTATAGACACTCGTCGTTATAGACACTCGTCGTCATAGACACTCGTCGTCATAGACACTCGTCGTTATAGACACTCGTCGTCATAGACACTCGTCGTCATAGACACTCGTCGTTATAGACACTCGTCGTTATAGACACTCGTCGTCATAGACACTCGTCGTTATAGACACTCGTCGTTATAGACACTCGTCGTCATAGACACTCGTCGTCATAGACACTCGTCGTTATAGACACTCGTCGTTATAGACACTCGTCGTCATAGACACTTGTCGTCATAGACACTCGTCGTCATAGACACTCGTCGTCATAGACACTCGTCGTCATAGACACTCGTCGTTATAGACACTCGTCGTTATAGACACTCGTTGTTATAGACACTCGTCGTTATAGACACTCGTTGTTATAGACACTCGTCGTTATAGACCACCCGTCCATGGAAATAACCTGTCAGTAGAGACAACTCACCAACCTTTCTGAATTCCAGATCTGATTCCTGTATCTCGCCAGGGTGTGTCTGAAGAGTTCGAGGATCCGATGCCTGAATCTTGCCAGGGTGTATCCGTTGAAGACTAACATTACCAGATCCGATTCCTGTACCTTGCCAGGGTGTGTCTGAAGAGTTCGAGGATCCGATGCCTGAATCTTGCCAGGGTGTATCCGTTGAAGACTAACATTACCAGACTCGATTCCTGTATCTCGCCAAGGCACGTCTGAAGAACTCGAAGATCCGATTCCTGTAACCAGTCAGGACATATCTACACAAAGCATCTGAAGACCAGCTCCTGCAACATGTCAGGTACTCATTTTTCTTTTGCAGGTACGCAAGTTCTCGCTAAGGAATCTCTTACGCGATCAACATCCAGATGGCATCTATAAGCCCATCATCCTATTCATCAATCTCTAAATGGCATCTATAAGCCCATTCCACCATCACACTGCTACTATGTGAGCGCAAATTTCTGGGCACTCTAGTGTTCAATCATCTTCCACCTTCGGATTACGAAAGGCACGTCAGCTAATCTGCATCCTCAGGTTTAAGAAGATTGAACAGGGGCAACTGTTGTACCCCAAAATTTGCCCTCCCATATTTCTCAAAACATTTCAAGAAAATTCACAAGTCCAACCCGGTGCGTTATATTCAGGTGTTCTTTCGCCAAGATATCTCTGATAACATATTCTCAAATTCAGGTTTGGCTTAAGAGTCAATTCTTTAAAGAAGGTATCCGAATGTGTGGGTTTTCTTGAAGAAATATAGTGAAAAAATGTGCTGAAAGTGCAGTTTTTACGCGCTAAAAAATTCATAACTTGAAGATCGTGACTCGTTTTGAACCCGTTCCGGTGGCCAAAATTCCGTCTTGACATTATCTACATTTTCATCTCTCACGGCTGAAAGCCAATTTCGATCAGAAGATCTTCAAAAATGTGGATTTATCAAGTATTTTCGTGCAGAAAATTTGTGACAGAAGTTTATTTGCGTCATGTTCAAAAAATCATAACTTGGTCGATTTTCATCATATCGAGCTGGTTCTGGCGCCAAAATTTCACAAATTGAGTTGGCTACATTTTCACAGAAGGTATTGAGTTCAAACGGTATTCAAAAGGCCTTCGTTTTTTGCTCAGAGTGCGTGACACGCTGAAAATCCTGAATGCTGAATATTATTTCATCTGGGCCGAAACTTCGAAAATTCATAACTCGGTCAATTTTTATCAGATTGGGCTTATATTTTTACACAAGGTCCCTGACTCATAGATCTACAACTTTGCTTCAAAAGTCGAGACCAAATTATGCACCAATCAATACCAGTTTTTTATTGAAGAACGTGTCAGAGTCGACACTAGAGCCCAAAATAAGTTTGTCTGAGCTGAAACTTCAAAAATTCATAACTAATTCACCGTTTATCCGATTGAGTCGATTTTCGGACAGGAGTTAGTTCTCGATGTCGGCTACATTTTGTTTTCACATTTCAACTTCAAAAAATGCACTTAAGTCCCTGCGATTTAGCCTGGAAAGTGACGAATTCAAGTGAATATTGGAGGCCCAATTGCACATTCAAAGCCCATTTGCTTTACCCTAATTTCCACTATATAATCACCTTCTTGTCACACAAACCAAGGGGGGAGAAAAAAAGAAAAAAGAGGGAAGAAAAAAAGAGAGAAAAAACCTTGCCACAACACTGTTGGAATATCAAACTCTTTCAAGAATCCTAAAACGTTGAAATCCTTATTACAAATCCCTCTCTCACTACAAACAAAGCCATCTCAGTTACAAACCAACATCTTATTACTTCTTCAGTAAGGGTAAGGCTGGCTTGATCTCCATGATCCAAAGGGCATAAAAGCATTCATGTCACTACTTTTCCAGTAAGGGTAAGGTTGATTTGATCTCCATGATCAAAAGGGTATAATCATTCATACATGTCATATTGTGCCTAAACATTAAATTTCTTCATATATTGGCTTTATTTGCATTTTATGATTTTATTTGATGTGTTTGTGAGATTCAACACTGCAGATTTAGACATGATCCCAGGCAGACATTAAAGGAACGTTGAGGCCAAAAGCCAAATGGCCAAAAGCCAAAAGACAAATGGCCAGACTAGAAAAACTTATGCATGACACCAATACATGGCGAGGCAGACATTAAGCCAGACATTAAAGGAACGTTGAAGCCAGAACACAAATGGCCAAAAGCCAAAAGCCAAATGGCCAAAGTAGAACAACTTATGCATGAAACTCAATCCAATGGCCAAAGAATGCAGACCACGGGTACTCAGGAGTCAATACTTCAAAAAACCTCCCCTTGGGCCAGACACCCCCTATGGTTTGCTCAATTTTTAATTTTTATTTGTTTTTCCTTTTTATTCTTTTAATTGTTTTTTTAATTGTTTTCTTTTAATTTCATAAAATAATTTTCATAATAAATATAAAATACAGAAAAATCAAAAAAATGTTTATTTTATTAATATTAATTTTACTATTATTATTTTTGTAAATAAACTTTAAACAATTAATTAGATTAATTTAGGTTTCAAAACTTTAATATTTTTCTTAATAAATTAAATATGTAGAAATTAGGGTTTTTAACTTTTTCATCATTTTTTTTAATAAATAATTTTCTCATCATTATTATTATTATTAATTACTAATTTATTTTGTAAATAAACATGTACATAAATTCTTTAGTAAATTAAGTTAAACTTTAACATTTTTCTCAAATAATTAAAAATAACTTAGAATTAGGGTTTCTTTTAATTTTAATTTTAATTTTCTTATTTCATAAATACAAAAAAACCTAAAAAACACTTCTTTTATTTCAATAAATAATTAATTAATTTTTAATTTCAATTTAACTTCAAAAGGGTCCAACGCCCTCGTTTCCAATTTTAATTCCTATTCGCGTATTTTTATTTATTTCCTTCTTTTAAATATTTATGTAACTCTCCCAAAGCCTTGTAAACTTAATTTCTCGCACTTTATTTTACTTCTTTATTTTTCCGTCAAATCGGGACCTGGATTTTAATTTTGGCGATGTGGACCCGCGCCTTTGTAATAGTTTAGAACTTTCAATTTCCGCATCTTTTTTAACTGTTAAATAAATGCATGCAAGAATGAATGACAAAAAAATAAAAACAAACGCATAGATCACCCATAACCTGACAAGACAAAAATAACTGAACATAACACACGAATCACACACCACCCCTAGGGTACGCCTCACTGTTGCCTTGCCTCGAAAGGTGATCGTCGAGTAGAGGATGTCTTAGTAAGTCCTCATGATCCGGGAACCTGGAATGAGGGTAGCTTCTAAGGTGTCTTCCCATTGCTCTGGTGATCACCATGTCCCGAACCTCGAATTGACCCGAACACCTCCAACAGTGGTGCTACCTACCTCTCAATGGTGGGATGGCACTACTCTAAAGGACATTTACACAGACGAATTCCTTAGGGTAGGTAGACGACTCTAGATACTTGCTCTAATTTCAAAACAAATTCAAAAAATACTTTTCACACCAACACATTTCAAAAAGCTTTCGAAAGCAATTTTTCAAACACTCTTGAGGACCGATACAAGAGTCGAACTGGAATTTTCAAAGAAACTTTTTTAAAACCCACAATTGAAAAGCAAACAAACCATTTTTGAAAACACAAATGAGCAAGTATCTAAGAGCCCATGGATAACCATGGATAGAAAGGGTGCTAACACCTTCCCTTTCTATAACCTACCTCCCGAACCGAGAGCAATCTCTTTAAGGAATTTTTCTGTGCTTTTGTCCTTTCCATTTGGAGAAAATAAAAGACGGTGGCGACTCTTGCTTCCGCGACATTTCGCGAACCAGCGTTAAACAGTCAGTTCCAGATCCACCGATCACACAGTATATGCTGACTCACACTACTTTATTGATTTCAAAGATGGATCCCATCAAGTACATATTTGAAAAGCCCGCTTTGTCTGGAAGAATAGCGAGATGGCAAATGATCTTGACAGAATATGATATCCAGTATACAACTCAGAAAGCAATTAAGGGAAGTGTATTGGCAGATCATTTGGCACACCAACCTGTGGACGATTACCAATCATTGAACTTTGATTTTCCGGACGAAGACATCATGGTGGTAACTGACTGTGAAGTACCTGGACCGGATGAAGGACCTGAGGAAGGATCCCGATGGTCTATGCATTTTGATGGAGCCTCCAATGCTTTGGGTAACGGCGTCGGCGCTGTAATCATATCTCCCAAAGGAACTCATACTCCCCTCACCGCTCGATTATGTTTCAGCTGCACCAACAACATGGCAGAATATGAGGCATGTATCATGGGTTTACAAGCTGCAATCGACTTAAGGATAAAATTTCTAAGTGTCTTCGGAGATTCCGCTCTCGTGATCAATCAGATCAAAGGCGAGTGGGATACGAAACACCCGAATCTTATTCCTTACAAGGAGTATGTGTCGACCTTGCTTCCCCACTTTGAAGAGATAACTTTTGAGCACTTCCCTAGAGAGGAGAATCAACTAGCAGACGCCCTAGCTACGATGTCTTCAATGTTCAAAGTTAAATGGGACAATGAGGCTCCCCGAATCATTATCTGGAAATTGGATGAACCGGCGTACTGCTGCGAGCTCGAGGCTGAGAAGGTGATTGAAAAACCCTGGTATCATGAGGTGAAAAGGTACTTGGAAGCTCAGGAATACCCTGAAGGCGCATCTGTCAATGATAAGAAGTTCATGAGGAGGTTCGCTGCAAAATTCTTCCTCAGCAACGGCATTCTCTACAAACGGAATCATGATTCAACTCTGCTACGTTGTGTGGATAAGGCAGAAGCAGAGAAAATCATGATAGAATTGCATGAAGGTACATTTGGAACACATTCCAGTGGACACACCATGGCTAAGAAAATCCTTCGGGCAGGATATTTCTGGTCCACAATGGAAGTCGATTGTTACCAACACTCCCGAACTTGTCATAAATGCCAGATCTATGCTGACAAGGTGCATATCCCTCCGGTTCCTTTGAATGTCCTGACGGCACCTTGGCCTTTCGCAATGTGGGGCATCGATATGATCGGCGAGATCCGACCGACGGCATCCAATGGGCATCGCTTCATCTTGGTGGCGATCGATTACTTCACGAAATGGGTTGAGGCAACTTCCTATGCCACAGTAACCAAGAGCGTCGTGGCGCGTTTCATCCGGCATAATCTGATCTGTCGGTACGGCGTCCCAGAAAGAATCATTACAGACAATGGTACCAATCTCAATAACAAAATGATCACTGAACTCTGTGAACAATTCAAGATACAGCACCACAATTCTTCTCCCTACCGGCCGAAGATGAATGGGGTTGTAGAGGCAGCCAATAAGAATATCAAGAAAATTGTGCAAAAGATGACAGTGACCTATAAAGATTGGCATGAGATGTTACCGTTCGCTCTGCATGGGTACCGTACCTCATCCAGAACGTCAACCGGGGCAACTCCCTTCTCCTTGGTCTATGGCATGGAGGCAGTCTTGCCAATTGAAGTCCAGATACCCTCTCTCCGGATAATGAAGGATGCAGACTTGAATGAAGATGATTGGATCCAAACTCGACTTGATCAATTAAATCTGATTGACGAAAAGAGGCTCACTGCTATCTATCATGGTCAAACGTATCAGAAACGAATGATCAGGGCATTTAACAAGAAAGTCAGACCGCAAGAGTATCAAGTTGGGGACCTGGTAATCAAACGCATCATCCTTCCTCAAAGTGATCCCCGGGGCAAATGGACTCCTACTTACGAAGGGCCATTTGTGGTTAAACGTGTGTTCTCAGGAGGAGCCATGATCCTAACCACCATGGATGGTGAAGACCTCCCTCACCCCTCCAATGCAGACATAGTGAAAAAATACTACGCATAAATAAAAGACCCGCTAGGTTGACATACCTAGGCAAAAATAAGGGCTTCCCGGCGAACCAAAAGGGTTCGGGCAAAAATAAGGGATGAAATGAATAAAAATATGTACACCCGGCAAGTCGAAAACCTGAAAGGGCAGCTTGGGCAAAAATGGGTATCCCGGTGGACTGAAAACCCGAAAGGGCGGTCCAGGCAAAAGTTAGGGATAAAAGCGTAACACTATGTCTCATTGGATCACTTCGCATCCGGAATTCGGCATCAACCATCTGGCTCCAGGTTTCGGCATTGACCAATCAGCTTCATCTTCAAATTAGGCAGCAAAGCGATGAGACGTTCGAAGACATAAAGGCGATAGCAGATTTGAAACCCAGTGGGATTTTTCACATAGCTGTTTTGTTTCCTTTTTTCAAATTGTAAACTCTATGTTATTTGGCGGCATCCTCTTACTAGGATGTCAGCCTCTTGTACAAAAACGCCTATTCACAGGCAAAGTTTAAATCAATACAAATTCACTTGTCCATACAAATTGCCATTGTTTTTCTTTCTTCTGTTTTGTTTTGTGAAGAACGTCCAATGTTCATTTTTGATATATGCATTTGACATTAAATTGCTGATTCATAAATATTTGCATATAAAAAGAGATTAATTACAGGTGACATCAGAGACAGGGGCACTGTGGAGTTGTCTAATGCAGCCTGGTTGTTTTGTCCGCCAGGGTACCAAGGTAGATTCGACTGAAGAATGTGACCAAATCATCTCAACTCCCCGCAGAGTAAAACAAGATTCAGCAATACTTTCCCCAAGCGGAGTTGACTTCCCGACAATCCTGAAAGGACACAACATTCCCCGGCAGGTCTTAAAGCTCATCCCCTACAGAGTACGGACGTCTCTCCCGAGTTTTATTTAGAGTTATTTCCTCACAAGGACTTATAACTGGGTTATCCTCAGCTAAAAACCACGGAAGACCGCCCTCGGCAAAGTTCCTTCAATCCCCAGCGGAGTTTATCATCATTATCCCCAGCGGAATCCATCATTAAAGTCCTCAACAGGCCTCTCATCAAACTTCGGCCAAGTATCTCTTCCAACAGAGCAACTCCCCGGCCGTTCGGCAAGGATTTATTTTCCTAAGACAAAATTGCATTCATAAACATTTCACATTTTCGTACATCTTGCTTACATACATGATAAAGCGCATACAACACTATCTCATGATTGAACATCATAACACCATGCATATCATGCATCATGACATTGCATACAACTTACGTTTTTGCCTTTTCAGGAAAAAGACAATCCCAAAAACAATTATCGTCAACTGTCGCAATTCCAGATTCGATACCTGTATCTAGCCAGGGCACATCTGAGAGTGATCAGTTTCTAGACTCGATTCCTGTATCTAGCCAGGGCACGTCTGAAAAGTTCGAAGATTCGATTCCTGTATCCAGCCAGGGCACATCTATCAACTACAACATCTCCAGATTCGATTCCTGTATCCAGCCAGGGCATATCTGTTGACCACGTTTCCAGACTCGATTCCTGTATCTAGCCAGGGCACATCTGAAGAGTCCGAAGATTCGATTCCTGTATCCAGCCAGGGCGCATCTATTAACGACTATTTCCAGATTCGACTCCTGTATCCAGCCAGGGCATATCTGTGAGCAACCAGTTATAGACTCGATTCCTGTATCTAGCCAGGGCATGTCTGCATAAGGAGACTGAAGATCAAACACCTGTAACAAGCCAGGAAAACATCAGTCTTTCTCAAATACACAAGTTCTCGCTAAGAAATCTCTTATGCGATCGACACTTCCAAATGGCATATATAAGCCCATTCCCGACAAGGTTCTGTCACATCTCCAGATGGCGTCTATAAGCCCATCTTCCTATCCACCATCTCTCCAAATGGCATCTATAAGCCCATTCCCGACATCACATTTACTGATACTCCAACATGCGAGTGCAAATTTCCGGGCACTCTAGTGTCCAATCTCCTTTTACCCTCGAGTCGCGAAAGGCAAACTTGCCAATCTAACTCTTCAGGTTCAAGAAGATTGAACAGGGGCAACTGTTGTACCCCAAAATTTGCCCTCCCATTTCCTCAACATTTTCTCATCACAAGACCTTTGAAGATCAAGATCCAGTTAGGGTTTCCTCTGCTCAAGACTTCTCCTTGCACTGTGGACTCAAATTAGGGTTTGTGTTTGCCTAAGGATGTTTTGACCTAAAATGCCTAAGATGACTTTCATGCTTCATATTGGACTCCCAAGTTTACCCATGCCAAGTTTCAAGTCTTGATTCCAAGATTTGCCCAGTCAATTGGACAGTTGACCTAGAAATCAGCTGTATTGGGGAAAAAGTCAACTGTGGCCAATTGACAGTCAAATCTCATGAAATTTGACCCACATCAACATTATGAACTCATATGAACCATTTGATCAAGTTTGGATCACAATTCTCCAAGAAATTTGATCAGATCACCAAAAGGGCAAAATGGTCATTTTTAGGGTTTTGACTGCACAAAGGCAATTTTTGACTGTTTGACCTAGCCAATGGCAAATCAAGCTCACATATAGCCTCAAGGACTCAATGAAATGGTCTTGACACATTCATCAAGTTCAAAAGATCCCAAGTACACAAGATTGATAGTTGAATTTCCCAGTCAATTGATCAATTTTGACTGTACACTGAAAAGTCAAACTTTGACTTTTTGGTCAAAATCAAGAGTCAAGATTCATTTTTCATCAAAACATGCCAAATCATGAAACTTGTTCACCAAGAAATCACAAAATGCAAATTAGGGTTTGAAAATGGAATTTTTCATAACTTAGAATTTTTCTAAGTTATGAAAAACCCTAATTTTTTCCCAACTTTGCCCCACCTTTTCACCAAGATCCATTTGGATTCAAACAAAAGTCAAAACATGAAAGTTGTATCTTGTTGCATAATCTACAACTTTGATTCACAAAGTTTTCTCATTTGAAGCTTGTATCTCAAGTTACAATTTTTTGAATAAGGGCACTAAACCATTTTTAACTTAGTGAAATTTTAACCTATTTTGACAAGGTTTTCTACCCCACTTCAAGACCACTTTTCATACCCTTCCACTTGGAATTCTAATTTGCATTTCAAAGATGGATTTTAGTACACATTCCAAGCTTTCCAAAATGTCCAAGAACTCATCAAACAACCTCATAACTTGAGAGATTCGAATTTCACAAGTTGGCAAAAATTCACTTTTGTTCTTCATCAAAACATGTTCATAACTTTGCAAATCTAAACTTAGCTTGCTTTATGCTTGATTACAGGTCCTTGAACCATTCCATACTCAATAATTTAATGCATATTCAATGTGTTAAGGTGTTGTTCTTTGAGTGCAAGCATTGTATGCAAGATTAATCCTAAACTAGATAAAGTGCTTTATCCATTTTTGTAAAAAGCTAGCTTTATGTCAAATTGAAATCCAAGAAGGTACAAGCAAAATCCTTTTGGCACAAGATTATGGGCAAATTGCTCTGATCAAGAGAGGCTTATGCAGCAGGATTAGAGGCCCCTACTGACCTAAAACACCAAGTGACCATTGCTTGCTTCAAATTCAAGTAACATTGCATAACTTGTACCATATCTCATCTCAGCTTACAAACACAAGAAAGAAGTTATCAAACACCTTACACACAACATATCCAAGCTTTGGCACGAGTTTTTAACCTCTCAAGCACCCTCCATCTCAGAATCACCTTGAAACTGCTCAAACAGGGCAACCCCTGCAGATTGAGTGCTATCTCTCAATCCCTTCAAGCATTCTTGCCCAAACCTGTTCCTCTACCTTCCTTACAACCTATGCAAGCTAACCATGACTTGAAACCTGACCTGTAACACCTCCAAGCCACTTCACCATTTTTAAATTTCTGTTTTGCAGTTGGAGTTCACTAGCTCGATTCAGGGAGTTTCAAGACAAAGTAGGACTTGGAAAAGCATCCTCACACTTCAAGGAAGCTATACAAGTCATCATTTCACTCTGAAATATCCTCCATTGCAAAGCTCGATTCCAACTGAATAGGTACATTCATGAAGTTCTATCTCCCTTATTAGGCATTGTTAGCTTTAGGTTTGTAAAGAAAACATGTCACAATCATAGCCCTGAACATGCTCATATGATTAGATTTCATTTATATTTCGTGTGCTTAGAGAATTTCATGTCTGAACATTGATGAAAAGTTAGGTCAGAAATTGGGGGAGGAGAAATTCTCCCTCATCTTAGAGAGTTAGGTCAAGTTCTTTACATGGTTGAAACCGTCTCTTGATGCTCTACACTTTTCATGTTATGAGTTTTGCTTGAAAGTCCAGGAATCCAGAGATAAAAAACGCGTGTTTGCTTGAAGGATATTGTTCAGAGGTTGAAGAAGACAGGTCTTCTGGGCTGGGCCTGGAAATTTTTCTTATTTGCACCACTTCATTACTCATGAACCCCCTGAGCCCATTTGCTTCATTTTTGACCCTTTTTGACTTTTTCTTTTTTGATTGACTTTGTTTATTTTTTCTCATGACATTAAAAAAATAAAAATATTTTTTCCATCATTTTTTGTATTTATTGCATATTTATTTGTTTATTTCTCTTGTTTGAACATAAATATTATATATATACTATTATTAGAATAAATATAGGAAAATAGTGTAAATACATTTTATTTTTTATTTACCTTCTGAAAATATTCCACATAAAAAAATACTTTTTATTTTATTTTATTAAATATTAAATATTTTGCACATAATGCATATTTAAGAAATTAATATATATATAAATATATGTTTATTAATATATTTAAGCTAAAATATAAAAATACTTGAATTTTTCATTTTTATTAATATTTGATACAAAAATACTTTTTTTCATAATATACTTCATTTTATTTTATTTTTATAAATAATAAATAAATATTTGTATTAAATTAGATAATAATACATTTTCTTTAAAATTAGGGTTTTTTGCCCTAAATTCAAAATACTCCAAAAAATAATATAATTTCTATTTTCTTTTCTCTTTTACATAAATAATATTTTTTCATACATATACAAAACATTTCTTTTGCATCTTGCATTCTTATTTAATTTTTGTACATTGATTAAATTGCAAATATTCAAAATGATGTAATAATTTAGATTTAAATTCTTGTCAATATCCCCATTTGAACATTTGTACCCCCCTTCCCATATTTGGTTCTGTAATAGCTTAGTAATTTAAATTTCGCACTTTATTGCTTTCTAATGATAACATGTTAGAATTAGGGTTTGTATGCGAAAAAACGATAAAAAAAATAGTTATGACCTAATCTCAAGATAAACAAGCATGAAAATGGACACACAAATCACACTTGCACCCCCTAGGGTATTCCACTTTGTTGCCTTCAAATAAATGGGCCATGTTGTATGTTGAACTTCTTTGGGCAAAGCAAACCATTTGAATGATCATAGTCCCTCGATAAAACTTTTCAAAAACAAACAAAAACAAATGATCAAGTCCCTTAAAGAAAATTGCCCAAAGACATTTAACGCCGTTGCAATTATGGTCTAAACGATGACCCGCGCCTGTCCCTTTCACATCCTAACATGAGATTGTCCACCAAATACAATGGTGGAACAAACTTGTTAAAAGGGTTAAAACATAGCAATAATCTTTTGAGAAATTTAGGAGTAGATAACCTCTTAGTTACTTGAATCAAACTTGCAAAACAAAACACTTGCCTAATTTCAAAACCACACAAACACTATATTTTCAAAACAACTTTTCAAACACAAAATGAAAACCTTTTCAAAAGACATACATCTTTGTATACATCCCCACATGGATCATTACAAAGGTTTCCACCACATTGGCATCTTTTCAAAACATTTTCAAAACCCACACACTCAAGCACCATTTAAAACAGTTGAAAACAAAAGGCAAGTGATCTAAGCAAGTAACTAAGAGCCCATGGATAACCATGGATAGAAAGGGTGCTAATACCTTCCCTTTCTATAATCTACTCCCCGAACCCAAGAAAAACATCTCAAAAGGTTTTTGCTGTGCTTTTTAACCTTTCCTTAGGATAAAATAAAAAGTCGGTGGCGACTCTTGCTAACCGCAACATTTGCGAATACAAACGCAAAACCCTAGTCAGTTCTCCCACCGTATCACACCAGTCCACGAGCAGCACTGGAACATCACAACTTTATAAATTCCATCTTCTAAAAATTATCCTTGTTACTTAACAATCACCTTCTGAAACATCAAAGATTTACACTCTACTCGTATATCAACAACTGTTACATTTCTCCTCATCTTTCGAGAAGTAAACATCAACAGTTTCTAATCATCCTCCCTCAAGACGCTCGAACTTGATTAACAAACAAAATCCTGAATCCATGTCACCTTCGACTTCGGGAAATAACAAAACTTGTGTTGTCTCCATAGTGAACCAACATCTTACAACCGAAATATATTCGAGAAGCAAAGCTTCTCCCCTACTTATCTTCAAACCAACTCATGCATACAATCGATTGGAAAAACAAACAAGTATCGACAGTGTGTAACACACACATACTAAGAAACAACACATCAACAATATTCAACTGTCACACTACTCTAGTGACTCAACAACTTGGTAGGACGGACCGACCTGCTCTGATACCACTAATGTAACACCTCATTTCTACCCGGAGAATATTATTAAAATCAGAGTTATAAAATTTCTAACAAACAAATAGGATGCTACATTTTCAACTTATAACAACGACATCTAATCGCATATAAAACATATACATAACACTTAAATTATCGGACGAACATGTAACAACAATTTTAATCTTTAAAAAGAAACAATTTTATTACTTAAGCAGCAAAATCACAATTTTCAACTTAAATGACATAACATCTTTGTCCAACTGAAAACAACTTTAGAAACAACAAAGTACTTAACGAAATCAACTTAAAATTCAGAAACGGAAGTAAAATCAACAATAAAGCAACAAGCGTTCATCCCCCGAGTGTTACGTATCAGAGCGATGACACCGACTCAAACTACTGAAGGTAAACAACCTTCTTTTTGGATTACCTGCACGTTACCATCATAGGGATAACATTCAAACAGAAGGGGTGAGATATCAAACAATATAATCAGATGTATGATGGATAATGTATTAGAT
This sequence comes from Vicia faba, assembly GCA_948472305.1. Classification (NCBI taxonomy): domain Eukaryota; kingdom Viridiplantae; phylum Streptophyta; class Magnoliopsida; order Fabales; family Fabaceae; genus Vicia; species Vicia faba. Next base: position 186,740 of record CATIWC010001993.1, on the reverse strand, counting down.
CAGATCATATAAAATCACCACTTCACAACTTTCAACCAACATCAATCATCACAAGTCAGCTACACAATAATATAATTATGTAACATGGAATGTGACTTATACGATGCACATGCATGTGGTACCAATGGAGCAAAAATCTCAACTTAGAAATCTTCCAATAAACAGAGGCATCAACAAGGCATAAGTCTTCAACTATATATTTGCCAATTCATACCAACTTAACGAGCATCAGCTCCAACATGATTGATATGATATGTATGCATTAACAACATGAACGTAATAATAAAAACAATAATTCAACTTAAATTCAACATTGGTCATAAGCCCACAACTTAGTCTTAGCCAATAAATAGAGGCAATACAACAATATATTCACCTGCAACTTCAATAATTAATAGCAACATCATCACAACCACTTATACATATCAATACTATTATCGACCAAGTTTTGTTAATAATATTCCACTAAAATATGCCACTGACCAATCATTTTAGTTGAATCAATGAAGCTATTAATTTCTTACACTAATTTACCTCTACTTCTATTTTAATTTGTCAAAGATTTTATGTTATTTCCGGCTATTACCATCCCACCATTATTGAGGTTCTTTTGCTAAATATCTACTAATGTTATTTTCCATACATTACTGCTACTAACAATTATCATTATGTTCTCTGCTAAATTACCTTCTGCTAGCATTTACTAACTCGGTTACTTATTATTGTTAACTATGTAACTAACCAATTACCTCTGCTACATGTACACCAACTTTGCTAAATGAATTGAATTAATAACTCTGCTACTTTAGTTAATCTTTTGGAATACTATGGTGCCCCTCGGTACACACACATGCCACTTGGCACCCATACTACCAAACTGTGCCGCTCGGCACACCCTTTGTGACGATCGTCACAACCGAATTACCCGTTCCCCTCGTCACACTAACTGTGCCGCTCGGCATGCCCCCCTTTTTCCTCTGTGCTGATCAACACACATACCATGCCCTTCGGCACAACATTCTTTCACACAGATTCTTCACATACTTCAGTCTGTTACCGATACCAACACAAAATTATCCAAAATTTCCTTCGATTATCAGTATTCTCACAACAACATGATACAATGAAATATGCAGCAAATAGATCAATAAAAGAAACAATTGTCAATAAAGATATTTCATTGATTGTACAGGATAACTATGTAGACAACTTCAGAAGTAACCACAACATAGTAACAAACGAATTCAGACACATCTACGATGATTATACGCATAAAGAAACAATTCTACACAATCCAATCCCTACATAACATTCATCATAAACCACATTATAGAGTCAGAACCCCACCTTTACCTTGGATTGAAGGTCGCTCTACAATATCCGATCGAACCTAGCTTTGCCTCTTTTCCTCTTCTCTACAACTTCTCACGTACAACACTTTCTCTACTCTTTCTCTTAACCATTTTTAGTTAACCTAATTTCTATTATTTAACTTAACCCAATAATATTATTATTTCTATTTGGCCTAATTTTCACACCCCCTTAATACTACGTCTATCACCAAAGGAAGCCCAATAACTAATATTATTAATATTCTACGATTCTAATATTATTACTAATATTATTAATCAACTAATTTAACCGGCTAATAACAACACCACAACTTGTGTCAACAACTCACAACATAACACAACATGTCAACGATTTCAACAAATAATTCGCAATTAATTGAAAATACTTAATTAAATAATTAATTAAATCAACGGGTGTTACACTTACCAAGCATGCATATAATCTACTCCTCACAAACTTAAACCTATCGAACAATTATACTCAACCTACAAGACTCATCGATGTCATCACGTGTCAAACACAATACCCACTATATCACCTCGACGACGATCTCTCAACCATCCTTAACAACACAGAAGTCAATCGTGCTACTCGCGCTGACGATCTCTCAACACAACACAACCAGCAGCAAGGCATTAATCAGAGACACGCCAGTGAATAATAACACTAAATCTATCTCTAGAATCTAGACACTATTAGGCAATCACCCTAGATAAGAATTTGAGCAGTATATGTCTATAACAGCCCAAATCCCTAGCACTAAGCGGAAATCAAGGATAACAATTGACAAAGATTTGTAAAGCAGGTTTTATATAACGCCATGGGCGACAAATATACATGAGATCAAAGTAAAAATACATACAAACTCAACATACAAAGAATACACAAAGAAGAAGATAACTGAACCACAAATCTCCTGGTTTGTCAGTGCCGATCGAAGAATAATCCACCCCGGATCATCCGTATGTAAGCTTCAATGTTATTTTCTAAGCCATTCCTAAGGAAAAACGAGGGTTGATGAACTTGGGAGCTAAAACTATCCCCAAACCCATAAACTAACAAAATGAAATGAAAATATATATACAATATCTGGTCCGTACGCGTCGCCCGATGACATAAAAGACGCCACCCGATGACGGTTCCTAAACACAAGGCCCATGTTGCACCACATATGCAACTGGCCATAAATATCTACCCTCGCTCGGTAAAGGAAAGCTTTGCCCGACAACATAATGTTCCCTCACCTAAAAAGCTGTTGGCGAGCCCAAGTCAGTAGCCACTGAAAAATTCTTCTTTTCCTCTCGCCTAATGCTCTCCCGACGAGCATGACACGCAAGCCCTTCGCCTAGGCTTCACCCGGAGAGACTTGACAGACAACATTTCTTTATTTATTTTCCTGGTGTGCAATAGTGGCTTTATTGCTTCAATCTTGCATCTTTGGAGCTGACAATTGACCATTTTCCTCAATGCTCCAAACACATATGAATTCCTACAAAATAGACACAAAATTATTAAATGATACACTATGTACACGAAGACGCATATACACATAAATTAAACGTATTTATACACAAAGTTGGGTTATTCAACTGATATTAACAATAAAGAGTCGATAAGTGCAACAAAAAGTATATATAAAAATAACTATAATTTGCACTTATCACACGTGTAAGAGATGAGATATAACAGGGATGTGTTGTAATGATATCTCTTAAATATGGTATAAGAAGAAGGATCCGGAACCACTACCACGTCATCGAAATCCATTTCCATGTCATAAAAATGCTTTTATATTTGAAGGGGGACTAAAATCCTCCAAAATACAAAATAGAGGGACTACCAAAATCGATTTTTAAAATGATAAGATCAAAATCTTCTCGCGCTCTTGGACATAGGTTGGCCATTAGAGTGTGATGCCAACCTCTAGCTTCTGGTCGGAGAGTTGCTAGAAATTTGATCATTTCAAGATTGTCGTAGACGTCGTAGATCAGATATTTGTAGACGGAATTGTTGAATCTGTAGTGTTCGACAATAGACCCTCTCTCTTTGCAACCGATTGCAGCAACAATGAAAGCAGGAGTGATCTTTATAGGAAATACAAAACAAAAGAACATATTTCTATATTATTTTGCCTAATGGATGTATAAACCTAGAATCCTTTGACAAGATTTGGATAAATAGGGCCATTTAGAACTGTAAAATAGTTTGCCTGGTTTTGTTTAAGGACAATCTTTAACATATCAAAACCTTGTGATTAACTTAAAAAAGTTAACAACCTTTTTTTTTATCATAAAAAGGAGTTCTTCATCACCCATAAATGTTTTGGAAGACATTTTGAAGTAGTGAGACAGACAACAAAAAAAGAGAATTAGATAGAATTGGAAAAAGAGAAAGTGAAATGATAATATGAAAAGAAAGGAGTTGAAATAGGGAAATAAAGGAAGAGTAAGAGACAGTAAAAAAATATTTAGTTCAAATAACCAACAAATGGGATTAATATTTTCTTTTTGAAAACTCCCATCATTAGTACTAATAACACACCATCAATCAATGACTTGGGAGAGAAAAAGGATAAATATTTTATTTGTTCTCAAGGTATAGAGCAGCCCCAAAGTCTCATCAAATATATTGATGTCAGCATGCATGACAAATGTCATACTTCAGAATCTCAATTAATTTTATCGTGACTTTTTTTATTTCTAAAATTTTAGTCAACAAATTATTTCCATAGAGAATTTGACAAAGACCAATTCTGAGAATAATAACTTCTCTCTCCAAAAGGATAATGCTTCAGACGTTTATTTCCCAGAGTCTAATATTACATCATCAGAGGCAAACATATTTATCATTCTGTACAAGATCCCATATTAAGATTTTTTAAAGATAAAAACGGATTTGTCCTCAACAATGAGTTTTGTAAAGATATCATCCCATTGATGGTCTGTATCAATAAATTTAAAATTTAAAATATTATTCTGAACATAGTCTCTTATAAAATGATGTTTAATCTCAATATGTTTAGCCCTGAAGTGCTATATAGGATTTTTGGATAAACACATGGCTGGAGTGTTATCATACATAATAGGAAAGTTATCTTCCTCAATCTAATAGTCTTCCAACTGACTCTTCATCTAGAGTACTTGAGTGCTACATGTTGGAACAAGTTTGGTTCGTCAACTAGTCCTTGGAGTTTTGATGATAACAAATATATATGTATAAAGAACAATTTTACTTCTAACGGTTTGTTAAAGTGTGCTGATTAATATTTTAGTTTTGGACTCTGATCATGCGTGTTGTGGACTCTGATCACACGCGTTGCAGGCTCTAGACAAAAGTGGTTCTAGAATCTGAACAAATCATCCATGAGACTCCGGACAACCAATTCATTCTGAACCAAAGCATAAAAGTGTTTACAATGACAATTTTGATTCTCATAGTATCAAGTCATCAACAAAAATATATTTATCCCAATCGACTATGATATCTAAAGACCTAGAAGACTCGAAGTTTCTTAAAGCACTAAAGACTGACTCTGATCAAGCTTCAACAATATTCATCATAAGCCTATGACTAAAAAAGATCGATATGAAGAAAAGATAGTAACTCTTTGTTGATCAAGCTTCAACAATATCCATCAGAAGCCTATGGCTCAAGAAGGTTACTTTGGAAAAGAGATAGAATGATAATATTAAAAGATATGGTTTGAGAAATTCAAACTTCACCGTCTAATGAATCTATTTTCATCTATTTAAGGTGTGCTTGAAGTCGAAGAAGAAGAAGGAATCATCAAGAACAAACAATGTAAAGTCTATTCAAAAGAGAGAAACACAAAAAGTTTATCATCAACATAAAGAAGAAAGTTGTTATTTTATTGAAATCTCCATAACTTTCATTTTTTGTTGTTGTAAATCTCATTGAATTGCAAATGTGTGTATCTTCTTGTTAAGAAACACTTTGTAAACACAACTCTTTGTAACTTAATCAGGTTGGTTAATTTTTCTTGGGGGACTAAAGGTTTAGTCAGGATCCTCGAGAAGACTTAGACAAGTTGTCTTTGTGGCTGTAATCAAAGGTTATGTGATTAGTGGATTAAGTCCTTATTAACAAGGAAAAATCATCTGGGTTAGATGGAATGGAGGTATCCTAGTTAACGGTGAACTAGGATAAAATCGTGTGCTCTTTATCCTTTTGCTATTGTTTATTTTTTGTTTAGATATTCGAAAAAGCTTTAAGACTTGAAACCCAACTCAAACCCCCTTCCTTGTGTTTCATTGAATCTTCAATTGGTATCAAAGCTCTAGTTCTAGTATTGGTTATTACCAAAACACTTAACCTTTTCAGATAAAGATCTAGTACTTGAAACACAAAATAACAGATGTTTCTCAAGCAAATACCAACAATGATAAAAATTATTTTGATGTCAAACCTCAAGTCTTTGATGGAGATAAGTTTAATTATTGGAAGGATATAATCCAAAGTTTCTTCCTCGGGTTCGATGTTGATCTATGGGATATGGTAACAAATGGTTACTCATATCCTGTTAATGACAGTGATGTCAAACTTGGTAGAAGTTCTATGAATGACCAACATAAAAAGGATAACAAAAATAATCATAGATCTAGAACCATTTTGTTGAACGTCATTTCATATACTGAGTATGAAAAGATAACAAATAAAGACTTTGCGATGTCTATATTTGATTCTCTTAAAATGACACATGAAGGAAATGAGCAAGTAAAGGAAACCGAGGCTTCAGCCTTAATTCAAAATTATGAATCCTTGAAGATGGAAGAAGATGAGACCATTGATAATAAGTTCTCAAGGTTTTAAACATTTTTGGTAGGACTGAAATTCTTGATAAAGGCTACACAATTGCATATCATGTTAAGAAAATTATCAGAAGTTTTCCAAAGAGATGGAGACCTATGGTGACTACTCTAAAGGTGTCTAAAAACCTTAACAATACTACTCTGGAAGAACTCATAAGTTCTTAAAGGAGTTATAAAATAGAACTTGAAGATGACAAGCCTCTGAAGAAAGGAAAATTTGTTGCTTTAAAGTCTAAAACCAAATATGAAAAGACTAAAGCTTTTCTAGTAGAAGAAAAATAATCAAAAGAAGATTCTGATGAAGAAGAAGAAGTGTATTTGTTGTCCAAAAGAATTAATCATCTCTAGAAGCAAAAACAAAGAATGCTCAAAGGCTACAAAAGATTTGATGGACGGGAAGAACCAACATCCGGGCAGAAGAAATTTGCTGCTAAAAGAGAGATTATTTGATTTTAATGCAAAGAACTTGATCACTTTAGAAACGAATGTACCAAACTTAACAAAGAAAGACCAAATAAGAAGTACTTCAAAGACAAGAAGAAAGGTCTGATGGAAACCTAGGATGACTCAGACTCCTCAAATGATGACTCTAGTGAAGATCAAGCAGATATGGCGTTGCTGGTAAAAGAAGAAGCAAGCAACTCTGAGTTAGAACCAGAATTAAACTTTGAAGAAGTATTTTCTCAACTATCTACCGTCCACCGAGCCCAGGTGATTTTTCCTTGTCAACAAAAACTTGATCCATTAATCAAATAACCTTTGATTACAACATCAATGACTACCAATTAAAGACTTCTCGAGAATCTTGACCAAACCTTTAGTTTATCAAAGAAGCTTAACCAACCTGGTTAAAATACAAGTGTTTGTGTTTACAAAATACTTCTTGAAAAGCTGATACACACAATTACAATGAGATATACAAAGAATGAATGTTATGAAGCTTTCATGAAATAACAGTTTTCTTCTTTGTTTTGATGCTCGGCCTTTTCTAAGTGTTTCTCTCGACTTTTTGTATTTGATTTCTATGTTTCACGTTTGTTGTTCTTGTGTAGTTGTTATCTACTTTCCATGGCTTCAAGCGCTCCTTTAAATAGATAGAAAATAGATTTGTTGGAGGGTAAAGTTGGAATTTCAAAATCAATTTCTTGAATGAAGACGTTGAGAGTACAATTGTAGAGTGGCGATACAGTTGTAGAGTGACACACAGTCCTTTGTCTAATCTCACAAAATAGTGGAATGATGATAATTTGTACTTTTATAATATTATCACACTATCTCTTTCCAATCTTCGCGAGTCAGAAGCTTCTGATAGATATTCGTGAAGTTTGATCAGAGTTCAGAGTTACTATCTTTTCTTCACATCTAACTTCTCGAGTCAGAGACTTCAGATAGATTTTGTTAAAACTTGATTAGAGTAAGTCTTCAGTGTTTGAGAAATGTCGATTCTTCAGAGTCTTTAGATATCATAGTCGGTCTGGATAAACTTCTTTTAGTAGATGAGTCGATACTTAATAGAAGCAGATTTGTCATCGTAAACACTTCTATGCTTAAGCTCAGAGTGCACTTGATTGTCCAAAGTTTCAGAGACGCTTTGTTCAGAGACCAGAACCACGTTCGTCCAGAGTCCACAACGCGCATGCTCAGAATCCAGAACTCAGATATAAGTCTGCACATTTAACAAATTGTTAGAGTCAAAATTATCTCCTATAAAAATATATTTGTTATTATCAAAACTTCAAAGGTTAGTTGATGAACCAAACTTATTCCAACAATGACAATCGTTACTTTTCCAACTATTCAGTTTTTCCGCACCTTTTAGAGGGGCAACCCCTTGCATATTCCATATTTTATTTTCTAAATTCACTTATGTGAAGGTATCCTCTTGTAACGACAATTTCAAAATTTTGAACAATTGAGCATGTGCTTAATAATGAGTTGAGTATATGTGGAGTGAAGATTTATAAAATTACATTACTACGTGAGTTTACAAAGAAAAAAGAAAAATAAAAAAAGAACATTTATATTATGTTTTTATAGTGAGGCTAATAGTTATTGTAGTTTTATTTATTTATATATAATCCTTATAAATATTTATATAGCGAAATTTAGTTGGACGCATACACCATTAGCGTGTATAATTATTAATCTCTTTTTTAATTATGTTATTTTTTTTATATGGAGTAGTGTGCTTGAATAATCTAAGTTGTATTAAAATTGAAAGTTGGTAAGAATTGGTAAAATATTTGATAGAGATAGACCTCAAGAAACAAAAGATTGGAGAGAACGACTCGTAGTCAAGTATACCATGTCTTTCAATACAATATACAGCGTTGGATTGAACAAATGTTTTATATTAAGTCACATGTATTATATTTGTCACTAAACCAATTAGCATGGAACGTTTGCAAAAGTAGTTAGTTTTGAAGTTTAAAGATGTAATTAGGTTTCTAAATATACTAAAACTAATAAACTAATTTTAGAGAAGATTGTGAAACTTGAAACTGGCCTAGCAATTTGAAAGAAAAGTCCTCCACCTTTCACTCCCATTTTGTCATATTGCGTCCAAGTAAACTTCCTTAATAATTGGTTGAAAAACTCAGACCCTGTCTACTTAGTTGCTTAAGTAATGGATCACAATCCAAAAGCATATTATATATAACTCATAACTTGTAATCTCAATCTCATCTCTCACTATCAATATTCAAAATGTCTTCATCATCCACAATGTTCCTCTTATATTCACTAGTAACAATGCTGTTACCTTTATCTATTACAGGTTTTGACATAACAAATTTTCTGCCCCAATATCCTACATATCGCAGTTACAGAAACTACATTACTAGGAAGTTACAGTACACTGCCCTGCCTCCTATTCCTATTGTATTACCTATTCCAGTTCCGGTTCCCGTGGTTTCTCCCGTGCCCGTGCCTGTAGTTTCACCAGTACCAGTACCAGTACCAACTCCTTTTCCAGTACCGGTGAGATCCCCAGCGCCTGTAGTTTCACCAGTACCCGCAGAAACTCCATTTCCAGCACCGGCAGCTGGACCAGCCGGTGCTCCAGGGCCAGCATTATCTCCTATGAGTCCAGATGGTGCTGCTGCTGCTGATAATACCGGAGAAGCTCCCAAAGCAGGGGTGATGAAGTCTGATGTGAACAAAGCTTTATCTCTTTTCCTTACGCTCTCCACGATCTATGCGTTGCTGTCTAGGCCCATGTATATTCATGATTAATTAATCTTACCACCACATCTCAGTCACACCTTAATACCCACAAAATTCTTTTACAAATACAATAATTTGTAATTCCAAAAATGTCATTGTCATTGTAATTTGTTATACTTGGAAAATGCAATCACTTGCATCATCCACAAGATGCTTGGCATGGAGCATAGAGTCGCCAGGAAGCAAAAAAGATCAATAATTTGTAATCATTTTCCCATACGCTTGTGATATAAAATGAGTTTTTTCTTGAGGAACTATGATTATGCATTGTTTATCATGAAACTATTATTTTGTTTGGAATGTTTAAAATGTTGTTGTGAAAGTGTAATGACAGATAGATATTTACATACTACTAGTATGTCCCGATAAGCTAGCTCAGATGCTACTAATGTGATACAGTTTGAGTTGTAAGAGAGAAAACTCATATGTTTTGTCTTATTAACTACTGTACTATATAGTTATAGACTAGTAATAAAAAAAGTAGGCCCCAGCAATGGTGGCAATGAAAGGATTGAGGTAACAAACTGCTGTACATGAGCAGCACTGCAGTTATGTTTATTTATTTGTGTTTGGTACTTTATGCAGTGTGATTTGAAGATTGTGATGAATTGGACCATACAAAGACTCTCCAGAAAGGACGCTTGTTGTTGTGTAAGACTTCAGTTTCTGTTTTCTGTAACATTTCCCACATGACTTGTACATCCTCATATTCACAAGTTTGTACATCATCCCTAAGCTTCACCAATCCTGCTCCTGTTGCATCATCACACAAACAAACATGTTAGGACCCCTCAATTATTAATATTATGCAACAAAAAAAGGGTAGTGTCATTAAAGTTTAGAAGGTGAACATAAGATAGGACAGTTTTTGAGAGCATTAATTCCGTGTCTAGGGGTCACTTATAGACTTTGACGTTGCTTTCAGGGCACGATGAAAGTTGCACTGAAAAAGATGTGGATCCTACTTTCTGTTTCGTTGCCACAAGCACAGGGCACTGACCAAAGGATAGGTCACCACTTGTGTGTATGATTATGATGGCTAAATAATTGAATAAAGAAAGTTGGTGGTATTAAGTAACCGAAATGAAGATAAGTAAATATATTGACAGATATCATAATAACCATGGTTGGTTAACCTAATTTAATCCATCGTCTCAGTCATTTCTGTATAATCTTGATTATATATAAAAATTGAATTTGTGTTGGTAAATAAGAATTGATGTGATGCATGTAAATAGTAGTATAGGGGAAGATTGATGAGATGAGATGAGATGAGAGGAAGATTTTTTTACCGTTTTTGCGGTGTTTGATGCGAGTGGAGAGAGCAAGGCAAAGACGCTTGACAGGGAAAATCATGGATTGCCAGATATGCATGAGTTTGTTGTTTTTGACAGTGGATGGTGCTAGTAGAACAGTCTTGTTCTTGTTCTTCTTCCTTTTTCTCCGAAATGGAACCAGAAATAATATCTTTAACCCGGCCAGTGCGCCACTGATCTGATCAATCGATCAGTGTTGGATATTCTCTTGTTTTGTTGTCTTGTGGTGGTGTTGGTGTTGGTGTGTAAGAAAGATGAAAGGACACGGATTCATATAGTGAGTCTTTGTTTATGAATGAATGAGGCTACTAACTAGTCTAAGCTATTTCCCTTATTTCCTTTCCTTTCCCACTTTTTCCACATTTATGTCTTAAGTTAGCAACATAACACAATGTCAGATCACCGACACGTGATCTCTAATTATTTTATTATTTACTATTATTTCTTCTCTATAATATATATTAATCCAACTTCTCATCCATCCATCTATAACTCAGATAGGAGGTAATTTTACTTAATTTAAATTAACTTACAATATAATATAATTACAAAAGCTTTTATGTTTATGATCAATTATTAGCGTTATATAATGTAGTATCTATGAAACATTAGGTACTAATTAAATGAAATGAAGTCTTTTATTCTTTTTATTTTACTTTGTTTATCTTCATTAAAGTTTAATTTTTCAACGTTTTCTAATTAGCTTCTTAATAATTGGTGCTCTCATTTTTGTTCTCATTCTCCCAAATTAAATGGATATTATGGTGTTTAGCGACGAGGATAATGCTTATGGGTGAGTGTTTGACATCGACAAATTATTAATAATTGTTGCAAGGTTCTCCTCTATAATGGTGGATTCAATGATCTCATTGTCATCTAATGGCAAGTCCGGAATCATTTATTCTTCCTTTTCTTTTGCACTTCAAACCTGAATGGCGACCAATTTTACCCATGTTAGATGAGGAAGAAGATCCAGATTCTGAATCGCTTATCGACGATGTTACCGATTCGATTACTGATTATGTATTAGATTAGGAAGAAGAGCCAGCACTAATGAAATCTACTGAAGCTTCTTCCCTCAATGGCGATTCTACTGTAGATGACTCTGAGTTCAACATTGATCTTGCTCTGTGTGTGGGATCAGATTCTGTCACTGACACAATTTTGGGTTCCTTCACTCCCTTCGATCCCGTTTCCAATGACTATGTATGCGCCAAGTGTGGTTTACTCTCTCAATCTTCAGGCTCAATCTCAAATTTCCTTTACAAACCCTCATTAATGGAGATATAGTCAAGATTTTCAACAGTGTTCGGGTTTTTTCAAAAGAAATTTTGGTTTTCATATCTAATTGTGATTTGCGGACCTACTCACAACCTTGAACCCTCTGATGATGCTGATTATGAAGTTCCACAAAAACCATAGTCAAGATTTTCAACAGTGTTCGGGTTTTTTCAAAAGCAATTTTGGTTTTCATATCTAATTGTGATTTGCGCACCTACTCACAACCTTGAACCCTCTGATGATGCTGATTATGAAGTTCCACAAAAAAATCCTGATATTATTTCAAAGATTGAAAGAACACACACACACACCTGAAGCATTTACGAAATTATGTGGATTTACCATTCCCCTACTGCCACCAAAACCTTCTTTCACAGCCACAACAGTGATTCCCACAAGGTATTCAACTCCTAGCTTATTTTCAAATCCAATTTTCATTGTGTTTGATTTGGCACATCTCATGGTGTTTAAGATCAAAACTCTTAATCTAAACTGTTAGGACAAAGTTTGGTTCTAATCATATCTTAAAGTTTTGATGATAACAATGAAATAAATTTTGTATAATATATTTTATACTTTGATGTGCATGTTTTCTAATTCAGATAATGTTCTGACTCAAGCATTCTCAAAAGTGAAAACATCATTCTACGCTGAGCAAAAAAAGGATAAAGAAGTTCCTAAAAAATCTTATGTAAACGCAAGTCTGAAGCAAACTCTGAAGGAAGCACTCTAAGGAAAACTCTGATAAAAAGTAATCTTAAGCAACCTCTGATATAGCTAGCTGAAGCAAAGATTTGAAAGAAGCACGCTGAAAGCAATATCTGATAATGCAAGCTGAAGCAAACTCTGATGAACATAAAATGAAGAAAACTCTGATAGAAGGAGTGATATAGCAAACTCTGATAGAATAAAAGTTAAAGCAAACTCTGATGTTGCAACGCTGCAAGAAAACTCTTAAACTTCCAGAGACAAGCTCTGACAGTACCGTTGATCATTTAATGCTAAGACGGCTAACGCACTCAAGTGATACTATGCACGAGAGCATTGGAAACATAAAGGTCAAGCTAACATGCATCATTAATGCATACTCTCTCTTCAAGGCAGTAACAATCAAAATTTAAAGTTATATATAGAAGACCATTTGTTTCAAAGCAAGATTATTGATCCACGAAAAATATACTGAAGCTCACTATTTTCATTCTTGTAAACTCTTTGTATATAGTGGGTAATTCTTAAGTGCTGGGCTAAAATCTTAGTGATAAATCACAGTTTATGATATAGCTTATTAGAAGCATTCTGATTCACTACTGTTAAGAGATAATCTTTGTAATTATTCCTTGAGAGATCAGTTGGGTCAGATTTCTCAAGAGGGCTAGAACTAGTTGAGTCTTAGAGGTGTTAGTCACTTGCAGTTGGCTTGTGCATTGTATTGTTAGTCACAACAGTTTGGTTATGCATTTGTAATCAGTTTTGATTATAGTGGATTAAGTCCTCGTTGAGAGAGGCGAAATCACCTTGGCGGGTGAACTGGAGTAGTTTGAGTTTCAAATGAACCAGGATAAAATTACCTGTGTCCTTCCATTATTATTGCGCGAGAAAAAGGAAAAACTTATTCAACCCCACCCTTATAAGTGTTTTCTCACCCTTCAATTGGTATCAGAGCTCTAGTTCTGGGTGCAAACACCTAACAGTGAAAGAAAAAGATCCAGAAGGAAAACACTATGGCAACTGAACAAAACAACAACACCAAACCTCCTGTGTTTGATGAAGAATACTTTGAATACTGGAAGGATAGACTAGAAAGTTTCTTTCTAGGTCATGATGTTGATTTATGGGATATGGTCCTAGATGGTTACACACATCCAGAAGACAAAGACGAAAACAAGATTGACAGAAAGAACATGGATAAACAACAAAAATTAGATTTCAAAAATCACCACAGAGCCAGAAATATCTTTCTGAACGCTATCTCTAAAACAAAATATGAGAAAATCACCAACAGAGGTACATCACATGACATGTTTGAGTCTCTCAAAATGACTCATGAAGGCAATGCTCAAGTAAAAGAGACAAAATCTCTAGCTCTCATCCAGAAGTATGAAGCCTTCAAAATGGAAGAAAATGAGTCCATTGAAGCTATGTTCTCAAGATTCCAAACTCTGACCGCTGGCCTGAGAGTTCTGAACAAAGGATACACCAAGGCAGACCATGTTAATAAAATTATCATAAGTTTACCCAGAAGATGGGCACCTATGGTTACTACATTCAAAGTTTCAAAATATTTGAATGATGTATCTTTTGAAGAACTTATCAGTGCATTAAGAAGTCACGAGATAGAACTTGATGAACATGAGCCTCAGAAGAAAGGTAGGTATGTCGCCCTTAAATCTATTAAAAAAATGTGAAACTAACGCTTTTCAGGCAGAAGAAGGAAACTATGAAGACTCTGTATCAGAAGAAGATGGGTTATCTTTGCTCTCCAGAAGGATCAACCAAATGTGGAAGCACAAACAAAAGAAGTTTAGAAACTACAAGAGGTCAGAAGATAAACCAGAATCTTCTAGACATAAGAAGTCAAGCTGAAGAGATATAGTCTGCTATGAATGTAAAGAACCAGGACACTATAGAAGTGATTGTCCTAAGTGTGATGCGGTGGGAGAATTGACTTGAGATTTTGCGTTTGTGTTCACAAATGTTGCGGTTAGCAAGAGTCGCCACCGACTTTTCTTTTATCCAAAAAGAAAGGTAAAAAAGCACAGGAAAGACCTTTGAGATTGTTTTTGGGTTCGGGGGGTAGATTATAAAAAGGGAAGGTGCTAGCACCCTTTTCATCCATGGTTTTCCATGGGCTCTTAGTTACTTGTTTTAGATCACTTGCTTTGATTTGACAATTGTTTGAAATGGTGCTTTGTGTGGTTTTGAAAGTATTTTGAAAAGAGGTCATCGTTTAGGCAATCTTTGTAATGATTCTCGTTCGTAAGAATGTACACAAAGATGTTTGTCTTTTGAAAAATGTTTCAATATTTTTGAAAGTTGTTTGGAAATTATTTTGAAATGTGTGTGCTTGTTTGAAAATAGCAAGGATTGTTTGCAAGTTTGATCAAGTAACTAGAAGCATCTACCTACTCAAAAGTCTTCCTTATACATTTTTATTCATTTGACATTGTTAACCTACCATTGTTTTGGTAGATAACCCTATCTTTGGATGTTAAACAGGACGGGCGTGGATCATCGTATGACCATGATAAAAATATTGCCAAGTATCTTTAGCAAGTTTTAAGGGACCAAGATCATTTGTTTTTAGGCAACCTTATGTAGCGTCATCGAGGGACTATGATCTTTTGTTTTGTTTTGTTTTGCCAAGATACCTAGCATGCATACCATGGCCATTTTGTAAGGCAACCAAGTGGGTGAAACCCTAGAGGTGCTTGTGTGCAAGGTGTTGTCATTTTTCATGCATCTTGTTTGTCTTGAATTAAGTCATTCTATTTGTTTGATTTTGTCTTATCATACAAACCCTAGTTTTACTAAACATGCATATAATACGATAAATTGCGTAAAGTAAATCTAAACTATTACAACAATATTATGGGAGGGGGGATACAAGTTTTGAATGGGGGATATTGCTCAAAATAAAACTCTAATTTACTATTACAACCCAATTGAATTTATTATACAAATAAATAAATAAACAAGTATTTAAAATATACAATAAAATGTAACTATGCAAAAATGTTTTTTGTAATTGTTTTATGTATGTAAAAAATAAATTATTTAAGTTCTAAAAATAAGAAAAAATAATATTATTATTTTTGAAAGGGGAAACTCTAATTTTTGTTTCAAAAGAAAATATGTTCTATATCATTTATTTTATTCAATTTTGTACAAGAAATAAAAAAAAATATTTACAAATATTAAAATATATGTGAAAAATGATATTTTATGTGTTAAATAATAAAAAATAAAAATGTATAATATTTTAAGGTATTTACAATTTATTTTAAGAAAATAATTCCTATTCTATTTAAACTAATCAATATTTTATGCAAAAAAAATAAGATAAAAATAAAATAAAATGCAAAAAAATTAAGAAAATATTTTTGGGTATTTTTTATCATTAGAAAAAATGAATGCAAGCATAAAAAAATAAAAATATGCAAGAAAATACAAAAATATAAAATAATAACTCAGGGGGTGCAAAAGTAAAAAATGGGGTGTGGAAAGTGAAAGGCCCAAGACGCCAGGCCCAGAACACCACTTCATCCCTGTCCTTGCTCCTTCGCGCGCGCCCTGTGTTCAAATCTGGAACTCTCTATTCTTTGCACAAAAATAAAATCTTGCAACATGAAACTTATAGCATTTTTAATCATGATTCCAATGATATAAAAAACATGACCTAACTCTAAAAGACCAAGGAGAATTTTAATGACCCTAATTTCTGACCTAGTTTTTTCAGCATGTTCAACATCCAAATACTCTTAGCTCAGTTAATATAAATGGAAACTATGCATATGTACAGCTTAAGCAAGTTAAGGACTACATTTTTGCTTCACAAATCAAAGCTTAAGGATGCCTAAATAGAGAGATAGAAACTTGACAAATACCTTGTTCAGTTGAGTTTGGATATGGCAATGTGGGAACTTTGAGTGAGGTCTGAAGATCGTGTGAGCTTCCTTGAAGTTCCCTCAAGCTTCTCCAATGCTTAGCTTGCCTTGTAGATGCTTAAATCTCCTTGTAGAAGTCAACCTGCAAACCTTCAAAATGAAAATGGTGAAGCTTGAAACAGGGCACACAGTTGCAAGACAAGGGCCTGGATAGTTTAGGTAGGAGGTATGGAATGTGTTTGAAGCCTTGAAACAAAAAACGCACGAGCAAAATATGATTTGGCTTGAGTTTTGCAGAAGATGCCCTGTTTGGGCAGAAAAATGGGATTTTGGTGTTTGAGAGTGTTTGAGATGTTAACAATTCGTGTATTGGCTTGTTACAAGATTCTGAGGTTGTTTCAAATGATGCTAAGTCTTGCCTTTATCAGATACACAAGCTTACTTGACTTTTGCAAGTTTGCTTGTTTTTGAAGAAAAGGTGAAGTGACAAAGCCAAAGGCCTGTACAGGCTAGCTTATGGACTGCATATGGTTGGTGTACTTTGCCTGATGTTTGTGGATCTTGTTTGCAACAAAAGATCAGGCCCATGGCTCAAGATTTGCAAAGTTGCAAAAAGCATGCTTTATCAAAATGGTATTATGAACTTTATGCCATTTTTGGATTAATTTATTGTGCAATGCTTCAAAAGTCAGAACAAGACCATTATCCAACGTGTTTGCATTTAATTATGGAGTTTAGAAGGGATTATGACCTGTAAAACCAAGTACAAGCATGTTTGAAACTGATTTGCAACTTGTAACATTGTGAAAATGCCTTGCACAAAAGTGATAAATTACCATTTTTATTTCTTCGATTCTCCCTAACCATAAATGATCTTGGAGAGTTCTTGGAAATTTTGGAAAGCATGCAACATTCTATAAAATCCATCTTTGAAATGTATTTTGATATTCATCTTGGAACTAGATGAAAAGTTGCCATGAAGTTAGGTCAAAAATCTGCCTAAACTAGGGCGAAATTTCACTAAGTTAAAAAGTTTATGGGTCCTTATTCACAAAATCATAACTTGAGGTCCAAGCATCTTTTGGGAAATATTTGTGAATCAAAGTTGTATATTTCATGGAGAAATAAAACTTTCATGTTAGAAGTTTTCTTTGAATCCAATTGCATCATGGTGAAAAAGTTGTGGAAAGTTGGGAAAAAATAAGAAATTTTCATAACTTAGAAAAATTCTGTTATGAAAAATTTCAAATTAAAACCCTAATTTGCAAAATTAGGTTTCTTGGTCAACAAGTTTCACATTTTGACATATCTTGATGAATTATGACCCTTGGCACTTAATTTTGACCAAAAAAGTCAAAGTTTGACTTTTCAGTATACAGCTGATTTTTGATCAATTGATTGGAAAATTCATCTGTCAATCTTATGCATTTGAGATCTTTTGAACTATGTGATTAGGTCAAGATGATGCTATTGAGTCCTTGAAGTCATGCTTGAACCCAATTGGTCATTGGCTAGGTCAAAAATCAGAAATTGCCCTTTCTCAGTCAAAACCCTAATTTTGACCATTTTGCCCTTTTGATGATCTGATCAAATTTCTTGAGGAGTTGTGGTCCAAACTTGATCAAATGGTACATAGGAGCCTAGAATGTTGTTGGGGATCAAAAGTTATGAAGTTTGACTGTAAATTGGCCATGGTTGACTTTTTCCCCAATACAGCTGATTTTTAGGTCAGTTGTCCAATTGATTGGGCAAAAATGTGATTCAAGGCTTGAAACTTGGTATGAGCAATCTTAGGGGTCCAAGATGGTGTATGAAAGTCACATTAACCATTGATGATCCAAAAAATCCTTGTACAAACTCAAACCCTAATTTCAGGTCATCAATGCAAGAGGAGGTCTTGAGCTGAGCAAACCCTAATCTTGTCTGGAGTTCAAGGAGTCTTGTGAGGAAAATCTTGATAATATGAGAGGGCAAATTTTGAGGTACAACACTAAGCTACAAAGAGAAAGACCAAAGAAAAGGTTTGGAAGAAAGAAAGACATGATGGCCACCTGGGATGATTCAGAATCTTCTGAAGCTGAATCTGACTCAGAAGATGAGCACACTAACCTAGCGTTTATGGCTACCACAGCAGATGACGATGACGATGACTCTGATTCAGAACCGAAAGAGGTATTCTCTTAATTCTCTAGAGCCAAACTTGTAGAAATCTTATAAGAACTTCTTGAAAACTACAGAGCTTTTGAAATTCCAATGCTCTTATTTTGGGCTTTTCCAAACTAAGTCCAATCTTATTTAATTAAAATATTTAGTTAAATAATTATTATTTATATTTAACTAAACTATTTTAATTAAATAAAATAAATATTAATTAAATTAAATGACATTTAATTTAATCAACTGTCAATTCTCATTTATTTAATTAAATCATATTTAATCAAATAAATTATATGTGTTAATGTATTAAACAATTTAAATACTATTAATACACAATTAAATTAAATCTTATTTAATTTAATCGTCTATTCCACTATCAATACTCTATGCGTGTGACTCTGTAGGTTCTCGTAACGTTGACAATAATATTAAATCACCTATTTAATATTATAAACAATGAGCGATATCTAGCAACACATCACTGCTACCCTAGTGACGAGAATGTCGTGTGATCTGACATAACTTTTCTGTGATAATGATCATGTGTACAATTATCCTTTTGCCCTTATATCTATATTGAACACAAGACATAGAATGTGTCACTCTTGTATAGTTCAATTTTTTATTCCTTGACATTGGAGTATACTTGATAACGACAAATAAGTCAAATATCTCATATCGGCTTATTTGAGCACAATCGTGTATTTTACAGTCATACTCTATCAAGGGCCCCATAGATATTACTCTCGTATATGTAGGAGGGGCATATTTCATCTAGGTTACTCATGTCCCCCAGCATGATTTGTAAAGTACCCATCAACCATCTTTATAGTCACTACGCCAAAAACTGCTTTTTGCAGCGCCTCTACTAAAGCGCTTATTGAAAAAGCGCTGCCATAGCCTTCACAAAAAACAAAATTAAAAAAAAGGGAAACCTACGAAGGCGCTTTTTTAAAAGCGCTGGCATAGGTGGGGGATACGAAAGCGCTTTTTACATTAAAAGCGCTGTGGTAGGTCAAATAAAAATATTAATAAAAACGAAATAATAGGGTTATGAAGGCGCTTTTTAAAAAGCGCTGTGGAAGATTGGCCTTTGAAAGCGCTTTCAAAAGCGCTGGCATAGGGTCTGATGCTACTAAAGCGCTTTTTAGGCTAAAAGCGCCGTGGTAGCTCAAATATCAAAATTAAATAAAATGAAATATTGAACAGCACAGTTCAGAATACCCACGAAACCCAAAACGAAATATCAGAACGAAGCCCTGTTCATCGTCTTCTCCATCTCACCCTCGCCGGCACGAAGCTTTTCAGCACCGTTCATCATCTCACCCTCGCCGGCACGAACCTTATCAGCACCGTTCATCAACTCACCCTCGCCGGCACGAAGCTATTCTCGTTTTTGTTCTGATTCCTCATCCTCGCCGGCACGAAGCTTTTTTCGTCTAGAGTCGTATCAAAAGGTATGTTTCAAAATCCTTGCCATTCATACATTGCTTCTGTTCGATTTGTCTGTGTTGCCGGGAATCTTGTTTTGTATCTTGCACGCAAACTGTTCGATAAAATGAGGAATCTTGTTTTAATATTAGAGACAACCACAAATGAGTGATAGTTCAACGATTTAATATCGATTTTTAGATAAAAATTACATCAGTTATTGTAATTTAAATTTGTGTGTGACTCCTTTGTGGGAGATTGATTTTAAGTGTTATTGTGGTAGGAAAAAGCTGTGAAACTTTCTCCGATTGAAGAAATTCGAACTGTCCTTGATCGTAGTGTACGCGGGACGCTCTCAACATTTTCAAAGGTTTCTATCCTATTCTTGAACTGACTTGAATAACTGATTGTTTTTACTTTTATTTTCCGGCTCAGTGTGAATTTCTAATGATTATAGTTGAGTGGAATTCATGAGCTGCGGTTGTGTTTTTGTTTATATTTAGACTGTTATGGCAGTATAGGGCTGTATATGGCAGTATGGCAGTATTGATAGCATTGAAACGAGCACGTTTCAGGGATTCATCAAACATCAATGAAAATCTTAAACACAATGAACCATGCAACACATTAGTTAGCGTGTAGATGTTAGAATTTAGGACTATAGGACTATACCAAAAATATCTGACGGGATTTTTCCGTTGCTAAATCTTCCGGTTGCTTCTCCTCCGATGAAATCTTTACCGTAAGGTTTGAAATCCGACTTCACTATTGTTTGAATATAATTGTTATTACCTGTATCCAAGACTGAATCACTAGTATCCGACTTCACTAGTTAGTAATTAGTTATGAGTTGTTTAGCACATGCTTAAGGTGAGGCAAGAATAACTATGAATTTGATTACCTGATATGTTGAATTTCTTTACAGGTAATTAATTATTATTTTGCTATAGTTGCGTGACTAATTAGTTGCTATAGTCAAACCATGGATAAAAAATGGATGACTGCCAATCGATTGTCGAAAGAGTATGAGGATGGGGTATCAGAATTCGTTAAGTTTGCCGTTGCGCACGCCAGAGAACCCAATGGAATGATATGTCCTTGCTTGAGATGCTGTTATGGGAGACGGGTTGACGCGGTTCAGTTGGAATCGCATTTACTGATGCATGGAATTGATAGAAGTTATGCATGTTGGAATTTGCATGGTGAGAAAAGTAGCGGGAATGTTGAATCGAGTTATAATACGACGTATGCTTCAAATGAGGATTTCGCAAACGCATACGATTATGATCGAGTCGAAGAGATTGCAGAAGCGCTTGAAGAAGATCTTGAGGATTGTCCCAAAATGTTCGAGAGGTTGGTAAGCGATGCAGAGAAACCGTTCTATGATGGTTGTACAAAATTCACAAGATTGTCTGCGGTGTTAAAGTTGTACAACTTAAAGGCGGACAACGGATGGTCGGATAAAAGTTTCACACAGTTATTAGCCCTCGTGAAAGAAATGCTACCAGAGGATAATGTTCTTCCCAATCGAACGTATGAGGCCAAAAAGATGTTGTCCTCTATTGGCATGAGCTATGAAAAGATACATGCATGTCCAAAAGATTGCGTTTTATTTCGAAACGAGTACGCTGTGTTAAATGAGTGTCCTAAATGCGGTGCCCCTCGATATAAGGAAAAGTTGTCTCCGGAAAAGGTGTTATGGTATTTTCCTATAATTCCGAGATTTAGGCGCATGTATCGTAGTGAGACCGATTCAAGACACTTGACTTGGCATGCAGATGAAAGAATTATTGATGGGAAGTTGCGACATCCGGCAGACTCACCACAGTGGACGAAAGTTGATATTGATTATCCTGAATTTGGAAAAGAAGCAAGAAATCTTCGCTTGTCGTTGTCTACTGATGGAATGAACCCGCATGGTATTCAAAGTATCTCGCATAGCACCTGGCCTGTGATTCTTATGATATATAACCTACCTCCGTGGCTATGTATGAAGCGTAAGTACATGATGCTATCTATGTTAATTTCTGGGCCCAAACAACCAGGGAATGACATAGACGTGTACTTGGCACCCTTAGTCGAAGATTTGAAGTTTTTGTGGGAGACCGGTGTGGAGGTTTACGATGGGTATAGGAAAGAAAGTTTCAACTTGAGGGCGATGTTGTTTGGAACAATTAATGATTTTCCGGCGTACGGAAATCTATCAGGGTACAGCATTAAGGGTCAAAAAGCGTGTCCTGTTTGTGAAGATGAAACAGATACGATGCGATTGAACTTTTGTCAGAAGAATGTTTTTCTCGGTCATCGTAGATTCTTAAATTCTAATCATCACTATCGTGGGTGGAGAAAGGCATTCAATGGAGAGGCAGAACACGGTAGAGCTCCACATATGTTGACAGGTGATCAGATTTTTGAAAAGGTGAAAGATGTGAGTACTGAGTTTGGCAAGCCTTTTGCACATAGACTTGTCACGAGTGGGTGGAAGAAGAGGTCGATTTTTTTTGAACTTCCATATTGGAAGTCGTTGTACGTAAGACATTTCCTCGATGTTATGCATATTGAAAAAAATGTATTTGATAGTGTTATTGGTACGTTACTCAATATACAAGGAAAGTCTAAGGATGGCATTAACATAAGGAAGGACGTGTTAAACATGGGAATTAGAACTGAATTGGCACCCGTGACGAAAGGAAGACGCACATATCTACCACCTGCTGTTTACACTCTATCTAGAAAGGAGAAGAAAATATTGTGTAAGTTCCTCAGTGAAGTTAAAGTTCCAGAAGGCTACTCATCAGATATTAGAAGACTTGTGTCAATGAAAGACCTAAAGTTAAAGAGTTTAAAGACTCATGATTGCCATGTTATAATGGAACATTTTCTACCAATAGGTATACGTTCTATTCTGCCAGAAAAAGTAAGGAGCGCAATAACTAAGTTGTGTTTTTTCTTCAAGTCAATTTGCAGCAAGGTGATCGATCCTGCGATCTTACCAACATTGCAAAAAGAGGTGGTTGTTACTTTATGTGAGCTTGAAATGTATTTTCCTCCCTCGTTTTTTGACATAATGGTTCATCTAGTCGTTCATCTTGTCAAAGAGACACAGTTGTGCGGACCAGCTTATATGAGATGGATGTACCCTGCTGAACGTTATATGAAAATTTTAAAAGGGTACGTGAAAAACCGAAGTCGACCGGAGGGTTGTATTGCGGAACGATACATTGTTGAAGAAGCGGTTGAGTTTTGCACTGAATATCTGTCAAATGTTCAATCAATTGGACTCCTCAAATCTCATATTGTCGAGAAAAAAGAAGGAAAAAGACTAATTGGAAATAAAGTTGTGACAGTGTCAATGGTCGAACGGGATCAGGTGCATTTGTATGTTCTGCACAATGAGATTGAGGTTGAGCCGTATGCTGAAATGCACAAGGGTGTTCTTCGAGGTTTAAATCTGAATAGAAATGAGAATTGGATAGTACGAGAGCACAATCGAAGTTTCATATCGTGGTTTAAGGAACAAATTTATTCAAAGTATCGTTCGGATCCTGCTTCAGTAACAGAAAGGTTGAGATGTTTAGCATATGGTCCAAGTATGATTGTGTTTTCTTATAGCGCATACGCAATTAATGGATACACATTTTATACCAAAGAACAGGATGATAAAAGTACTATGCAGAATAGTGGTGTTACCTTGGTAGCTGAAGCGATGCACATATCAAGTGCGAATGACTTAAACCCGAAATTTGCAAATCTGTCATATTTTGGGGTTATCGAGTGCATTTTGTTGTTTGATTACGGGAAGTTTCAGATTCCTGTATTTGATTGCAAGTGGGTTGAAAATAATAATGGCGTACGAATGGATAAGTCAGGATTTTTGCAAGTGGATCTCAATAGGGTGGGGTACAAAGATGAACCTTTTATTCTAGCCTCTCAGGCTAAACAAGTGTTCTATGTCAATGATCCGACAAGTACGAAATGGTCTATAGTGCTTTTGTCTAACAAAGTAATTGATGAAAACATTGGAGATCAAGGTGATATTGGCGTTGGCATTGAATCTTGTACAAGAAACGATCAAAATGAGAATGAACCTTGTACTAGAGATGATCATAATGAGGGTATTTGGATCAATCCAACCATCCGAGTTGTTAACAGAAGCGTAAAATATATTGCTACTAAGAAAAGAAAGAGACGTTAGTGAAAAAGGTATTATTATAATTATAGCCTAATATTGTAAGTAATATGTGAATAATGTTTTGAATTTTTGGCATATCTTTTGAACCGTTTTGAATTTTTGCGAATGTGACTAGTGTTTATTTAGTAGAACAATGTTTCCGGAGCTGATGGTGAGGTTTATTTCTTGCAAGTTTGGTTTTTTAGCATTTTATTCAATTTTGAGTTCCTTTAGTGCTATTCATATCTTTTTCGACTATCCATTTTCATGTAGTGTACTAATGTGCTTGTTTGACTTTTGTTACAGGTCTAATGGCTAGCAATGAAGAAAACCCGCAAGGAAACCAACAAGAAAACCCACCAGGAAACCAACAAGATCATGAAAACTCACAAGAATCAAATCATGCAGCGGATGATACTTCAGCAAATGATGTTGCACGAGGCATCACCATAATGCGCGAAATCATTCGTGCTAGAGATAAGGGAGTGATATATAATGTAGATTGGAATCATTCAAATCAAGTAGTTGGGGTTAATGCTTCAAAATTCACAAGCTACGTTGGTACACTTGTTCGTATGCATGTGCCAATCTCCATATCTAGATGGAATGCGAAACAATGTGAAGCATTGAAGCAAGGAAAAGAAATGTTTTGGGAAGATGTTAAGGTATGTATGTTATATGGTTTATATGGTTATATGTTTATAAGTTTATAAGTTTATATGGTGTAAATGGTTTTTAAACTACTTATATGTTTATATGGTTTATATGGTTTTTAAATTACTTATATGTTTATATGGTTTATACGCAGCGGTCTTTTAACGTTCCAGATGAGCGTAAAGGCTTCGTACTTGGGTTGGCCGGGAAAAGATTTAGAGGGTGGAAAAATCTGTTGACGAACACCTATCTTAAGGATGACAAAGGAAAGTGGCTGGAAGAGTTCCCGGCCGGAAGGCCAGAAAAGTATAATCTTTTCATTAAACAAGAAGATTGGACTGAGTTTATTAGACAAAGAGATGACGAATTCCGGTAAAAGAGTGCTAAAAATAGTGAGAGAGCATCAAAGCCCGCGTATCCATACAAAAAAGGGCGTTTTGGATATGCACGCTTAGAGGAAAAAATTGTAAGTAATAAATAGAAATGATATGTTCTTATTAATTGTCTAAATGTGTTGTATTTGACGATCTAACCGTTTGTTTCTATGCATAGTTAGAGGAGACGAAAAGTGATGAAACCTCACTTCCAGCACATTTGCTGTGGAAGGAAGCTCGTGTGGGCAAGAATCAAGCTGTTGATCCAAGTGTTCTAAGAATTTATGATGAATGCGTAAGTATAACATTGTGTCTTTAATTAAATCAATTTTTTATGACTATTTAATTGATTTTTTTATCTCCATTATTTTCAGGAGACATTGTCACAAACGGAGTCCACCGGTGACGACCAGGATACGAGGAGCGTACTTAGTAAAGCACTGAATGTTCCTGAGTATTCCGGTCGGGTGAGGGGTAAAGGTCATGGTGTGACTCCAACCTCTTTCTACCAGCATCCTCGGAAAAGAAATCCTACCAATGCAAAAGTGATGAATGTACTTATGGAATTACAAGCAAAAGTCAATGCATTGGAAAGAGATAAAGAGGTATTAATGAGGGAAAAAGGGCAATGCGGCAATGGCGAAAGAAACTAGTGACAACGCTAGTATCAACCGTCAGAATAAATTTCCTGAGGTAATTATAAATATATTGATAAATCTCTATTGTTCAAGTTTCTCATTTTTATTCCACCTCTTTCTATTATTGAATTAAAAGTAATATGTATGCATATTGGTTTAGGGCATTTCATCTTTCCAACTATACGTAATGGCATCAGATTATCACCTTGTTGGCAAGGGAAAAGTGTACAACACTTTGGGAGATTTAATTCATAATACACCGATCCCAGCTGGACACCTGAGAGTATCAGTAGATTATCCTATTGATCCCGATGCGTTGGTACCGGTACCTGACGTGGCCTTGGATATAAGATCGGTGCGAGACGCAGTAGGGTCGTTTGTTGCATGGCCCTTGGACCTCATTTTCATTGATGATGAGGTATGTTTAAAACCGTTAATATGAATCATTTAGATTTCAAATGTCAATTCTGAACCGTTAAGTTAATTATTTTTTAATATTAGCCTCCTACAAAACTCGCTAATAAGGGTAAGGAGATTTTGCAGCAAGGCGGTGAGTCTATGGCATCAATTCCAGAGGTACACTTAAATTGTTTATTATATGATATGAATTTAAAACTGAACGATTTTATAATTTACCTAAGTTATATGATTGTTAGGTATCTACGAAAGTGTCACAACAAGTGACCCAGCCTGTTCGTAGCAGACCACCCCCGAAAAAGTCAATGCATAAGGGGGGAAGAGGCGGGGGAAGAGGCGTTTTTGTACCTCGATATCGGAATACACTTGGAGTACTTTTGGAAACCTCAGATTTGAAGTCAGGTGGTATTCGTCTAATCCTTATGGATGCAGATATCTTTGGTCTTGACTGCCAAGAAACGATAGGAATGGACGAAATGACTGAGATTATGACGCATGGTGAATTAGGCATCGGCAATGTTCACGCATACATCCGGTATTCCGATAAATATATCATTTAATTAGTTGAACAATTTATTTACACATTTCAATGAAAATAGTCTAATGTTTATATGTTTTTATTTAAGGTTGTTGTACGATAAAAAAATGCGCGAGACTGTATTGGCAAGATGCTTCCATTTCTTGTCTGCCCATATTGTCAGCGGAGCGACAATTGTCAGGGAACCGGGTTCAGTTAGGGAGTACTTAGTGAATCGATACACGGCCTACATCGGCAACCCAGATAGCTTGTTTATTTTGCCGTATAACACTGTTCCAGTGGGGTGAGTTTTTCATTTATTCTAATATATCTTTGTTTATTTTGCGTAGAAACTTTTCTTCTAAACTGTTGCTTAAATTTTTAGAAAACACTGGTTTTTGTTGGCTATCGATCCGATTAAAGAAGTTGTGTACTTTCTGAATTCGGTAGACGGGGAATGGACTAACTATCCCGCTATGAAGGAAACTGTTGATCAGTAAGTGAGATCGTTCTAACTATTCGTGTATATTTATATATTTAATTATTTCTGTGAGATTGATCTAAATATATGTTTTTATTTTCTTAGATCAATACAAATATTTCGTAGTCAAAGGGACGCACAGGTACCCCGGAGTAAATCATCAAATATTACTTGGATCAAAGTGCAGGTACAAAATTAGTTGCTTATAATAATAGTTATGTTACTTGATAAAATTACACGACAACTATAAAATATATTCTGTTTTTCTATGCAGTGTCCGTTACAGAATAACGATGTAGATTGCGGATACTTTTGCTTGAGGTTTATGAAAGAAATCCTTCATAAAAATCAAGTAGAGATTCCAAGCACGGTATGGATTTATAACTTAGAATAATTTTGTATGATTTCTACATTTAATAACATCATGCATATACTGAAGTAATAATTTCTTATGTAGTACTTTGATGACCTCTATACTATGTCGTACACGAAAGTTCAAGTGGAAGAAGTCAAAGAGGAAATATGTCAATTTTATGTTGAAAACAGATTATTCTGATGGGTATGAATAAAATATTATTGTACGTGTTAGTTTGATTGTGTTGGAGCCTTTAATATTGTTTGTTTAATTTACCGTGTTGTTCATATTCATACTTTGCAGGATGACGACCGTGTCGGTGGAGCATTATTTTCGATGTGATTATATATGATTTAGTTACATATGTATATATATATGGTTACAAATTAACACGATACTTTGTATGTGATTTAGTTATGGTTACAAATGTATATATGGTTACAAATTTAGTTATATATGATTTAGTTACATATATATAGATAAGGATTGAATATTATATGGTATACCGGTTTCTGTTAATATAATACCGATTTCTTAAAATATATGTATAGATAAGGATTGAATTACATGTTAAATTATTGGACCAAAAAAAAATTACAGGCCGCACAGGGAACCTCAAATTATAGGTTTCACTTTAAAAAATTTGTATGAGCTACGAAAGTGCTTTTGGCTAAAAAGCGCTTTCGTAGGCAGGATAAATAAAAAAAAAATTAAATAGAAACCCCCTATCAAAGCGCTTTTTATGGAAAAAGCGCTGTGAAAGACCCCCCTATCAAAGCGCTTTTTCCATAAAAAGCGCTGTAAAAGCCATGATAAATAAAAAAACAAAAATTAAATAGAACCCCTATCAAAGCGCTTTTTATGGAAAAAGCGCTGGGAAAGACCCCCCTATCAAAGCGCTTTTTCCATAAAAAGCGCTGTAAAAGGCCTGATAAATAAAAAAAAAATTTTAAATAGCACACCTATCAAAGCGCTTTTCAAAAAGCGCTGGGAAAGACCCCCCTATCAAAGCGCTTTTTAAGGAAAAAGCGCTGGGATAGGTCCACCTACGACAGCGCTTTTGGCCAGAAAAAAGCGCTTTCGTAGCCTACGGCAGCGCTGGCTACGGCAGCGCTTTTAAGCGCTTTTAAAGGGCAAAAAAAAGCGCTGTGAAAGCCCATTTTCGTAGTAGTGAGTCATCCTGTTACAGATGACGTTTGATTGACAATAAAGTACTCGATTTCACATCTAAGGTCCATAGTGGTTTCAGGTCGAAGGGTGACATACACCACTATCACTATGAGAATAACTTATGACACTTACATAACAAACTATGTAATATTCTCATGGCGGGTCAATCCAGTATAAATATTACTCCTAATATTTATACATATGTGAAGACTTGATATCTCAAATCAATGACTTGTGAGATACAGTCATCAGTCTACTCACATAATAATCTCTATGCATTTAATGTTGTCATATTTGACAGTAAAGCTTGACTACATATACTTTAAGAATAACATCTTTATGTTTAATGAGCTCTCACAATTAAGTTACACTTAATAGGTCATTAATAGACTAATTATTTTAAGGACTTTATTATGTCATATATAAATAACATCATAAATACAATACCTAATAAGTATACATATATTGACAAACAATATATATCAAAGTCATGATACAAAAACATATTAATCCACTATTAATTGACTATTAGAGCTTACTCCAACAGATAACACATAATTTATCATGGTAAATGACCTAGAGATACTCTTATTGCATGGACCAACTCATTCTACAAGAGGAGATAGTAAGTACCTAAGCCAAATGCTAAGCATAAAGCTTAAAGCTACATATGAAAACAATCATGTTAAGAAGAAGTATAGAGATGCCATTTACTTTCTATAGGACAATTAGCAAAGAACTTGAATACTGGTAGTATGGATTAGTGTTAGGTGTGGTCTATTTGCCGACAAATTCATGCAGTACATAAGAAAAGCTTCATATGAGGTTATGGGTCATTGTGTCAAAATAAGATGTCATTTGTTTTCTTCATGTTTTAATAGGTATATGTCTACAACATTGAGGACAATGTTGATTTTTAAAGGGTAGATAATGATAGAATCATAGAAGTAAATTAAATTAGAATATTAATTTTATAAGTGTTTTATTTTAAATGTTATTGAACACCTTTTATATCTAAGCTTTTATGTTTATGATCTATTATTAGTGTTATATAGTATAGTCTTTATAAGTCATTAGGTACTAATCAAATGAAATGAAGTCTTTTATTATTATTTTTATTTTACTTTGTTTATCTTCTTCATAGTTTAATTTTCCAACATTTCTATAGTTTGTTTAGGTTTCTAATTAGCATCTTAACAAACTCCCCCCTCACCTTATACTTGTCACTCTCCTTCAACGATTTCTCTCACCATCTTATAAATACTTTTGTAAGTTTTATACATTACTTTAATCTATTATAAATAAATATTAACAATTATTTTGTTGCACTTAATTTGAATAAATAAATTTGTATTGTTTTTCTTTAAAAAATTGTATTAATTTGTAAATATAACAATTTATTTACATTAATTTATAAATACAAATAAATTAATTTCCTCGCATTAATTTTGAAAATTAAATTAAAAATACATTCTATATAATTTTGGTCTTTTTCTAAACTATTTATTTCTCTCTCTTATAAGATAGTCCACTTTCTAATTCCTACTACCTTAAAAAAAAACCAAGTGGTTATAGATAAGAAAAAGAAGGTGACTCTTGAATGGATGAATCCATAACAAAAGTAACTGGTTCAGGAGTAAAACGCAAATTCACAAAAATATGTGTATACAAAATTTTGTATCATGCGACAAGATATGAGAGTCGGAAACAATAATCAATGGGCTTTCAGAAAATAATGAATGTTAACCTAAGGACCCGCTGTCCCGTTCAGAGTTGTGTTGTGAATGATAGATATTAGAAAGGAATCAAACGAAAAAATTTGTCTCGAAGAAAGGGAAACGACTAGTCGCCTATCCAAATCAGAACCCCTACTACCATCCTTAAACCAAAATAAATATTAATAATTGTTTTGTTGCACATAATTTGAATAAACAAATGTGTATTGTTTTTCCTTACAAAAATTATTAATTTATAAATATAACAACTTATTTACTTAAAAATACAAATAAATTAATTCACTACCACTAATTTTGAAATTTAAATTAAAAATACACACGATATAATTTTGACTTTTCTTCTAAACTATTTATTTCTCTCACTCTCTCTTATAAGGTAGCTCAGTTCCTAGTTCCTATCACCTCCAAAAAGGTCAAGGGACTGTAGCTAAGAGAGAGAAGGTGACTTTTGAATGGACGGGTCCATAACAAAAGTAGATGGCGCATGAGTAACTTGTGGATCCACGAAAATACGAGTATCCATAATTTTGTATCATACGACAAGATAGGAAAGTCTAAAATATTAATCAATGAGCATCCATAAAATAACAGTTGTTGACCTAAGGACCTGTTGTCACGCTCAGAGTTGTGCTTTAAACGATGAATACCAGACAAGGAACCAAACGAAATAATTTGTCTCAATACAAGGGAAACGACATGTTGCTTATCCGGATTAGAACCCCTACTACCATCCTCATACTAAATTAAATATTAATAACTATTTTTTTCACTTAATTAGAATAAATAAATTTGTATTGTTCTTCTTTAAAAAAATTATTAATTGATAAATATAAAAACTTATTTACTTTTAAATACAAATAAATTAATTCCATACCACTAATTTTGAAAGTTAAATTAAAAAGACATATTGTATAATTTTGGCCTTTTTTAAATTATTTCTCTCTCTCTCTCTATCTCTCTTATAACGTAGCCCACTTCCTAGTTCCTACCACCTCCAAAAAGGTCAATTGATTGTAGCCAAGAGAGAGAAGGTGACTCTTGAATGGACATATCCATAACAAAAGTAGATGGCACATGAGTAACACACGGATCCATAGAAATACGAGTATTCATAATTATGTATCATGCGACAAGATAGAAGAGTCTGGAACATTAACCAATGAGCGTCCGTAAAATAACGGTTGTTGACCTAAGGACCCGATGTCCCGCTCAGAGTTGTGCTTTGAACGATGGATTCCAAACAAGGAACCAAACAAAACAATTTGTCTCGAGGCAAGGGAAACGACACGTCACCTATCCGAATCAGAACCCCTACTACCATCTTCATACCAAAATAAATATTAATAATTATTTTTTTCACTTAATTAGAATAAATAAATTTGTATTGTTTTTCTTTAAAAATTATTAATTTATAAATATAACAACTTATTTACTTTTAAATACAAATAAATTAATTCCCTTCCACTAATTTTGAAAGTTAAATTAAAAATACATAATGTATAATTTTAGCCTTTTTCTAAACACACACTCACTCTCTCTCTCTCTTATAACGTAGCGCACTTCCTAGTTCCTACCACCTCCAAAAAGGCCAAGTGAGTGTAGCCAAGAGAGAGAAGATTAATTTTGAATGGATGAATCCATAATTAAATAGAATGCAATCTCTAGCCTCTTGTTAAAGGTAACTTGCACGATCGAATATATAATCTTAGAATAAAATGCTAACTTTTATATGGTTTTGATATTTGAATTGGGTATAAAATTGGATAAAGTTTGAGAAATGCAGATAAAGTAAAGACAACTTGAAAAATAGAATGCAATACTGGAAAAACTGAAAAGTAAATTGCTTTGAATTTAAATTGGGACGCATGCATATATTTCCAGAATTCACTATTTTCTCTCTGACACAAATAATTTGAGTTTTCCCTTGCAATGTTACAAAATGTGACCTCCAAAACTGAATGTAAATTCTTCTTATATAGACAATAAAAAGTAACTGCTACTTAATATTCGACTACCCACAACTTTCCACTTATTAATTCTATGCAAACTGCTCCTTGATACTTTCATCCACGTCTTTGTCAATTGCTTGCAGAAACTGCCTTTTTCAACTATATGCCTCTCTGACTAATTCAGATAATTTGATGTGAAATTTTGCTAAGTCTTCAAATAGTGCTCCTTAAGATAGCCCAACTCTGATTTTGATGGACCAATACTCTTCGACATTTTCACTTCCACCTTCGACCAACATTCATTCTCTTAGCTTCTTCGACTTTAATAACTCTTGCAGCTTCACTCATGTTTTAGTAAAAAATTCTTAGCTAACAAATTGTCCCCCCAAAAAGGCCAATTTCAATCGAAACTACCTTCAACTGAGAAATTTGGGCTTTTTTATTTCCTTCTTAAAATTTTCGACACTATGTCTACTATGCTGACGTCATTTGTCATGATGGCCACTTCCTGCGCTGCCATTTTTGAGGACTCCCCATCACTTCTCATGATTACCTATATTCCCTAGGTCATGGGTTTTTCGAACCAGTCCCAATAACTTTCCCACTTCCTGGAAACGGAACAGTCATTATCCTATGTGTAACTGTCACTTGATTGCCACTAACAACATCACTTTCACTTATAAATACCCTTCTTAGGCTTTTACGAACTTCTTCTTCTTTCTCCATTCTCATTTTTCTTCAAATTCATCAAACGAAGAAAACCCCTCTCTCTCTCTCTCTCTCTAATTCTTTTTATCCACTTTACCATGGAAATTTCTCTAACCAATGTTAACACTAGTAACAACCTTGTGGCCTTTATTCTTACAGAAGAAGAAGGTTTAAAAGACATTCCTCAACCACCATCCACTGAAGAATCCAAAGTGGAAAAATGGAAACACCAAATGCTTATACCATTTGTTGTTGCTGAAAAACTTTTTGCTTTTCATGGTCCATATCCAGATGCAAAGACGCATCCGAAAAAAGTCCAACAATACTTCCCCCTGTTTTACTCCTGCTATGCCTTCTATTTTATAGAACTGACACAAGAGCAAAGGGGGAACACAGGAGTAAGACAGGGAAGTATTTAGCAGGAGCAAAAGTCCAACAATATTTTCTACTTTGTGTGTTCGTCAATTTGACTTTAGCTAAATACTGCCCAAATCTTTATTCTCTCATTACACTGACATTCTTTGGCTGATCGTCATTTAAATACTGACGAACACACAAGATCTATTATATTCATCTGACATCGCTCCATTTTTGTGAGACTCTTGTAGAATTAGGCATGTCCGTTTAACATCCTTAATTTTGACCTATATATATATATTTTACCATGAATGTCATATAATTTTTTTTTTATTTATTAATAAACAAAATTAAATTTTAAATAAATTGTACTTAAAGAACTAATACTAAACTCAAACTCACGATACTAAAAAATTTACTAAATAAATAAATAAATTTATTCATATGATAGAATGCATTGAAAATAAGACAAATTCAACATTATTAAAATTAAAAAAATACTTTAAATAAATAATATAAAACAAAACTTTTTTTTATATAAACGATGAAATTAAATTTATTAAATATTCATAACTTCAAATATGTAATCCGCCGCCTAAACTATTAATTGAATTTGAAATAGATGAGATCCACTATATTGTTATAAAAATAACATTACAACAAAATAATAAATCAAACAACACAGCATTAAAAGTAATAAAAATCCACAAAAACGGAAAAAATCATATTAAAGCAAGAAGCTAAAATACTAGCAAATAGACAGAAATGATATTACCTTATTTTTCAAAAAAAAAGAGTAATTGTTGCTATTACATGTTTTTCAAAAAAATAGAGTAATTGTTGCTGCCCGGGATCGAACCGGAGACCTTTTGCGTGTAAAGCAAACGTGATAACCACTACACCACAGCAACTTCGATGTTCAATCTTCATTTCTTTTATTAACATACCCCATTTAATCTATTTAATACGTTTTATTTATTTATTTATTGGTCTCTTGTCTATCTATCATTTGTTATGCTTTTATTTTAATATCCATTTTATCTATTTACCATTTATTTATTTATTGATATGTTGTCTATCTGTGATTTTTTATGTTTTTATTTTAATATATAAAAGACTAAACAGTATCCTTCTTTGATTCGACTCACCTTTATTTATTTTTTAATTTTACTTTTGAAGCAACTGGGCATAATTTATTTTGTGAGAAAAGAAGAGAATAATTCAACGACAGTGGTTACTAATTCCTCGTCACCGGTCGCAACTAATAAAAACACGTGGCTCAAAATATGTTGTTCTCATTCCACTTTTAATACTAACTCTATTGATTCATTCATATACAAACATTATACTACTAAGTATTATTCTCGTTAATATTAGTCCTTTTTTTAAACAAAAAAGTGGTACCCACATGTTAATGAAAAACAATTACAAGTGCTTGAGAGACCAAACCAGAAACATCATCCACGAGCTAATTCTAAAGTTAGGAAGCTTTAGAATATTCCTGTTCAAATTTATAATTTATGTATATCATTTTATTAAACATATAGTCATTTGTTTTGTTTTTTTTTATAAATGTTTTTTATAGTATAATATATTTTTGTGTATACATAAATTTCTTTTTTATAAAAATTTTTAAATTAAAGTTTGGTTTAAATAATTATTTTTTAAAATATTATTTTAAGTTTTTTAATTATTTTATCAAATAAATTTTAGATATTAAAATTTTAAAAAATCACTTAATTTTAATTTTAAAGTTATTTTAAATAGTTTTTTTTTATAGAAGTCATTTTTAAAAATATATATTTTTAAAAAAATATTACGATTTCGATTATGTTTTGATCTTCAATAAAATATATTTATGTTATAGAATATCAAAATTAATCTTTTAATTATAAAAGAATTAAAAAAAATTGCGTAATATTTTTAAAAATAATTTTATAAAATTTATTTATAAAAATAAAAGAAAAAAAAAATCATTTTTTACAGCTGAAACAAATTGGTTCATAAGTTACCTAACAATATGAAATGAATTGAAGTTTATTTGTCTGTGATTTCGTGTTTAAATTTTTTACTTTTAACGTACTAAGATAATATATACAATCACTTA
Organism: Vicia faba; assembly: GCA_948472305.1. Taxonomy (NCBI): domain Eukaryota; kingdom Viridiplantae; phylum Streptophyta; class Magnoliopsida; order Fabales; family Fabaceae; genus Vicia; species Vicia faba. The sequence goes on along the minus strand of CATIWC010001993.1, from coordinate 150,910 downwards.
AAATAATTAAGAAATTTTCATATATTGTCAAAATCTTCTTAATATTCATTTTAGTCGATGTCTAAATATTATGCACTTCAAACACATTCCGTCTAGTAGGGGCCTGTTTCATCATAAACGCAAATAATATTTCTTATGTTTAGAAGATTTATTTACTCAAATTTTGAAAACTTTCAAGAAATACTTATTTAGTTTGGGAATTGCAGGTAAGTCATGAGGAACTTCTTTTCAATTTCCTCCCTAATCAATTATGCAATTTAGGAGTACGAATTTAACTTCTCCCAAACAATTAAGTCTCGGAAGTCCGTATTTGACCATTTATTAATCAATTTATCTTCGAAACAATGTGATGTATGGTATGTCGCATATCTTATTTATATTTTTTGGTCAATCGCATTCGCGCGCCCTCATATGAAGGAATATGCATACAACCATCATATTTTGGGTTGGTTTGTCTGGTCATAAATGACATTAACTCTATATTAAGTATGAACATATATGTCAAGTCGCACCTAAAATAAATGCTTATAACCAGCGATAATATGTAGCCAACTGAGCTATTTGTCCATTTGTCTAGTATAACATAGATGCATGTCTTATGTGTTTCACTTCAAAAATGAAGTAGGCATCTGTTATACGGTGGGAGAACTGACTTGAGGTTTTGCGTTTGTATTCGCACTTGTTCGGTTTAGCAAGAGTCGCCACTGACTTTTTATTTTATCCTAAAGGAAAGGTTAAAAAGCACAGGAAAAACCTTTTGAGATGTTTCGTGGGTTCGGGGGGTAGATTATGAAAAGGGAATGTATTAGCACCCTTTTCATCCATGGTTATCCATGGGCTCTTAGTTACTTGTTTTAGATCACTTGCCTTTGATTTTCAATTGCTTGAAATGGTGGTGTGTATGTGTGTTTGAAAATATTTTGAAAAAGATGCCTTGTCTAGGCAACCGTTGTAACAATTCTTTACTCGAATGTTTTACAAAGGTGTTTGTCTTTTCGAAAAGATATTTCAATGTTTTTGAAAGTTGTTTTGAAATTGTGTTGTGGAGTGGGTTTTGAAAAGTAGACAAGCGTGTTTTGCAAGTTTGATCAAGTAACTAAGAGTTGTCTACCCCTAAATTTACTCAAAGATTTTTCTATGTTTTAACCCTTTTAACAGTATTGTTCCACCATTGTATTTGGTGGACAATCTTGTGTTAGGATGTTAACGGGACGGGCGCGGGTCATCGTATGGACCATGAATGCAATGGTGCCAAGTGTCTTTGGCAATTATGCTTGAAGGGACTATGATCATTTTGTAGGCAACTTCGAAAGCGTCATCGAGGGACTATGATCATTTGAATTGTTTTGCCAAAGAAACTCAACTTGCAAGTATGGCCCATTTTAGAAGCCAACAAGCGGGATTACCCTAGGGGTGCAAGTGTGAATTGTGTATTGATTGTCATGCATTTGTCTTGTATTAGGTTATCTAGCGATTGATTTTGAATCTTCGCATACAAAACCTAATTACTATATAGTATATATAGAAAGCGATAAATTGCGGAAATTTAAAGTCTAAACTATTACAAATAAGTATCCGGGAATGGGGGTACAAATATTTACAAATGGGGATGGGACTTAATAGGAGAGTAGTGTCCAAATATATTTACAACCAAATCGAATCGCATTCTCAATGTAACATGTATCAATGTATAAGAATAAAAGATAAGCAAATGTATTGGTGTAAGTGCATGTGATTTATTTACAAGTGATGCAAGATATTAACTTAATGCAAAATTAAGTAAGTATTTATTCCTTTTTTGTGTTTTTTGTTAATATGTATAAACAAAAGTTTTAATAAAAGAAAAGAAAATGCTTTAAGAAATTCTATTTTTTATGTATTAATGTTAATGTATTTTAGTTAGTATTTTTATGTACAAAAAGGTTATAAAGAAGAAAAAAAGTATTTTAAGTTTAATTATCCTATTGTCTAGGTATTTAGTTAATGTACAAAATTAAAAAACAACTTTAAGACACAAATCTATTAACTTAATTAAATCTAAAGTTTACATATTTTTAAGTGCCATCATAAAAAGGTATTATTAATGAAAAAAACTTAATGTGAACAATTAATTTATTTAACAAAATAAGTTATGTAAAAAAAAAAGGGTGTAATGTGATAATAAGAAAAAAGAGTGTTAGTTAAAAAAGAATTGAATGGGCTTTAGGGGGTCTTATTCTGGCCCAAACAAAAAATGAATGAGAATCAAAGACAGGGGGTGTAAGGCGCCTGATCTATTGGGCTTAGGGGTTTAGAAAGGGCAAGGCCCAACGCGTTTGTCACATGCTTTTGTTTTAGGGTTTTCATTTCTTGTTTCATTTGGAATTAGGGTTACAGAGCGGCGCCGTTCATCTTCTTCGCTTCCTTCGTCTCCATCCTTCTCAACATATGGACACTGAACGAGATCCTCTGCCTAGGGCCACCGGGCGCCACCGTCTACTCCTCCTCCCTCCATGGTCGAGCACAACAGCGACAAGCAAAGGTGATAATTTCCCATTTTTTATGTCCTTTGTTTCAGTTCGTGCATGTTATTAGTCTTTGACAATTTCTGATCTTTGTTTATTATTTCTGTGTGAGGCGTGGAAAAGAAAGGGAACAGTAGTTATACCTTTGTTGGAGGCGAGGAGTGGACTGATGGACTTGGAGGCGCTTTAGGCGGCCAGAGGCGAGGAGTGTGATGCTGTGAGCTTTGGAAATCTGGTATTCAGTATCTTGTTCTCCTCTGTGGTTTTATGATGATAACTGAAAACCCTGCTTGTTGCTTCTTTTCCTCTTCTGACTGGTTGCCTTTTGCTTCTGTATGCTTACTCTTCGCTTCTGTATGCTTGCTCTTTGCTTCTGTATGCTTGCTCTGAGAATATTTGTTGAAATGTTGATGTTGATTTGAGTATTGTTTTTGTTGATGTTTATAACCCTATGATGAGGTTGCTCTGAGGGTGTGGTTGGTTTGAATGCTTTGATCTGAGTTGCTTGTATGATTTGCTTCTGAAGAAGCTTGTGTGCCTGGATTCTGAGTTGCCTTTGTTGGATATGGATATTTGGCTTGGACAGGTTTGTGTTACAGTCGTGTGAAAAGGTTGTTTTTGATGAACAAGCCTTTTAGGCTTTACAGGGCTTGAGGTTACAGGCCTTTAGGGCTTGTAGGCTTCTGGTTTGAAGGCTGTTAGGTTTGTTGTTTATAGGCTAACAGTTTGACTGGTTTTTGGCCATTTCTGGTTTGAAGATAGTTTTAACAGGTTGTTTGGTTTAAGGTTACAGGCTTCTGGTTCAAAACAGGTTACAGGCTTCTGGTTTGAAACAGGGTATAGGCTTGTGTTTATAACTTATGCAGGTTTTGGCTTGTGTTTACTGAGTTGAAACAGGTCTGTATGGCTTGAGTACTTAACACAGTTTTAAAAGGGCTTGGCGCTTGTGGTTGGAGGCAGGTTGTTTGCTTGCTTATGTTATGTAACACAGTTTTGTGGTGAGCTATATTTTTTGTGATATTCTGCCTCCCTCTATTGTGTTCTGATAACTTGTTTTATATCCTTAAGCCCCAAGCCTGGTTTAAGCCTTTCTCTCCTCTCTCTTTCTCTCTCCACATATTTAAAAAGCATTTTATTGCTTTAAACTGTACCTTACTCTGAAAAGTGACTGGTTGAAAAAATGATGAATTTGAATGTTGCTTGTATATTAGTCTTTCCTCTGCATACTTTCCAGATTTACTGCATATCTTGTGTACTTTGTTGACTGCTTTTTGGATAGCCTTTTGATAGCTTTTGGACTTGGTTTAGTTTCTTTAGTTTGCAATCAGTTCAGTTTGGACTTTGTGCATTGGTTTTGAAACTTTGAACTGTGCAATTTTTTTTTGGCATATTCAGTAGCTGTTCAGTTTGCCTCTTTGGTTGACAATTTTGGAATTATGCAGCTTGTTTGACATTTTTGAATTTGTGCAATATTGTAACTTTGTGCATTTCATATTTTATTTGCAAGCATATTTCTATCCCTCTTTGTGAACCAAGAATTTTCTTGTGATTTGCAGAGAGGGTGAATAAACTGATTCCGGCCAGTCACTTTTAATGATGAGCTTTTTGATTAACTGTATGCTTTTTCTTAATTCATCTGCATTTGACTTTTTCCCTTTCTTTGTTTTTGCAGATGAAAATCAATTGAGCAATGGGGAGCAGCAAATAGAAGACGAAGATTTAGAAAATTTAGGATGCAATTTTATTTTACTTTAACCATTTGTAACATTATTATTGTAAACAAAAATGTAAATAAATTTAGAGTTGTTCAAATAATAATTTGTAACAAACAATTAAAGATGAATAAAAATCCTTCTTTGTCAGTTAATTCTCTTTTATTTCTCTTCACTTATTTATTTAATTATTTGAGTTTCTTAAATTAAAACAACTGGAAGTAAATCCAATTATTCTGACTTAGAAAAAAGAAATAATTAATAAACGTCCAGCGTTCCGAATAATCCAAAACATTGCACAGTTAATCAAACAAACGTCCACATGTTTTTCCTTTTACTGATTAAATCAAACACTGCAAACTCTCAATCAGAAGCCTCAATCCATATCTCAGAGTAAATTGAAAAGAACTGTAGAATTAATTCTTTCTGAGAATGCGCGCACAAAACCCTGATTCTTGACTTAACACCAAAGAAACGTCTGTCTGAGCAAACCTTGAGCCAAACTCAACCAAACCCTAATAATTTGCTTGAACTGTTCCAGAGCCATGTAAACCCTAATTTGGATAGACTGATAAGAAAAAGTCTGTTTGACTGATTCTTACGCCAATCTGAAAAAGTCAGGGAAAACCCGAAGCTGTGACTTCTTATAAAAAAATAGGAGGGCAAATTTTGGGGTACAACAATTGCCCCTGTTCAATCTTCTTGAACCTGAAGAGTTAGATTGGCAAGTTTACCTTTCGCGACTCGAAGGTAAAAGGAGATTGGACACTAGAGTGCCCAAAAAAATTTGCACTCGGTGATGTGATGGTAGAGGGAATGGGCTTAAAGATGCCATTTGGTGATGGGCTTAGAGATGCCATCTGGAAATGTTGGTAGGAGGATGGGCTTAGAGATGCCATCTGAAGGTGATTGTTGAACTGTATGTCATTGGTGAGTAGGTGAGTATCAGAAAGGTATCCATGTTTTGGAACATCTCTGAACTGGGGGTCTGAACAAGCAATAGATTGACATCCATGTTTGGAGAATCCGTAAACTGTTTTCAGGAGTTGAAGAATCTGAACAAGCGATAGGTTAACATCCGTTACTGGAGAAACCGTGAACTGTTTTCAGAAGTCTTGAAGTTGAATAAGCGATAGAGCAGCATCCGTTGTTGGGAAGCGTCCGTAAACTGTTTTCAAAAGTTGAGTCTGAACAAGCGATAGATTAACATCCGTTGTTGGGAAGAATCCGTAAACTGTTTTCAGAGGTTGAAATTGAATAAGCAATAGAGCAACATTCGTTGTTGGGAAGCGTCCGTAAACTGTTTTCAAAAGTTGCATCTGAACAAGCGATAGATTAACATCCGTGTTTGGAGAATCCGTAAACTATTTTCAGAAGTCTTGAAGTGAGAAGGAACTGGCGTAGGGTTTCCTGATGATGAGTCCGTGTAGAACTGCATCTGAATGAATCTGGAATAAGTATCAGAATGTCGCCATGTCTGGGTCACATCTGAACTATTTCTAGAAAGAATCTCAGAAGATGATGATCTTTGTCTGTTGACTGATCTTTCCTGAAAAGGTAAAGAGTTAGTTGTATGCAATGTCATGATGCATGATGCAATGTATGTTATATCAATGTTTATGATATGCATGTGATGAATGCGCATGTAAGCTGATGAGCTGTCTTGCTGAGGATAGATGAATCTTGGATGGTAGGAGATAAAAGAATCTTGACTGCTGTCGGGGAAAGTGAATCTTTGACTGCTGCAGGGGATTGAAAATCTTTTGATTGTTAAAAATGAGAAGTCATGGGACCACTGTTGAGGAATCAGGAGCTTGGGTTGTATGCCAATCTACTGGGGATTCCTGTCTTGAGGGGATCTTCACTGGAGAATATTCGAATATCCTGTGAGGAACTGAGAATGAGAGTCTCCGTTCTGCTTGGGGATTGATAGTTGGAAGTTTTAGCTCCGCTGGGGATTGGAAGAATCTTTTGATTGCTGCAAGTATTGATCTGGAATAAGTACCGGAATGTCGCCATGTTTGGGTCACATCTGAACTATTTCTAGAAGCAAATCTGGAATAAGTTTCGGAATGTCGCCATCTCTGGGTCACATCGGAACTATCTCTAGAATGAAATCTTGATCTTGATTTTGTTAAGGGTCAGAAATTGGGAGTATACCAATCTTCTGAGGTGATGAGAATCTTTATTCTATTAACGATCAGAAACTGGGAGTATACCAATCTTCTGAGGTTTTAAGGATGAGAGTCTTCATTCTTGAGAGAAACAGATTTTTCAGTTGTCTGTTATCTTGTTGGTGGTTGTAATTTCCAGTAGGTGACGTGGGAATTCTTTTTGATGATTACTACTCCAAAAGATGAAGGAACCTTTGATTACTACTCCAAAAGATGAAGGAACCTTGATGATTACTACTTCAAAAGATGAAGGAACCTTGATGATTACTACTTCAAAAGATGAAAGAACCTTGATGATTACTACTTCAAAAGATGAAGGAACCTTGATGATTACTACTTCAAAAGATGAAGGAACCTTGATGATTACTACTTCAAAAGATGAAAGAACCTTGATGATTACTACTTCAAAAGATGAAGGAACCTTGATGATTACTACTTCAAAAGATGAAGGAACCTTGATGATTACTACTTCAAAAGATGAAGGAACCTTGATGATTACTACTTCAAAAGATGAAGGAACCTTGATGATTACTACTTCAAAAGATGAAAGAACCTTGATGATTACTACTTCAAAAGATGAAGGAACCTTGATGATTACTACTTCAAAAGATGAAGGAACCTTGATGATTACTACTTCAAAATATGAAGGAACCTTGATGATTACTACTTCAAAAGATGAAGGAACCTTGATGATTACTACTTCAAAAGATGAAGGAACCTTGATGATTACTACTTCAAAAGATGAAGGAACCTTGATGATTACTACTTCAAAAGATGAAGGAACCTTGATGATTACTACTTCAAAAGATGAAGGAACCTTATTTGTCGATCAATCTGCATATGTTAAGAATGTTGTTGAAATGTAATTTGTTTCGGAGAATAAATCCTTGACAAATGTTGGGGAAATAAACCCATGACTGCAGGTCTGCTGGAGAGGTTTCATCACTGCCCCCAGTATCAGATGCTTGTGATATTACCAGGAAATTTTGACTGTTCGTAACCCTTGAGCTTGATATTCGAATGCCCAGAGTGATGGTGATGGAGACTTGCCCCAGGTTAATCTGCAATTGAGAGATTTTGTTGAAATCTTGACTGGACTGCCCCAGGTTAATTGAACTTTGAAAGATCTGTTGAAACCTTGACTGGACTGCCCCAGGTTAACTGAACTTTGAAAGATCTGTTGAAACCTTGACTGGACTGCCCCAGGCGTGCTGGATGGTGACATGTCAAGCCCCCTTGTTGATAGGAGATTTGTCAATGGAGGTGTCATCTTTTTTGAAGTGATTTTGTTCACTGAGAGAGCTTTCGTTCATCGGATATTCATTGTGTGAATTTCTCCGCTGTCAAACAAATAGCCACATGCAAACAGTGATATTCAAGCAATGCAACGTTTATGTCTGTCTCGAAGTTTTGAAAAATGCGTTTTTTAGCAGAAAACTTTTCATAAGACAAAATCAACACAAGATTTAGAGCAAAGCTTTACAGGAGTCAGGATACCTTTTGTAACAATATGCTTTCGAACTAACCCATGCTTCAATTAGGACATTTGAAGGGTTGTAACGTGGCCTGGTTCATGGTTTAAGAAACAAAGGATAAAGGCTCAAAGTATATTTGTACCCACCCGCTCTTCGTGATGTTCTTCAATCCTAAGCTCAGTTAATTTGTGCGTCGAACTCCATTCGAATTTGGAACGACTTTTTGAGTGATGGTTCACCAATTGAATTTGAAGGGCAGTCATCCTCTCTTTTTTCTTTTGCAACATTTTTCATGTTGTTGAGGATTTGTAATGACCTCTTTCTTGATTTGTTATCCCTAACTTTTGCCTGACTGTCCCTGTTTTCGAGATCACAGTCAGCGGGATGCCCCAGCTTTCTTAAGCCTCCTTTATAGGTTTTGGCTTAGTGGGCTTTTCTCTTTTGAGAGGTAATGACTGCCTATGAGATAAGGAACCATCACTGTCTTTTGATTCCAGAGGAATGCTTTTCTCTTTTTGATGTCGTTCGTTGTATTACGAACTGATAGTTTGTGACTTCAATGCGCATCTTTTTTTTTGAATTAACTGAGATACTACCCTGCCCCAGGTTTATATCAAAGGTTTTGATTTGTTTAGAACAGAAAACTCCTACTTCTTTGGCTCGAAGGGGTTGACTAGGGGTTATCTTCCTTATAACTCCAGTGTTTGGGAATTGAAAGAAATGCCTGTACATCATCAGCAAGGTTCGTTCAAAAGCATACTGTATGAGATTATGGTATTGTTTAGTCATCCTCCCTCTAAAGTCTTGCAGCTTTTTATCAAGAGTTAAATATCATAAAGAAATCATAAGAGTAGTGAAAACGAATGGATGAATTCAAGACAAACATATGCAATGCATTAATGAAATAAAGTTTGACATTAATAGATAATTGTCTGAATAACAAAAGATATTACAACTTCGAAAATTCAAATGAAAGAAAGAAGCTCTCAATGATTTGGCATAGGAGCAGTGATCACATTTGGAGTCTCTGGAGGGTCAAAACTTGATCTCCTCGGCATCAATCAAGTCTTGAATCTGGTTCTTCAAAGTCCAACAGCTGTCGGTGTCATGCCCAGGACTGTCAGAATGGTAGGCACATCTCACACTCGGGTTATACTTGGAAGAGGAAGTATCAGGATTTTGAGGAGGATCCTTTAGCGTGATTAGCTTCAACTTCAGCAAATGTTTTAATGCTTGAGACAAAGGCATGTTGATGTCAGTATACTGCCTTTCTTGGTATCTTACCCTACGCCTCTTGCCCCGTTTTTGTTGAACAGTCGTGGGATCAGAGATCAGGATTGCCCCTACATGTTGATCATGACGATTCTTTTGACCAGTCACTGCATTGGACTCTTTCTTCCCATTGTAGGGGATTTTCTGGGCATCTGAGGGAGTAGCTCCTTGGATCCTCTCACTTTTGATGCCAGCTTCGACCCTTTCTCCGATTAGTATTAGCTCGGTGAACTCAGCTGAGGAGCTTCCAATTAAGTGATTGAAGAAAGGCCCAGTCAAAGTTCCCATGAAGATATCAATCAGCTCTCTATCAGTTAAAGGAGGTTGCACCCTACCAGCCAGATCTCTCCACTTTTGGGCATATCCTTTGAAGCTCTCGTCAGGACCCATGGTCATGTTCTGCAATTGGACACGAGTAGGTGCAAGATCAGCATTGTACTGATACTGTTTGTAAAAAGCAGCAGCTAAGTCCTCCCAGGTGTGGATGTGAGAACTCTCCAATTGATAGAACCACTCGAGTTGAGTCCATACCAGGCTTTCTTGGAAGAAATGGATCCAAAGCTTTGGATCAGTTGTGTATGGTTGAATCTTGCGGACATAAGACTTTAGATGCATCTTAGGGCAAGAGACTCCATCATACAGGGCCAAGGCAGGGACTTTGAACTTTGGAGGGACGACCAATCCAGGAACCAAACCCATGTCTCCTAAATCCAAGCCAGGTATTTGTTGAACCTCCATAGCATTGAGGCGATCCTCCAACTGTTTGTATTTGTCATCAGCGAGAGGATATTGTTCTTCGGAGTAGTCAGCTTCATCAATCTCCAAACTGTGGTCTTCTTCAAGACTGGCCCCTTTGTCTTTGAGAAGGAGAGCTTTAAGATTCTCTTGCCCTTTACCCATAGCCAGAAGCATTTGCTGGAATTGAGCGTTTTGAGCTTGGAGATCTTTCACCGTTTGTTCCATATCCATCTTACTGAAGTAAACAGTAGGAAGATAAGGAGACCTGTATGGGAAAAACCTGTTATGCAATGATATGTATGATATATGTATGCAATGTTTTCAAGGATCTCTTGGGGTAAACACAAGAGAATGTTAGAGGTTGAACTTCGATTTTTGATTGGAGAACTTTGCACCGGTGGATGTCTTTCCACGAGAATCAAGCTCACCATGTCAAGTGGGTCATAGCCCCTGATTCAAGTTGTTGCACTTGATCTTTGATGGCATTTGTTTAGAGGAGAAAACCAATTGCCCTTTGGTAGACATCTGGTTCAACGTAATCCTGCATCAAAAGAACCCTCGAGATCCTTGAAATGGTTATTGAAAATGCTATGGTATGATGTCATGATGTTATGTACATGTATGCAAAAGAAAGTAAGTGTATATACAGGTAATCATATTCACACAAAGCAAACAAGTCTTTAGGTTTAGGCTTGTATGGGGTTTGTAGGTAAGTACTCTCTTGAAGTTAGTTGGCTCATCCTGTCCTAAAATAGAAACCGGGTTCTAAGGAGCTCAATATCACTGGATTGTTTTCTATGTTCATTGTCTTGGTTTAGCCACTTAACTGGCGACCAAAATATTCCAAGAAAACAACCCTCAATGAGTGTAGTATCGAGTATCTACCAACTTCGGACTGCACCAAAGTCGGTCATCTCACTACCCCTAAAAAGGATAAGATGGTCAAGTAAGGTTCTAAGAGTTCGTTAGTGCTTCATGACATCACTCAGCGGCCCCGTACTCTCCTTGATTGAACTCAAGGGTTACCGGTACTCACAAATATGTCACACTAACATAGCTTACTGCTTCAACCATGTCGGTATATCCCGCACAGTTCCCTCACAGTTTTATTGCTATTTACCTAAAAAGGTGTCCCCAAATCCGGGTGTAGGATTTACAACAAACCCAAACAAGGACCCAAAAAGTAAAGCAATCAAGGCAATCAAAGCAAGTATGTAAATTTGATCTAAACCCTAAGGTAACCCCACTTTTAAGTTTCTCCCCAGCAGAGTCGCCAGTTCTGTTATACGGTGGGAGAACTGACTTGAGGTTTTGCGTTTGTATTCACACTTGTTCGGTTTAGCAAGAGTCGCCACCGACTTTTTATTTTATCCTAAAGGAAAGGTTAAAAAGCACAGGAAAAACCTTTTGAGATGTTTCGTGGGTTCGGGGGGTAGATTATGAAAAGGGAAGGTATTAGCACCCTTTTCATCCATGGTTATCCATGGGCTCTTAGTTACTTGTTTTAGATCACTTGCCTTTGATTTTCAATTGCTTGAAATGGTGGTGTGTATGTGTGTTTGAAAATGTTTTGAAAAAGATGCCTTGTATAGGCAACCGTTGTAACAATTCTTTACTAGAATGTTTTACAAAGGTGTTTGTCTTTTCGAAAAGATATTTCAATGTTTTTGAAAGTTGTTTTGAAATTGTGTTGTGGAGTGGGTTTTGAAAAGTAGGCAAGCGTGTTTTGCAAGTTTGATCAAGTAACTAAGAGTTGTCTACCCCTAAATTTACTCAAAGATTTTTCTATGTTTTAACCCTTTTAACAGTATTGTTCCACCATTGTATTTGGTGGACAATCTTGTGTTAGGATATTAACGGGACGGGCGCGGGTCATCGTATGGACCATGAATGCAATGGTGCCAAGTGTCTTTGGAAATTTTGCTTGAAGGGACTATGATCATTTTGTAGGCAACTTCGAGAGCGTCATCGAGGGACTATGATCATTTGAATTGTTTTGCCAAAGAAACTCAACTTGCAAGCATGGCCCATTTTGGAAGGCAACAAGCGGGATTACCCTAGGGGTGCAAGTGTGAATTGTGTATTGATTGTCATGCATTTGTCTTGTATTAGGTTATCTAGCGATTGATTTTGAATCTTCGCATACAAACCCTAATTACTATACAGTATATATAGAAAGCGATAAATTGCGGGAATTTAAAGTCTAAACTATTACAAATAAGTATCTGGGAATGGGGGTACAAATATTTACAAATGGGGATGAGACTTAATAGGAGAGTAGTGTCCAAATATATTTACAACCAAATCGAATCGCATTCTCAATGTAACATGTATCAATGTATAAGAATAAAAGATAAGCAAATGTATTGGTGTAAGTGTATGTGATTTATTTACAAGTGATGCAAGATATTAACTTAATGAAAAATTAAGTAAGTATTTATTCCTTTTTTGTGTTTTTTGTTAATATGTATAAACAAAAGTTTTAATAAAAGAAAAGAAAATGCTTTAAGAAATTCTATTTTTTATGTATTAGTGTTAATGTATTTTAGTTAGTATTTTTATGTACAAAAAGGTTATAAAGAAGAGAAAAAAAGTATTTTAAGTTTAATTATCCTATTGTCTAGGTATTTAGTTAATGTACAAAATTAAAAAACAACTTTAAGACACAAATCTATTAACTTAATTAAATCTAAAGTTTACATATTTTTAAGTGCCATCATAAAAAGGTATTATTAATGAAAAAAACTTAATGTGAACAATTAATTTATTTAACAAAATAAGTTATGTAAAAAAAAAGGGTGTAATGTGATAATAAGAAAAAAGAGTGTTAGTTAAAAAAGAATTGAATGGGCTTTAGGGGGTCTTATTCTGGCCCAAACAAAAAATGAATGAGAATCAAAGACAGGGGGTGTAAGGCGCCTGATCTATTGGGCTTAGGGGTTTAGAAAGGGCAAGGCCCAACGCGTTTGTCACATGCTTTTGTTTTAGGGTTTTCATTTCTTGTTTCATTTGGAATTAGGGTTACAGAGCGGTGCCGTTCATCTTCTTCGCTTCCTTCGTCTCCATCCTTCTCAACACATGGCCACTGAACGAGATCCTCTGCCTAGGGCCACTGAGCGCCACCTTCTACTCCTCCTCCCTCCATGGTCGAGCACAACAACGACAAGCAAAGGTGATAATTTCCCATTTTTATGTCCTTTGTTTCAGTTCGTGCATGTTATTAGTCTTTGACAATTTCTGATCTTTGTTTATTATTTCTGTGTGAGGCGTGGAAAAGAAAGGGAATAGTAGTTATACCTTTGTTGGAGGAGAGGAGTGGACTGATGGACTTGGAGGCGCTTTAGGCGGCCGGAGGCGAGGAGTGCGATGTTGTGAGCTTTGGAAATCTGGTATTCAGTATCTTGTTCTCCTTTGTGGTTTTATGATGATAACTGAAAACCCTGCTTGTTGCTTATTTTCCTCTTCTGACTGGTTGCCTTTTGCTTCTGTATGCTTACTCTTCGCTTCTGTATGCTTGCTCTTTGCTTCTGTATGCTTGCTCTGAGAATATTTGTTGAAATGTTGATGTTGATTTGAGTATTGTTTTTGTTGATGTTTATAACCCTATGATGAGGTTGCTCTGAGGGTGTGGTTGGTTTGAATGCTTTGATCTGAGTTGCTTGTATGATTTGTGTTGTACCCCAAAATTTGCCCTCCCATATTCTTCAAAGTTTTGACAAGCATCATCTCAATTTGCTCAAGTCTACTCAAGGGTTGCACAGTTCAAACACCCTCCTAAGCCAGTCAAATTAGGGTTTTGGTTATTGCAAGGAAGTTGAGGTTTTCAAGGGCTCAATCAAGTCACATATGCCTATACACATTGTCAAGCATCTACATGCCAAGTTTCAAGGCTCACAAGGTCAAGTTGCACAGTCAAAAACCCTAATTGCTTCACAATCAACTGTAGGGGTAAAATGGTCATTTGGCAGTCAAAAGTCAAAATTTTTGGTCAAAATCTTATTTTGAAGCCACAATCATCATTTGATCAAGTCTTGATCATGATTTCACAAGAATGGCTCAAAAATCATCAAGATGCAAAAGTTTCCATTTTTGGACAGTTGAAAAGTCAACTGTAAATTGACCAGGGCATAACTTTTTCATGGTTCATCATAAAAATCCCATATAATGCTCATTTTTAAGGGGATGACATTTTCTACAACTCATCTTCACATTCCAAGTCCAAGAAATGCTCTCACAAAAAGTTATCAATTTCAACATTATAGGTCATTTTCAAAAGTCAACAAAAAGGCACTTTAAGTCAAAGACCATAACTTGAGATTGGTAAATCAAAATGACATGGGACCAAAGGCATTGGTTAGAGGACTTCAAGACCTTTCCAAAATATCTAAGAACATGTTCATATGATCAAAATTGAGCAAGATATGCATTAGAGAAGTTGGGAAATTTTTGTGAAATGACAAAAGTCAACTATCCTTGAAACTTCAATTTTTGACAAAAGGGCCCACCTTTTTCCACTTGATTCATCCTTGTCATGCCACCCACGTGTCCCATGATCAATTTCAAGACCAAATAATTATTTTTCTATTTTTATTTATTTTTTATGGATTTAATTCATTTTAATCCATAATAATTCAAGTAAATCTAAAAAAATTAATTAAATGGTATCTTATGGTTTGAATAGCCTTCATGAAGCATTTGCAACCTACCAATTTCGTGCTAAGCTCATTTAGGCATGAAAATTCAAATTTTGAACAAGCTTTGAAAGGCCTTTAATGGTGGTTAAGACAAAATCCAAAGCTTAATTGCAATGGTTAAAGGCTCCTAAATGTGACTTATTCTCACTCATTACTATATATACAAGCCTTGTAAGCCTCATTCACAACCTAGAGTATGCACAAACGGCCAGAGCAAAATCCAAAAAGTGTCACAAAAAAGTGTGAGATCAAAAGGAGTGTTGCAAGTATTTTCAGGCCAAAAGGAGAACGTGACTCTCTTCTTTGCCATACTCTAAAGCTAAAGCAACCCTTGCCACGTCCTAAGGTCCATCATACCGCGCTGTAAGTTTTCCCAGGTCCCCCAAACGCTTGTTTCATTTTTTCTCTAACATATTCCCATGCAGCATTCCAGCGAAAGTCCACCATATGTCTCAAGCAATCAGCGTGCCATGTGTCCAGTCCTACAGATCTGATGGCCAAAGAATGCAGACCATGGTGCTCATGAGTCAACACAGGCATAGGCAATCAGGAAAGTCAAAAGGGGCTTGAAGGTTCATGGGCCTCACAATTCCATTAACACCTCCAATCTGGCCCAACCCCCCCCCCCCCCCCTTGGTTTTGTTATTTCTTTTTATCTTTTTATTTTTTCTTTTCTTTTATAACTCCTTTTTTTAATTAATTATTAGTATTATTAACATAATTAATATTTTCATAAAAAATCCAAAAAAAGAACTAATATTATTATTATTATTAATTTCATGTTATTTTTGTAAATAAATACTAATAAATTGAATTAGTTTTAATTAGGCAACTTTAACCTTTTTTCTTAATAACTAAAATAAATTTAGAATTAGATTTTTATTAACTTTTAATTTTAAATCCTTTTATTTTATTTCATTAAAAACATAAAAAATACAAAAAAACATTTTTCTTTTAATAAATTAAATAATTAGTTTTAATTCCATTTCATTAAAAAAGGACAAAATTCAATTTCTTTCTCAAAAGGGTCAAAACCCTTAGGACGTTCCCGATTAAATTTTTATTCGCGCGCATTTATTTTATTTTGATTATTTTCTCTTTATTTTCATTAAAAACACAAAATACAAAAAAACATTTTCTTAATTAATTAATTAATTAATTAGTTATTAGTTTTTAATTTCATTGATTACAAAAAAAAGAGACAAAAATCCAATTCTTTTCTTAAAAGGGTCAACACCCTAAAGACGTTCCAATTTAATTCTCGCGAGCATTTATTTATTTTGATTATTTATGTAACTTTCTCCAGATATGTAATAGTTAATTAGGTTTTTACCGCTTTATTTACTATTCTCGCACTTTATTTTTCAAAACGGGTTTTTGTTTTTTGGCGATGTATATACCCGCGCCTTGTAATAACTAGATTTACATTTCTGCAATTTATTTTCCGCACTCCTAACTGTTAAAAAATGCCTGCAAGAATGTATGTAAATAAAATTAATCCGTAGCTCACAAATAACATGTACAAAACATTAACTGAAAAACAAAACACATGCACATGCCACTCTTAGGGTACGCCTCACTGGTTGCCTCGAACGTGGTCATCAAGTATATGGTGTCTTAGAGGTCGCCCTTCTGTCCAAAAGATCTAGTTGCCTCGAAACGGTTGCCTCGGATAAAAGGATCTAGGACATTAGGGTTACTTCTAAGGTGTCCTACCATTGCTTTGGTGACCACACTGTCCCGATAATCGAATTGACCCGAACACCTCCAACGATGGTGCTACCTACCTCTCAATGGTAGGATAGCACTGTCTAAAGGACTCTTACACAGCTTAACTCCTTAGAGTAGGTAGATTCTCTTAAGTACTTGCTCTTTCTCAAAACAAACAAAAATACTTTTCGCACCCGCACTTTCTAAAAGTTTTCAAACAAATTTTTCACACACTCTTGAGGACTGATACAAGAGTTACTTAGAAATTTTTCAAAACGAAACTTTTTCAAAACCCACACACACTTGAAAAACAAACAAATCTTTTGAAAACATAAGAGCAAGTACCTAAGAGCCCATGGATAACCATGGATAGAAAGGGTCCTAACACCTTCCCTTTCTATAAATCTACCTCCCGAACCGAGAAGCATTCTTGAATAAGGAATTTTGCTGTGCTTTTGTCCTTTCCATGTTGGAGAACATAAAAGACGGTGGCGACTCTTGCTTACCGCGACATTTCGCGAAACCAGCTTAAAAAACAGTCAGTTCTATTTCCACCGATCACAATTTGCTTCTGAAGAAGCTTGTGTGCCTGGATTCTGAGTTGCCTTTGTTGGATATGGATATTTGGCTTGGACAGGTTTATGTTACAATCGTGTGAACTGGTTGTTTTTGATGAACAAGCCTTTTAGGCTTTACAGGGCTTGAGGTTACAGGCCTTTAGGGCTTGTAGGCTTCTGGTTTGAAGGCTGTTAGGTTTGTTGTTTAGAGGCTAACAGTTTGACTGGTTTTTGGCCATTTCTGGTTTGAAGATAGTTTTAACAGGTTGTTTGGTTTAAGGTTACAGGCTTCTGGTTCAAAACAGGTTACAGGCTTCTGGTTTGAAACAGGGTATAGGCTTGTGTTTATAACTTATGCAGGTTTTGGCTTGTGTTTACTGAGTTGAAACAGGTTTGTATGGCTTGAGTACTTAACACAGTTTTGAAAGAGCTTGGCGCTTGTGGTTGGAGGCAGGTTGTTTGCTTGCTTATGTTATGTAACACAGTTTTGTGGTGAGCTATATTTTTTGTGATATTCTTCCTCCCTCTATTGTGTTCTGATAACTTGTTTTATATCCTTAAGCCTCAAGCCTGCTGTAAGCCTTTCTCTCCTCTCTCTTTCTCTCTCCACAGATTTAAAAAGAATTTTATTTCCTTAAACTGTACTTTACTCTGAAAAAGTGACTGGCTGAAAAAATGATGAATTTGAATGTTTCTTGTATATTAGTCTTTCCTCTGTATACTTTCCAGATTTACTGCATATCTTGTGTACTTTGTTGACATATTTTTGGATAGCCTTTTGATAGCTTTTGGACTTGGTTTAGTTTCTTCAGTTTGCAATCAGTTCAGTTTGGACTTTGTGCATTGGTTTTGAAACTTTGAACTGTGCAATTTGTTTTTTGGCATATTCAGTAGCTGTTCAGTTTGCCTCTTTGGTTGACAATTTTGGAATTATGCAGCTTGTTTGACATTTTTGAATTTGTGCAATATTGTAACTTTGTGCATTTCATATTTTATTTGCAAGCATATTTCTATCCCTCTTTGTGAACCAAGAATTTTCTTGTGATGTGCAGAGAGGGTGAATAAACTGATTCCGGCCAGTCACTTTTAATGATGAGCTTTTTGATTAACTGTCTGCTTTTTCTTAATTCATCTGCATTTGACTTTTTCCCTTTCTTTGTTTTTGCAGATGAAAATCAATTGAGCAATGGGGAGCAACAAATAGAAGACGAAGATTTAGAAAAATTAGGATGCAATTTTATTTTACTTTAACCATTTGTAACATTATTATTGTAAACAAAAATGTAAATAAATTTACAGTTGTTCAAATAATAATTTGTAACAAACAATTAAAGATGAATAAAAATCCTTCTTTGTCAGTTAATTCTCTTTTATTTCTCTTCAATTGTTTATTTAATTATTTGAGTTTCTTAAATTAAAACAACTGGAAGTAAATCCAATTATTCTGACTTAGAAAAAAGAAATAATTAATAAACGTCCGGCGTTCCGAATAATCCAAAACATTGCACAGTTAATCAAACAAACATCCACATGTTTTTCCTTTTACTGATTAAATCAAACACTGCAAACTCTCAATCAGAAGCCTCAATCCATATCTCAGAGTAAATTGAAAAGAACTGTAGAATTAATTCTTTCTGAGAATGCGCGCACAAAACCCTGATTCTTGACTTAACACCAAAGAAACGCCTGTCTGATCAAACCTTGAGCCAAACTCAACCAAACCCTAATAATTTGCTTGAACTGTTCTAGAGCCATGTAAACCCTAATTTGGATAGACTGATAAGAAAAAGTCTGTTTGACTGATTCTTACGCCAATCTGAAAAAGTCAGGGAAAACCCGAAGCTGTGACTTCTTATAAAAAAATAGGAGGGCAAATTTTGGGGTACAACAACATCTAATAGTCTTTTAAACGCGTCGGCGGTAAGTGCAGTTTTTTTTAGAGATTTCCTCTTTCTTCGCTTTGATACGTATCGGGCATTGGGGTTGACATTCTACTAAAGGCATGCTCGGAAGGGAGTCTGGATCCTATCTTCACGAATCTGGACAGAGCCTCAAGAAGCTGAACAAATTTGGGATCACTTTCCAGATTGGTCTAATTTAAGCTTGTCAAGGTCAAACATATTGATTCTCTCCTGACCTTTGTCCTTCTTTTACTTTCTTCTTATTCAAATGATAATGCTAGAATTTTTTGGTTCTTACTTTTTGATATGGTATCAGTCGTTGCTTGGATGAGGTATTTTAGTGGCAGATCTTTGTCAGGTATTGCTTACGTGCAGCTCTCATCAATGACAAAGAATAGGGGCAGTGCAATATCGAAGAATTTGGAAGAGTTCTTCGGTGTGACCCAGAAGGTTATCCTATTTATCCTATGATGGTTATGCTAGAGAACTAGCTTTGGATCAAGAATGATCTGTTTATGGAGTTTAATAGTTTAAATTAGAAGTCTATTCCCACATGAGGCATCATTATTCTGGATTAGACCAAAATTAATATTGATTGATGATGAAGGACGCTATAATCAGTAATGTTGATCTCCAGAACTGTGGCACGTGATAGACATGTAAGGTTAGCACTCCAACGTAAGTCAATTATAGACTCCAAGATGAGTATAGTGTAAATGAAGATCAGAAAAATGTAACTTGAATCTTAGGTGTGCGGACTATATATGCTGGATAATCTTGATTGAAATTGTGCATGATTGACCCCTTGTAATGGGTCTTTGGCCAACCCATAACAAAAACTATGTTCAATCAATAACTTAATCCAACCTCTTTAAGTTCCACTTACAACCCATCACCTTTTGTCTCTCAGGTGGTTTCACAAGTCCACGAGTATGGTTATTAACCACTCGACGTAGCCCTAAGGTTTGGTGACCGTGCCGTTGAAGCCTTGGAGGTCGGAGCCTACGTAAGGCATCAAGTGTGTCTCGTTGAGCTTCAAGGTGGTGAGTAGTTGGGAGTATATGATATCAACCGAACTTCATGGGTCGACCAAAATACGTGTGACGTCGAAATTGGCCATTTGTGCTCGTACGAGCGGAGGAATACTGGAATAGGGATCCCCGTCGGGCGGCTTTTCATGGTAAAACGCGATGGGAATGGAGTTTCCCCTAAATTTGTCGAGGGTGGAGTTCTTGTTGGAGCTTGCATCTATCAGCTGCTCGAATCTCCTCTTCACCGAGCCTATAGTGAATTTGTTAAACCCACTGGTGAATATGACCATGGCAGATGGAAATGTCTCCCAGGGACTGTGCATCGCGAAGTACAAAGGATGCTCGTCTTGGTCGGGGATGTAGAAATCTTTCAGCCGAGTGATGCTCATGACAACGAGTATGTTGGTGTTTTCGGGGGAGGGCTTCTCCTCCTCGACCTTCTTAGGCTTCAAGGCGTCCTCGTGGGGACCCTCTTTCTTCTTATATTATTTGAGATGTCCATCTCAGACGAGGATCTCTATTGCATCATTCAGATGGATGCACTCTTTTGTCACATACCCATTGCTCTTGTGGAACCAGCAATATTTAGTTTTGTTCGTACCTGATATAGACGGTGTACGTCGAGGAAAAGAAACCCCGGCTTGATGGAATATAGAATTTGCATAGCAAGTCAGGATGCGCTCGCGCGAACCATTTAGGGGTATATAGTCGTGGAAACGAACAACTGACCCTTTGTAGTCCTGCGACTCACGATGTTTGTCATCCCTTCTCTTCTCCTTTCACTAACTAGATGTTGAGGGATCATCATTCTTTGAAAATTTTGCATTCTCGTGATGCCATGAGTCTCGTGCGTTGTTGGAAAATTATTTCTCTCCATACTGGATGTATGTCTGAGCCTTAAGGAGGAGGGCATCCAATGTTGCAGGGGTTTCTATGCCATTTGCCTTGGAAAAGTCCCTACGAGGGCGTAATCCTAGTTGGAGGAGATATTTCTTCATCATGTCAATCATGGAGACTTGGGCGGCTTCTTTGTTGAACCTTTATATATATTCTTGGAGGGATTCATCTTTGCCCTAGATGATGGCCTCCAATAATGCTTCTGATTTAGGGTGACAGCGAGATGCCGTAAAGTGTCTAGCGAATTGTTTCTTGAGGTTCTTCCAAGACGTGATCAACTCATCGGGGAGGCTTTTGTACAAGGCTATGGCCCCATTTCTGAGTGTAGTAGGGAATAACTGGCCCTTGATGGTGCCTCTGATGCCTCAGTAATCGAGCAGGGCATCGATGTTCTCGATGTGCTCATATGGATTTGTAGTCCCCACGTATGTCTTCATGTTTGGGGGTTTCTCCAGCCCGACAGGAAGTGGAGTCTCCATAATTTCACGAGATAACAGGCTGTAGGGCTCGTTGTCATCGCTCCAATCTGGCGATGAGGGCGAAGTATAGTTGTTTCTTCCTCGCTGAGGGTTGTTGTCCTGACAGGGAGATGTGCTCCTCAGATTATACTTCAATTTGGGTGATGAACGGTCATTATCTGCCTGTTGATTACCCT
The DNA here is from genome assembly GCA_948472305.1 of Vicia faba. Classification (NCBI taxonomy): domain Eukaryota; kingdom Viridiplantae; phylum Streptophyta; class Magnoliopsida; order Fabales; family Fabaceae; genus Vicia; species Vicia faba. The sequence continues at coordinate 129,590 of CATIWC010001993.1, read as the reverse complement.
TTGTCTTCTTGGTGACCCGGGAGGGTCGATCTTTGTAGGGAGGAGTATTGTCTCGTTTCTTGAGAAACGAAAATTCAAGCCTTTCGCACGCGGGGCACTGGCCACGCTTTGATGGCGACAGACTGCGGTAGTCATGTCGTCGGCATCTCCGAGGAGGAGATCTTGATTGGCGTCTCTTTTTCCAAGCTTTGATCTTATTACTTTGTTATAGGATCAGAGCATTGGTCTGATTAAGCATGATGAGCAGAGTTGCCATGGCCAGGTCGGAGTTGGCCAGTATCAAAACTGGTTGGACGATCACCATAGTTTGTTCTGGGAATTTCTTAGATTTTCCAGCATGGTCCAAGAACTGGAGGTCGTCCTCCTCCTCTTTGACCGAGGAGGAAGACGCAGTATAACCGTCTCTCTTCACGGGGATATCTTCGAGGAGAGGTAGTTCTCCGTTCATTGGAATATCTTCGAGGCATGGTCCAAGAACTTGAATGTTTCCTTGATATTTAGTTCCGAGGAAAGAAAGATGGGGAAGACAGTTTCCCATAGACGATACCATTGATCTTACCGGTGATCAAAACTTATAATGGGCCGATGGATGTTCATGTGATTTTGGAAATGAGGAGAAGGGGGTGTACATGCAAAGCACTTCAATGCTCAAGTAAGTAAGGGTGCAAAGAGATACAAAAGATTTTAGGGTTTAGAAGTGAGTATTGAATGTTGGATACCTGGCCCTCACAAGTGTGAGGGTTTATATAGTGCCCCCGTTGCTTGGCCATTAGTTCCTATTTTTAGGTATGGATATGAGGTTCCTCAAAATTAGGTAAATACCAGAAACTAGCCGTTATGACGGATAAAGATGCTCGAAACTAGTCGTTATAACGAGCAGAGAAGTATTCATGGGCAAGCATGATTTTAGTTATTCCTGGGTGGTTGTCCTCGTGAAACTGGCAAGGTGAGGACTAGCTTATTTGAGATGGCAGAGATGGTCTCGTTGATCCTGGAGGTCAACCGACCATTTCTCCTCGAGCGAGAGGAAGAAGGAAAAAACATCTCATATCCATTATGACTGATTGGGCCAAGGTTATTAGGTCGTCCTAAACGCATAAGTGGATTGGTCCCTACTTAGCCATTGGGCCAATTTAGAATAGGTAATATTGGCATTACCGTCAATTTGAATCATTGATGATGATTCAAGAAATGATAGAGATCATTCCATTGATGAATGATCTTCAACTCCCAACTTTCACTACTACGGAAAACCCCTTTCACATCGATTGGAAATGGGTACCACCACACAGGTCATACCATTTTTAAGTAGGGTGTGGTTGTAAGTTTGTTATTTCTATCATGGTCTGGAAACCATTATTGAAATGGAGGACGTGTGCCACTTATCACAACGGTTATACTTATAAACTGTTGTGATACTTACACATAGGTGATAGGTAAAATAGAAAGTGTACTATTTTTGCTTGTAGTAATAATAGGGAATTTCTCCCCGGATGTCGATCTCGAGGATTGCGTGTAGTACTGAGTGTTGTACCCCAAAATTTGCCCTCCCATTTCTCATTGATTTCTCACCACAAGGCCCTTGAAGCTCAAGATCTAATTAGGGTTTCATCTGCTCAAGACTTCTCCTTGCACTGTTGACTCAAATTAGGGTTTGTGTTTGCACAAAGATGCTTTGACCTAAAATTCCCAAGATGACTTTCATGCTTCATATTGGACTCCCAAGTTTACCCATATCAAGTTTCAAATCTTGATTCCAAGTTTTGCCCAGTCAATTGGACAGATGACCTAGAAATCAGCTGTATTAGAGAAAAAGTCAACTGTGGCCAATTGACAGTCAAATCTCATGAAAATTGACCCACATCAACATTATGAACTCATATGGACCATTTGATCAAGTTTGGATCACAATTCCACAAGAAATTTGATCAGATCACCAAAAGGGCAAAATGGTCATTTTTAGGGTTTTGACTGTACAAAGGCAATTTTTGACTGTTTGACCTAGCCAATGGCAAACCAAGCTCACATATGGACTCAAGGACCCCATGGAATTATCTTGACATGCCCAACAAACTCAAAAGATCCCAAGTACACACGATTGACAGTTGAGTTTCCCAGTCAATTGATCAATTTTGACTGTACACTGAAAAGTCAAACTTTGACTTTTTGGTCAAAGTCAAGAGTCAAGATTCATTTTTCATCAAAACATGCCAAATCATGAAACTTGTTCACCAAGAAACCAAGAAATGCAAATTAGGGTTTAAAATGGAATTTTTCATAACTTAGAATTTTTCTAAGTTATGGAAAACCCTAATTTTTTCCCAACTTTGCCCCACTTTTTCACCATGATTCATTTGGATTCAAACAAAAGTCAAAACATGAAAGTTGTAGCTTGTTGCATAATCTACAACTTTGATTCACAAAGTTTTCTCATTTGAAACTTGTATCTCAAGTTACAAATTTTTGAATAAGGGCACTAAACCATTCTTAACTTAGTGAATTTTTTACCTATTTTGACAAGTTTTTCTACCCCACTTCAAGGCCATTTTCCATACACTTCCACTTGGAATTTCAATTTGCATTTCAAAGATGGATTGTAGTACACATTCCAATCTTTCCAAAATGTCCAAGAACTCATCAAACAACCTCATGGTTAGGGAGAATCGAATTTCACAAGATGGCAAAAACTCACTTTGTTCATGACCAAGTTACATGTCCATAACCTTGCAAATTTGAACTCAGCATGCTTTAGGCTAGATTACAGGTCCTTAAACCAAGTTACACTCATAAATTTAATGCATATTCTTTGTGCCAAGACCATGTTCTTTGTGTTCTAACATTACATGAAGGTTTAATCCATTTATAGATAAAGCAAACTATCCATTTTTGCAAAAGTTCACTTTATGTCCAATTACAAATCCAACAAGTACATTGCAAATCTGATTGGCACAAGATTATGAACAAATTACTCTGATCAAGAGAAGCTTTGCAGCAGGATTAGAGGTCCCCTACTGACCTAAAACACCAAGTTGCCTTTGTTTGCTTAAGAGTGAAGAAAAATGCCATAACACATACCAACTTCCATATCAGCTCAAGAACACAAGAACAAAGTTATCAAACACATTCCACACAACATAACCAAGCTAATACACGAGCCCTTAACCTTCAAAACACCCTCCATCTCAGAATCACTCTCAAACTGCAAAAACAGGGCAGGCCCTGCAGTTTGAGTGCTATCTCTCATTTCTCTCGAGCTCTCTTGCTCAAACCAGTTCACACACCTTCCATACCATATATGCAAGCTAACCAAAAGCAAAAGCACGACCTGTAATCACTCTAACCACTTCCACCATTTTCACATTTCTGACTTGCAGGTGAAGTTCTCTAGCTCGATTCAGAAGCTTTCAAGACAAAGTAAACATTGGAATAGAATCCCTGGACCTCAAGGAAGCTTTTCCAATCATCACCTTGCACTGAAAGTTCCCCCATTGCAAGATAGAACTCCAGCTGAACAGGTATCTTGGTGAACTCGTATCTCTCTTATTATGCATCATTAGCCTTAAGTTTGTGAATAAACAATGTCCTATTCATGCCACTGAACATGTACATTCTTTTACTTTTCATTTCTTTTGCCTGAGTTGAGAGAATTTAAGGTTTAAAAATGGCAGAAAACTTAGGTCAAGATTTGGGATTGTTAAAATTCTCTCTCATTTCTGAGAGTTAGGAGATGTTCTTGATATGTTTGAAATCGTGATTCCATGCTTGACATTTTTTGTGTTGAAAGTTTGTGCAAAAGCTCAAAGAATCAGGATGTTTGAATCCCTGTCACAAGCGCGCGTTTTTGAGACATTTTTGGCTGAAGGTTGAAGAAGATGCTACGTGGGCTGGGCCTGTGTTATTTTCTTATTCACACCATATTTTTGATATTGCACCCCCTGAGCCCATTTTGTCCATTTGCTTGATTTTTTGATTTTTCCTTTTTATTTCTGACTTATTTATTTTTGTTAATAATATTAAAAACAAAAAAATATTTTTCCTCACCATTTTTTAATTTATTAGGTATTTATTTGATTTTCTTCTAATTTATACATAAATAAAGGAATGTATACATTTTGTTAAAAATATTAAGAAATATGTAAAAACACATTTATTTTCATTTTTATTCTATTTTTGCCTTCTGAAAGTATTTATATAAAAAAATACTATTTTCTAAAATATTAAATATTATTATTATTTATATATATAATACATATTTAAAATAATACATATATACATATGTTCATTAATATATTTAGGATAAATACAAAATATATACCCCTTTTATTTTTTATTAATATTTAATATAAAAAATACATTTTGGATAAATACCTCATTTTATTTTATTTTTGTATGTATGGATAAATATTTGTTCATAATAAATAAAGGGTATGTTTTATTTAATAGAATTAGGGTTTTACCCTAAATATGAAAATATTCCAAAAAATAATTCTTTTCTCATTTTTTGTTTACTTGACATAAATAAAATTCTTTTTTTACATTTTTGCATATTTATTTCAATTTCCATTTATTTATGCAATTGTTCATATTGTAAATACTCAAAGCAAATGATGTAATAGCTTAGATTCAATTTCTTGTCAAAATATCCCCCCATTTGAACATTGTACCCCCCTCCCTATATCATTGTGATGTAATAGCGTAGGAATTTAAATTTCGCACTTTATCGCTTTCTAAACATACTATGCTAGAATTAGGGTTTTGTATGCGAATAAATATGAACAAAATAGTTGGACCTAATACAAGATAAATGAGCATGAAAAATGGACAACACATTTCACACTTGCACCCCTAGGGTATTCCACTTTGTTGCCTTCAAATAATTGGGCCATATTGCATGTTGAACTTCTTTGGGTAAAAACAAACAATCAAATGATCATAAGTCCCACAAAATGTTGCTTAAATGAATGATCAAGTCCCTTTTAAAGAAAATTGCCCAAAGACATTTAACACTATTGCAATTATGGTCTAAACGATGACCCGCGCCCGTCCCTTTAATCTCCTAAAACAAGATTGTCCACCAAATGCAATGGTGGAACAAAATTGTCAAAAGGTTTAAAACATAACAAAAATCTTTGAGAAAACTTTAGGGTAGATGAACTCTTAAGTACTTGTCAACTTTCCAAGAAAACACTTGCCTCATTTCAAAACCTACTTCACAAACATTTTCAAAACAAACTTTCAAAAAACCTTGAAACATCTTTTCAAAAAGACAAACACCTTTTGTAAAACATTCGAGTAAAGAATTGTTACAAGGGTAGCCTATACAAGGCATCTTTTTCAAAACCTTTTCAAAACCACACACAAAGCACCATTTCAAACAAATGAAAACCAAGGCAAGTTGATCTAAGCAAGTACCTAAGAGCCCATGGATAACCATGGATAGAAGGGGTGCTAATACCTTCCCCTTCTATAATCTACTCCCCGAACCCAAGAAAAATCTCAAAGGTTTTTGCTGTGCTTTTTAAACCTTTCCTTAGGATAAAATAAAAAGTCGGTGGCGACTCTTGCTCAACCGAAACATTTGCAAAAACGAACGCAAAACCCTAGTCAGTTCTCCCACCGTATCACAGAACTGGCGACTCTGCTGGGGAGAATTTTTAAAGTGGAGTAACCTTAGGGCTTAGATCACCCTCTTGCATGACTAATTGTTTGATTTGCTTGCTTTATACTTTGGCTCTATTGTTTGGGTTTACAATCCTCCACCCGGATTTTGGGAAACATTCATAGATAGCAATACATTGTGGAAACTGTGCGGGGTATACCGACACGGTCTAAGCAATAACTATATTAGTGCGACATATTTGTGAGTACCGGTAACCCTTGAGTTCAATCAAGGAGAGTACGGGGCCGCTGAGTGATGTCACTAAGCACTAATGACCTAGAACCTTACTTGACCATCTTGGCCTTTTATTAGGGGTAGTGAGATGACCGGCTTTGGTGCAGTCCGAAGTTGGTAGATACTCGATACTACACTCATTGAGGGTTGTTTTCTTGGAATATTTTGGTCGCTAGTTAAGTGGCTAAACCAAAACAATGAACATTGAAAACAATCCAGTGATATTGAGCTCCTTAGAACCCGGTTACTATTTATAGGACAGGTTTTTAAGCCAACTACACTCAAGAGGGTACTTACCTATGAAACCCCATGCAAGCCTGAAATTAGGGTTTGGTGTGATTTGCTTGTACATATGTTTTGTGCATACATCATAAACATCATAAAACATCATATGCATTCACTAACCATTTCAAGGGTTTTGGATCTTCATCTTTGTTCTTGTTTTGTAGGACATGGAAATCCCTCGCAGAAATACCATTCAAGTCAACCTTGTGAGAATCTCTCCTCAACTCAAGGAGATCACCTCAAGAATTCCGGAAAATTCATCCTTCAGTGAAAGACATGGTAGACTGCTCAGCCTAGTCAACACCAACATTGAAGAAGACATGATGAAAGTGCTATTCCAGTTCTTTGACCCTCTTCACCACTGCTTCACTTTCCCTGATTATCAGTTGGTACCCACTTTGGAGGAGTTTTCTCAACTCCTAAGAATCCCTATCCTTAATCAACTACCCTTCAACGGTACGGAAAAGGAACCAAAGCTGGAAGATGTTGCTCGAGCATTACATCTTCAACCATCCGACATCAAGGGGCATTGGGAAACCAAAAGCGGCGTCAAAGGATTCTTAGCAAAATTCTTGTTTGAGAAGGCACAAGAATGTTGGAACTCATTGGACCTACAAGCCTTTGAAGAGATTGTGGCACTCCTTATCTACGGGTTGGTCTTGTTCCCAAATCCTGACCAATTGGTGGATGTCAACGCCGTCAAAATCTTCTTGTCCAGAAATCCAATACCAACATTGCTTGGGGACATCCTTCACTCATTTTACACACGAACAATGAGAAAGAGGGTTGTTTTCATGTGCTGTACTCCTCTCCTTGCAAGGTGGTTTATTTCGCACCTTCCACAATCTGTCTTGAAGAATGACCAGGGTACAATATGGTCCCAACGGTTGATGACTCTTACTCATTCTGATATGCATTGGTGTGCTCGGTCCAGAGAAAATGTCATCATCGTCGATCGTTGTGGAGAATTTCCTAATGTTCCTTTACTTGGAATTAGGGGAGGTATCACCTACAACCCTTGCCTAGCTTTGAGGCAATTTGGATATGCACGGAGGGATGGCCCTCATGACATGTTGATTCCTAGCCTAGTTTTTGACTTCGACAACGATGCGCAAGGACTTCGCCAAAGATTCATCAGAGCTTGGGGAAAACTCAACAAGGTTGATAGCAAGACTCTGGGACACAAGAACTCCATCCCTCTTGAGCCCTATCTCAAGTGGGTACGAGCCCGAGCCCAAAGTCTAATGATGCCTTATCCTCATATACTCCCAGTGATTAAAGAGCCCGTCAATGAAGGAGAGGTTCCCTACACCATCCTGCATCCAGACATGCCTACATCGTGGGAGGAAATGCAGAAAAGTTGGATTCAACTCAAGGAGGAACGGAACACTTTTGAAGCTAGCTACTACGCCAGTGAAAAGAAGGTTCTAGAGCTTACCCGCCGACTCCACGAGCAAGAGGCCCTCAACACCTACATCGCACCAAAGAGGATGCACAATGTCTTTCTGCCTTGAGAAGTTTATTTTGTAACATTTGGCCCATGGGGCATTTATGTACTAACAAATTTCTTCTTAATATGACGTGCGTTCTTCTTTGTCTGAAACAATTTTGAATGTCCTAAATCCTTGAATGCATTGCATACATCAGCATACCATTCATCATGTGCATAAGGAGGTCTCACTCCAGGTTTCCTTATCTGTCTGCTGTTTATTTCAGTAGGATGGATCTCGAGCAAACAGTCAAAGACCTACAAGCCCAGAATGCACAGTTCCAGCAACTCTTGATGACTTTGGTTAAAAGTCAAGAGGATATCAAGACTCATTTGGAGAATAAGGACCCAGTAAAGAAGAAAAAGAGGGTCGGAGTGGCTACTTTGGGGAGAAGATTTGACAGAGAAGCTCGGAGAGTGCTCGAATTTCCTCCTACTTCTGATGAAGGAACTAGTAAAAGAGATCGAGTTGCGGTGCCTTCCGAGTCTGATGCAGAGGAGGAAGAGGTTGAAGAGGATGAAGATTATTCTGACCAACAATACCCTCCAGCTGATGATAAATACAAGGGTTTAGAGGACAGATTGGCTGCCATGGAATTGCAAAGAGTGCCGGGTTTGGATTTTGAAGACTTGGGCTTGGTTGCCGGAATTGTAATTCCCCCAAAATTCAAAGTGCCGGTGTTTGTGAGGTATGATGGGCTGTCCTGTCCCAAAATGCATCTCAGGTCCTACGTGAGAAAAATTCAACCCTATACGGCAGATAAAAATCTCTGGATTCATTTCTTTCAAGACAGCCTATCGGGAGCTCAGTTGGAGTGGTTTTATCAACTAGAAGGAACCAGTGTCAGAAATTGGGAAGATTTGGCCACCGCTTTCTACAAACAATACCAGTATAATTATGATCTTGCTCCTACTCGTACCCAACTTCAGGGTATGTCACTAGGAACAAGTGAGGGATTCAAAGAATATGCACAAAAATGGAGGGATTTGGCTGGCAGGGTGCAGCCTCCTTTAACCGATCGTGAGCTCGTTGATATGTTTCTTGGGACCCTATCTGGGCCATTTTTCAACCATCTAATTGGTAACTCTTCCGCAGGGTTTACCGATTTGATCTTAACCGGCGAAAGAATAGAAGCTGGCATCAAATCAGGAAAGATTCAGAAGGGTGTTGCTGCAAGTGTTGAGAAGAAGCCTTTTAAGAAGGAGACAGCTATGGTCTATTCTCAGAGAAGAGTAGGGAAGATGGAGCGTCGGCCAACTGTGGGGGCCGTAATGATTCAAAACACTCCAAGTGAGCAGCCTCGCTATAACCAGTCCAGACCAAATCAGCAACGGGTGGAAAGGCCACAACGGCAGTTCACCCGTATTAATATGACTCCAGCGCAAGTGCTTCCCCATCTATTGAAGTTGAATCTTGCCACCATCAAGGAGGCGCCAAAGAATGTGAATACATCCTCCCCGCATTATCATGCCAATGCTAAATGCGCCTATCATTCAGACAGTGTTGGACACGACACCAATGATTGTTGGGCACTTAAGCATAAAATCCAAGACCTGATAGAGGCTAAGGAGGTAGAGTTTGACGCTCCAGAGAAACCTAATGTGATATCTGCACCTATGCCGAAGCACGGCCGAAGTATCAATGCCATTGAAGAGGATTTGTATGTTGCTGACGTCAGTGATCTGACTACTCCACTGCTAACCATTAAGTTAAATTTGTTAAGGGCCGGGATCTTCCCGGGATGTAAAGAAGACTGCTACTGTTGCCACTCTCTGCCGTTTGATTGTCCGCTATTAAAGAAAGGCATCCAAGGCCTTATGGATAGCCGACAAATTTTGTTCGAAAAAGTTTCTGCTGCTCCAGTTCATGTTGAAAATGTCTCAATCATAACCATTCACGCCAATCTTTCCAAGGCCGTCAAAAAGCCAGTTAAGATTACACCAGCTGCAAAATCTGTTCCTTCAAAGATAACAATGCCAGGGCCTGTTCCCTATGTTTCTGAGAAGTCGATACCTTGGAACTATGGTGGTGACATCTACTACCATGGTATCAAGAAAATCGAAGTAATTGAAGAAAGTTCGGATGATGAAGAAGCCAACATTAGTAACATTGCGGGCACCAGCAAAATCCCCAGGAGCGGGAGAATATTTTCTCCAGAGATTGCCCCTTCAAGAGCAGTCTTTGGACCCTCATCAGCTAAAGAAGTCATCCCTGCACCAATAAAACACTCCGCTAGAACTCCTTTGATTGAAGAAGTTGTTGTCCCTAGTGATGTCTCTCCTACCATTGTTGATAAAGGAAAGGGAATACAGGATGAGCCCGTCAGGACGAGGGCTCAACCCTTGGTGATCCCGGAAACCTCCAAGAAAGAAATGGACGAGATTTTGAGGATAATCAAGAGAAGTGATTACGATGTGGTGGAACAGTTGGGGCAAACCCCCTCCAAGATCTCCATGTTGGCACTATTGCTTTGCTCAGAAGCGCACGCTAAAGCTTTGATTAAGTTTCTGAAGGCAGCTCATATGCCCCAGGAAACCTCTGCGGATCAATTTCAACATTGCGTGGCTAGCCTGACTGTGGACAATGGATTAGGTTTTTCTGATGCCGACCTAACCCCTAAAGGCCGAAACCACAATGATGCTTTGCATATTTCAATCGAGTGTCGCGGAACCACCCTTGCACATGTTTTGGTTGATACCGGTTCGTCGCTGAATGTTTTGCCTAAGAAGGCCTTGGACCAGCTAAATTGCGAAGGGTTGGAATTGAAGCCGAGTGATATTGTCGTCAGAGCTTTCGATGGATCGAAGAGAATGGTCCATGGAGAGGTTAAAATTCCCATCAAGATAGGTACTGAGGTGTTTAAATCCACTTTCTATGTAATGGACATCCGTCCATCATACTCCTGCCTGCTGGGTAGACCTTGGATACACCATGCTGGGGCAGTCACCTCCTCCTTGCATCAAATGCTGAAGTATCCTGTCAAGGGAAAGATCATCACTGTCCACGGCGAAGAAGAGTATATGATTAGCCACTTAAATTCTTTCCGGTATGTGGAGGTTGAAGGAGAGTTCATTGAGACACCGTTTCAACATTTCAAAGAAGTCCTTCCTGAAATAGCAGTAGCGAAGTTGGCAGCTGAGGCACCGAGACAGATGGCCAGGATGGCATCTCTGGAGGATGCAAGGGCCGCAATTAAAGAAGGGAAGAATTCAGCATGGGGGCAGTTACCCGACTTTCCGCATAAGACTGACAAGTTTGGATTAGGGTTCACAGCCGCTGGCCAGAAAGCTATGCGCCAGTCAAAGATCGAAAGAGCGCCAGTCAAAATTTCTCCTTACAGAATCAACGCCCTGGAAGATGAAGACAAGGAAAGCAACATTGAAGAGTGGATTTATCCAACTGTCAGAGGAGGATTGAGCAATTGGGAGGCTAAAGACTTTGTCCCCATCACTTTTATTCATCAGTAATTTACCTGTTAAACATTTCCTATTTGGTCTGTAATATTTTACTTTCAAACAATCCGTACACTATCTTTTCACCTCTTGCCTTGCCCGGGGCATGTAGGTCCACTTGTAAGGGTTTTGACTATTTTTCATATTCATATGCCATGTTTAATGATTCATTGGACGTTTTTCATTTGATAAACTGCTTATGTTCATTTCCTTTCCTTTTGCATTTTTTGTTTAAGGATGGCTATCCCTTACACACACCCACACTCACCAATGCAGGTACCCATCCACTCCGGATTCCATGGGTGACTATTCCGCTGTATCTTTCAATAACTCTGAAGATCTGGTCAATCTAGCCGAGTATGAAGATGACGAAGGTTGTGAAGTACCCGGGGAACTAGCCAGACTTCTGCAACAAGAAGAAAGGGCCATCTTACCGCATGAAGAGCCATTGGAAGCTGTTAACTTGGGAACCGAGGGGGATCAGAAGGAGGTGCAAGTGGGTGCCAACCTGGAACCAAAAGTCAAGGAGCGTTTGGTACAGTTGCTGAATAAGTATGTTGAAATCTTCGCTTGGTCCTATGAAGACATGTCGGGTCTAGACACAGACATCGTGGTTCACCGTCTCCCCACAAGAGAAGACTGTCCACCAATCAAGCAAAAAGTTCGCCGAATGAGGCCTGACATGTCCGAAAAGATCAAAGCAGAAGTAATGAAACAATTCGATGCTGGTTTCCTGGCTGTTACGTCCTATCCTCAATGAGTCGCTAACATCGTACCGGTACCGAAGTAAGATGGCAAAGTCAGAATGTGTGTAGACTACCGGGATTTGAATAGGGCCAGCCCTAAAGATGATTTCCCGCTACCTCATATTGACATCTTGATCGACAATACCGCTCAGCATAAAGTGTTTTCCTTCATGGACGGATTCTCGGGCTACAATCAAATCAAAATGGCTCCCGAGGATATGGAGAAAACAACTTTTGTCACGCAATGGGGCACTTTCTGTTATAAGGTGATGCCGTTCGGGCTGAAAAACGCAGGGGCAACTTATCAACACGCCATGGTAGCTTTATTTCATGACATGATACATCATGAGATTGAAGTCTACGTAGACGATATGATAGCTCGGTCGCAAACGGAGGAAGAGCACCTTGAGCATTTGGAGAAGCTGTTTGCCAGGTTAAAAGAATACAAGCTCAGGCTGAATCCAAGCAAATGCACTTTTGGAGTTAGGTCTGGTAAACTCCTGGGATTCATTGTAAGCAACAAAGGCATTGAAGTCGATCCGGAAAAAGTGAAAGCAATACAAGAGATGCCTGCTCCCCGTACTGAAAAGGAGGTTAGAGGATTCTTGGGGCGCATAAACTATATTGCCAAATTCATCTCACATCTGACTTCTACCTGTGAGCCAATTTTCAAACTCTTGAAGAAAGATCAGGTAGTTGAATGGAACGACGACTGCCAAGCTGCTTTTGATAGAATCAAGGAGTATTTACTAGAACCTCCTATTCTGATGCCACCCGTCGAAGGAAGACCATTGATCATGTATTTGACCGTCTTGGATAACTCAATGGGGTGTGTTTTGGGCCAGCATGACGAGTCTGGTCGAAAAGAGCATGCTATTTATTACCTTAGCAAAAAGTTTACCGACTGTGAGACTCGCTACTCACTGCTCGAGAAAACTTGTTGCGCTTTGGTATGGGCTGCTCGCCGACTAAGACAGTATATGCTGACTCATACTACCTTGTTGATTTCCAAAATGGATCCTATCAAGTATATCTTCGAGAAGCCCGCTTTATCTGGAAGGATAGCTAGATGGCAAATGATCTTAACTGAATATGACATCCAGTACACCACCCAAAAAGCTATAAAAGGGAGTGTACTAGCTGACCATCTGGCTCATCAGGCTATCGAAGACTATCAACCCATGAGATTTGACTTCCCAGACGAGGACATCATGAATTTGGACAACATTAAAGGTAACGGACCGTATGACGGACCCGAAAAGGGATCCCGATGGACCCTGTACTTTGATGGTGCTTCAAATGCGCTTGGAAACGGTATTGGCGCAGTACTCATTTCTCCGGAAGGTTGTCACACACCTTTCACGACCCGACTTTGCTTCAGCTGCACAAACAACATGGCTGAGTATGAAGCTTGCATCTTTGGTCTCAAGGCTGCTATAGACTTGGGGATCAAATCTTTGATTGTATTTGGGGACTCGGCTTTGGTCATCAGCCAAATCAAAGGAGACTGGGATACCAAGCATCCCAATCTTATCCCGTACAAAGAACATGTCCTGACATTGTTGCCTCATTTCGAGCAAATTACCTTCGAGCATTTCCCGCGAGAAGAGAATTAGCTAGCCGATGCTCTAGCCACAATGTCCTCCATGTTTAAACTCAACTGGGATAACGAGGCTCCCCAAATCACCATCAAGCGAATGGATGAACCGGCACATGAACCAAAGCCGAGTTCATCCATTCGCTTGATGGTGATTTGGGGAGCCTCGTTATCCCAGTTGAGTTTAAACATGGAGGACATTGTGGCTAGAGCTATGTCTAGCTGATTCTCTTCTCGCGGGAAATGCTTGAAGGTAATTTGCTCGAAAAGAGGCAACAATGTGAGGACATGTTCTTTGTACGGGATAAGATTGGGATGCTTGGTATCCCAGTCTCCTTTGATTTGGCTGATGACCAAAGCCGAGTCCCCAAATACAATCAAAGATTTGATCCCCAAGTCTATAGCAGCCTTGAGACCAAAGATGCAAGCTTCATACTCAGCCATGTTGTTTGTGCAGCTGAAGCAAAGTCGGGTCGTGAAAGGTGTGTGACAACCTTCCGGAGAAATGAGTACTGCGCCAATACCGTTTCCAAGCGCATTTGAAGCACCATCAAAGTACAGGGTCCATCGGGATCCCTTTTCGGGTCCGTCATACGGTCCGTTACCTTTAATGTTGTCCAAATTCATGATGTCCTCGTCTGGGAAGTCAAATCTCATGGGTTGATAGTCTTCGATAGCCTGATGAGCCAGATGGTCAGCTAGTACACTCCCTTTTATAGCTTTTTGGGTGGTGTACTGGATGTCATATTCAGTTAAGATCATTTGCCATCTAGCTATCCTTCCAGATAAAGCGGGCTTCTCGAAGATATACTTGATAGGATCCATTTTGGAAATCAACAAGGTAGTATGAGTCAGCATATACTGTCTTAGTCGGCGAGCAGCCCATACCAAAGCGCAGCAAGTTTTCTCGAGCAGTGAGTAGCGAGTCTCACAGTCGGTAAACTTTTTGCTAAGGTAATAAATAGCATGCTCTTTTCGACCAGACTCATCATGCTGGCCCAAAACACATCCCATTGAATTATCCAAGACGGTCAAATACATGATCAATGGTCTTCCTTCGATGGGTGGCATCAGAATAGGAGGTTCTAGCAAATATTCCTTGATTCTATCAAAAGCAGCTTGACAATCGTCGTTCCATTCCACTACCTGATCTTTCTTCAAGAGTTTGAAGATTGGCTCACAGGTAGAGGTCAGGTGTGAGATGAATCTGGCAATATAGTTTATGCGCCCCAAGAACCCTCTAACTTCCTTTTCAGTACGGGGAGCAGGCATCTCTTGTATTGCTTTTACTTTTGCTGGATCGACTTTGATGCCTTTGTTGCTTACAATGAATCCCAAGAGTTTACCAGACCTAACCCCAAAAGTGCATTTACTTGGATTCAGCCTGAGCTTGTATTCTTTCAATCTGGCAAACAGCTTTTCCAGATGTTCAAGGTGCTCTTCCTCTGTTTGTGACCGAGCTATCATATCGTCTACGTAAACTTCGATCTCATGATGTATCATATCATGAAATAAAGCCACCATGGCACGTTGATAAGTTGCCCCTGCGTTCTTCAGGCCGAACGGCATCACCTTGTAACAGAAAGTGCCCCACTGTGTGACAAAAGTTGTTTTCTCCATATCTTCAGGGGCCATCTTGATTTGATTATAGCCCGAGAATCCATCCATGAAGGAAAACACTTTGTGCTGAGTTGTATTGTCGATCAAGATGTCAATATGCAGTAGCGGGAAATCATCCTTAGGGCTGGCCCTATTCAAATCCCGGTAGTCCACACACATTCTGACTTTGCCATCTTTCTTCGGTACTGGCACAATGTTAGCGACCCATTGAGGATAGGACGTAACAGCAATAAAGCCAGCATCGAATTGTTTCATTACTTCCGCCTTGATCTTTTCGGACATGTCAGGCCTCATTCGGCGAACTTTTTGCTTGATTGGTGGGCAATCCTCTCTTGTGGGGAGACGGTGAACCACGATGTCTGTGTCTAGACCCGGCATGTCTTCATAGGACCAAGCGAAGATTTCAACATACTCATTCAACAACTGTACCAAGCGCTCCTTGACTTTTGGTTCCAGATTGGCGCCCACTTGTACCTCCTTCCGATCCTCCTCGGTTCCCAAGTTAACAACTTCCAATGGCTCTTCATGCGGTAAGATGGCCCTTTCCTCTTGTTGCAGGAGTCTGGCTAGTTCCCCGGGTACTTCACAACCTTCGTCATCCTCATACTCGGCTAGATTGACCAGATCTTCAGAGTTATTGAAAGATACAGCAGAATAGTCGCCCATGGAATCCGGAGTGGATGGGTACCTGCATTGGTGAGTGTGGGTGTGTGTAAGGGATAGCCATCCTTAAACAAAATGCAAAAGGAAAGAAAATGAACACAAGCAGTTTATCAAATGAAAAACGTCCAATGAATCATTAAACATGGCATATGAATATGAAAAATAATCAAAACCCTTACAAGTGGACCTACATGCCCCGGGTAAGGCAGGAGGTGAAAAGATAGTGTACGAATTGTTTGAAAGTAAAATATTACAGACCAAATAGGAAATGTTTAACAGATAAATTACTGATGAATAAAAGTGATGGGGACAAAGTCCCTAGCTTCCCAATTGCTCAATCCTCCTTCGACAGTTGGGTAAACCCATTCTTCAATGTTGCTCTCCCTGTCTTCATCTTCCAAGGCGTTGATTCCATAGGGAGAAATCTTGACTGGCGCCCTCACAATCTTCGAACGGCGCATAGCTCTCTGGCCAGCGGCTGTGAACCCTAATCCAGACTTGTCAGTCTTATGCGGAATGTCAGGTAACTGCCCCCATGCTGAATTCTTCCCTTCTTTGACTGCAGCCCTTGCGTCCTCCAAAGATGCCATCCTGGCCATTTGTCTTGGTGTCTCAGCTGCCAACTTTGCCACTGCTACCTCAGGAAGCACTTCTTCGAAATGTTGAAACGGTGTCTCAATGAACTCTCCTTCAACCTCCACATATCGGAAAGAATTTAAATGGCTAATCATGTACTCTTCTTCGCCGTGGACAATAATGATCTTTCCCTTTACAGGATACTTTAGCATCTGATGCAAGGAGGAGGTGACTGCTCCAGCATGGTGTATCCAAGGTCTACCCAGCAGGCAGGAATATGATGGACGGATGTCCATTACATAGAAAGTGGATTTAAATACCTCAGTACCTATCTTGATGGGAATTTCAACCTCTCCGTGGACCATTCTCTTCGAACCATCGAAAGCCCTGACGACAATATCACTCGGCTTCAATTCCAACCCTTCACAATCTAGTCGGTCCAAGGCCTTCTTGGGCAAAACATTCAGTGACGAACCGGTATCAACCAAAACATGTGCAAGGGTGGTTCCGCGACATTCGATCGAAATATGCAAAGCATCATTGTGGTTTCGGCCCCTGGGAGTTAGGTCGGCATCAGAAAAACCTAATCCATTGTCCGCAGTCAGGCTAGCCACGCAATGTTGGAATTGATCCGCAGAGGTTTCCTGGGGCACATGAGCTGCCTTCAGAAACTTAATCAAAGCTTGAGCGTGCGCTTTTGAGCAAAGCAGTAGTGCCAGCATGGAGATCTTGGAGGGGGTTTGCCCCAACTGTTCCACCATATCGTAATCACTTCTCCTGATTATCCTTAAAATCTCGTCCATTTCTTTCTTGGAGGTTTCCGGGATCACCGAGGGCTGAACCCTCGTCCTGACGGGTTCATCTTGTATTCCCTTTCCTTTATCAGCAATGGTAGGAGAGGCAGCACTAGGAACGACGATTTCCTCAATCAAAGGAGTTCTAGCGGAGAGTTTTACTGGTGCAGGGATGATTTCTTTAGCTGATGAGGGTCCAAAGACTGCTCTTGGAGGGGCAATCTCTGGAGAAAATATTCTCCCGCTCCTGGTGATTTTGCTGGTGCCCGCAATGTTACTAATGTTGGCTTCTTCATCATCTGAATTTTCTTCAGTTACTTCAACTTGCTTGATACCATGGTAGTAGATGTCACCACCATAGTCCCAAGGTATCGACTTCTCAGAAACAAAGGGAATAGGCCCTGGCATTGTTATCTTCAAAGGTATAGACTTTGTAGCTGGTGTAATCTTAACAGGCTTTTTGACGGCCTTGGAAAGATTGGCGTGAATGGTTATGATTGAGATATTTTCAACATGAACTGGGACAGCAGGAACTTTTCCGAACAAAATTTGTCGGCTATCCATGAGGCCTTGGATGCCTTTCTTTAATAGCGGACAATCAAACGGCAGAGAGTAGCAACAGTAGCAGTCTTTCTTACATCCCGGGAAGATCCCGGCCCTTAACAAATTCAACTTAATGGTTAGTAGCGGAGTAGTCAGATCACTAACGTCAGCAACATATAGATCTCCTTCAATGGCATTGACATTCCGACCGTGCTTCGGCATGGGCGCAGATATCACATTGGGTTTTTCTGGAGCGTCAAACTCTACCTCCTTAGCCTCTATCAGGTCCTGGATCTTATGCTTGAGTGCCCAACAATCATTGGTGTCATGTCCAACACTGTCTGAATGATAGGCGCATTTAGCATTGGCATGATAATGCGGGGAGGACGTATTCATATTCTTTGGTGCCTCCTTGATGGTGGCAAGGTTCAACTTCAGTAGGTGGGGAAGTACTTGCGCTGGAGTCATATTAATACGGGTGAACTGCCGTTGTGGCCGTTCCACCCGTTGCTGATTTGGTCTGGACTGGTTATAATGAGGCTGCTCATTCGGAGTGTTTTGAATCATTACGGCCCCCACAGTTGGCCGACGCTCCACCTTCCCTACTCTTCTCTGAGAATAGACCACAGCTGTCTCCTTCTTAAAAGGTTTCTTCTCAACACTTGCAGCAACACTCTTCTGAATCTTTCCTGACTTAATGCCAGCTTCAATTCTTTCGCCCGTTAAGATCAAATCGGTAAACCCCGCGGAAGAGTTACCAATCAGATGATTGAAAAATGGCCCAGATAGGGTCCCAAGAAACATATCAACGAGCTCACGATCGGTTAAAGGAGGCTGCACCCTGCCAGCCAAATCCCTCCATTTTTGTGCATATTCTTTAAATCCCTCGCTTGTTCCTAGTGACATACCCTGAAGTTGGGTACGAGTAGGAGCAAGATCAGAATTATACTGGTATTGTTTGTAGAAAGCGGTGGCCAAATCTTCCCAATTTCTGACACTGGTTCCTTCTAGCTGATAAAACCACTCCAACTGAGCTCCCGATAGACTGTCTTGAAAGAAGTGAATCCAGAGATTTTTATCTGCCGTATATGGTTGAATCTTTCTCACGTAGGACCTGAGGTGCATTTTGGGACAGGACAACCCATCATACCTTACAAACACTGGCACTTTGAATTTTGGAGGAATCACAATTCCGGCAACCAAGCCCATGTCTTCAAAATCCAAACCCGGTACCCTTTGCAATTCCATGGCAGCCAATCTGTCTTCTAAACCCTTGTACTTATCATCAGCTGGAGGGTATTGTTGGTCAGAATAATCTTCATCCTCTTCAACTTCTTCCTCTTCCGCATCAGACTCGGAAGGCACCACAACCCGATCTCTTTTACTAGTCCCTTCATCAGAAGTAGGAGGAAATTCAAGCACTCTCCGAGCTTCTCTGTCAAATCTTCTGCCCAAAGTAGCCATTCCGACCCTCTTTTTCTTCTTCACTGGGTCCTTACTCTCCAGATGAGCCTTGATATCCTCTTGACTCTTGACCAAAGTCATCAAGAGTTGCTGGAAATGTGCATTCTGGGCTTGTAGGTCTTTGACTGTTTGCTCGAGATCCATCCTACTGAAATAAACAGCAGATAGATAAGGAAACCTGGAGTGAGACCTGCTTATGCACATGATGAATGGTATGCTTATGTATGCAATGCATTCAAGGATTTAGAACATTCAAAATTGTTTCAGACAAAGAAGAACGCACGTCATATTAATAAGAAGAAATTTGTTAGTACATAAATGCCCCATGGGCCAAATATTACAAAATAAACTTCTCAAGGCAGAAAGACATTGCGCATCCTCTTTGGTGCGATGTAGGTATTGAGGGCCTCTTGCTCGTGGAGTCGGCGGGTAAGCTCTAGAACCTTCTTTTTACTGGCGTAGTAGCTAGCTTCAAAAGTGTTCCGTTCCTCCTTGAGCTGAATCCAACTTTTCTGCATTTCCTCCCACGATGTAGGCATATCTGGATGCAGGATGGTGTAGGGGACCTCTCCTTCATTGACGGGCTCTTTAATCACTGAGAGTACATGAGGATAAGGCATCATTAGACTTTGGGCTCGGGCTCGTACCCACTTGAGATAGGGCTCAAGAGGGATGGAGTTCTTGTGTCCCAGAGTCTTGCTATCAACCTTGTTGAGTTTTCCCCAAGCTCTGATGAATCTTTGGCGAAGTTCTTGCGCGTCGTTGTCGAAGTCAAAAACTAGGCTAGGAATCAGCATATCATGAGGGCCATCCCTTCGTGCATATCCAAATTGCCTTAAGGCTAGGCAAGGGTTGTAGGTGATACCTCCCCTAATTCCAAGTAAAGGAACATTAGGAAACTCTCCGCAGCGATCGACGATGATGACATTTTCTCTGGACCGAGAACACCAATGTACATCAGAGTGAGTAAGAGTCATCAACCGTTGGGACCATCTTGTACCCTGGTCATTCTTCAAGACAGATTGCGGAAGGTGCGAAATAAACCACCTTGCAAGGATAGAAGTACAGCACATGAGAACACCCCTCTTTCTCATTGTTCGTGTGTAAAATGAGTGAAGGATGTCTCCAAGCAATGTTGGTATTGGGTTCCTAGACAAGAAGATTTTGACGGCGTTGACATCCACCAGTTGGTCAGGATTTGGGAACAAGACCAACCCATAAATAAGGAGTGCCACAATCTCTTCAAAGGCTTGTAGGTCCAATGAGTTCCAACATTCTTGTGCCTTCTCAAACAAGAATTTTACTAAGAATCCTTTGACGCCGCTTCTGGTTTCCCAATGCCCCTTCATTTCTGATGGTTGTAGATGTAATGCTCGAGCAACATCTTCCGGCTTTGGTTCCTTTTCCGTACCGTTGAAGGGTAGTTGATTAAGGATAGGAATTCTCAGGAGTTGAGAAAACTCCTCCAAAGTGGGCACCAATTGATAATCAGGGAAAGTGAAGCAGTGGTGAAGAGGGTCAAAGAACTGGAATAGCACTTTCATCATGTCTTCTTCAATGTTGGTGTTGACTAAGTTGAGCAGTCTACCATGTCTGTCACTGAAGGATGAGTTTTCCGGAATTCTTGAGGCGAGCTCCTTGAGTTGAGGAGAGAGTCTCACAAGGTTGACTTGGATGGTATTTCTGCGAGGAATTTCCATGACCTACAAAACAAGAACAAAGATGAAGATCCAAACCCTTGACATGGTTAGTGGATGCATATGATGCTTCATGATGTTTATGATGTATGCACAAAACATATGTACAAGCAAATCACACCAAACCCTAGTTTCAGGCTTGCATGGGGTTTCATAGGTAAGTACCCTCTTGAGTGTAGTTGGCTTAAAAACCTGTCCTATAAATAGTAACCGGGTTCTAAGGAGCTCAATATCACTGGATTGTTTTCATTGTTCATTGTTTTGGTTTAGCCACTTAACTAGCGACCAAAATATTCCAAGAAAACAACCCTCAATGAGTGTAGTATCGAGTATCTACCAACTTCGGACTGCACCAAAGCCGGTCATCTCACTACCCCTAATAAAAGGCCAAGATGGTCAAGTAAGGTTCTAGGTCATTAGTGCTTAGTGACATCACTCAGCGGCCCCGTACTCTCCTTGATTGAACTCAAGGGTTACCGGTACTCACAAATATGTCGCACTAACATAGCTATTGCTTAGACCGTGTCGGTATACCCCGCACAGTTTTCACAACGTATTGCTATCTATGAATGTTTCCCAAAAAATCCGGGTGGAGGATTGTAAACCCAAACAATAGAGCCCAAGTATAAAGCAAGCAAAGCAAACAAAATAATCATGCAAGAGAGTGATCTAAAAAACCCTAAGGTAACCCCACTTTTAAATCAAAAATCCCCAGCAGAGTCGCCAGTTCTGTGATACGGTGGGAGAACTGACTAGTGTTTTGCGTTCGTATTCGCACTTGTGCGGTTGAGCAAGAGTCGCCACCGACTTTTTATTTTATCCTAAAGGAAAGGTTAAAAAAGCACAGCAAAAACCTTTTGAGATATTTCGTGGGTTCGGGGGGTAGATTATGAAAAGGGAAGGTATTAGCACCCTTTTCATCCATGGTTATCCATGGGCTCTTAGTTACTTGGTTTTTTAGATCCCTTGCCTTGATTTTTGATTGCTTGAAAATGGTGTGGATGTGTGAGTGTTTTTGAAAATGTTTTGGAAGAAGATGCCTTGTCTTAGGCTAACCTTATAATAATTCTTTACTCGAATGTTTTACAAAGGCGTGTATCTTTTCGAAAAGATGTTTCAAAATGTTTTGAGAGTTTGCCTTGAAAGTGTTGTGGATTGTGGTTTTTGAAAAGAAGGCAAGTGTTTTTGCAAATCGATCTCAAGTAACTAAGAGTTTTGTCTACCCTATTGTACTCAAAGGTTTTTGTTATGTTTTAACCCCTTTTAACAATTTTGTTCCACCATTGAATTTGGTGGACAATTTTGCGTTTAGGAAGTTTATCCGGGACGGGCGCGGGTCATCGTATGGACCATGAATGCAATGATGCCAAGCGTCTTTGGCAATTTGCTTTGAAGGGACTATGATCATTCCGTTTAGGCAACACTTTGTGGGACTTATGATCATTTTGATTTTATTTTGCCAAAGATACTCGACGTGCAAGCATGGCCCATTTTGGAAGGCAACATGTGAGATTACCCTAGGGGGTGCAAGTGTGATTGTGTATTGATTACATGTATTTGTCTTGTATTAGGTTATCTAGCGTTTGATTCTATGTACATACAAACCCTAGGTCTAACCATGGTATAATTGGAAAACTGTAAATTGCGGAAATGTAAAATCTACGCTATTACAAAATAGTGTCCGGGAGTGGGGGTACAAGTGTACGAATGGGGATGAGACTTAGAGTATCCAATAGGTTACCACCAAATCGAATTTGCGATCAAAATGTAAATATTGAATATACGAATATAAGATAAACAAATGTATAGGAGCAATATGAATGGATTTGTGTAAGTGCAAGTGTGAGATGTATATGTATTGAGTGTAATTATGTACAGGCGCGAAATGTGAAATTAATGCGAGATTAGGGTTTTTGACCTAAATATGTTTACTTAGTCTTGTATTTTGTATTTAGATATGTACAATAAGAAAATGTTTTAATTGAATGTTCAAGTTTTAATTAAATTGTATGTTCAAGTTCTAATTGAAAAATGTATAAAATGTATTATTGTTTATTATATACAAATATATTTTAATTAAAAGAATAGAGAAGGGTACTTTCAATTTTAATTATGTGAAAAAAAGAAAAGGTATTTTATTATTTATGCACAAAGTATATTTTAATTGAAAGAATAAAAAAGAAGTATTTTCAACTTTTAATTATATGATGTAGAAAAAATGTATTTTTGTGTTTAAAAAAAAAAATCAAAGATTAAAAGGAGGTAATTTTAAGTATTTTAGTATTTTTAATATTAATGTATTATTATGACAAATGTATTAAATTAGAAAATATAGGGTATTTATATATAAAAAGAGATTAGTGTTAAAAAAGGTTAAGTTAGTTAATAAAAAAGAAAACAATTTGTTTTTTTTTAAGAAAAGGTTTGTTTTGTATAAGTGGGTTTAGGGCTCTTAATGGACTTTTAGAGATGTCAAAAACGGGTTAGGCCCATGGTTTGAAGCAAACGATTTAGGGTTTCAGGGTTTTGTATCATTCTGGGTTAGGGTTAGGCAATACAGAGGCGCCGTTCGTGTGTTTCGCTCATCTTCGTCTTCCTCGTTTGCTGTCTCAGTGCTCCCTTCGCTTCGAGGCCACCAGCGCTACCCCCACATCTCATCTTCCCTCCAGCTCAGTGGATTCGTGATTCAAGGTTCGATTTCATCGTTTTATGTTTCCTTTCCCTTTTACGAACTTGCGTGCGTTGTTTTGATTTGAGTTTTGATTCTTAAATTTATACTATTATGAGGTGGTGAAGAAGAAAGGGAGAGAAGATTGGCTACCTTCGTTCTTTGGAGATGGAGGAGAGGCGGAGGACTGGCGCTCAGGAGGCCGGAACGAGCGGAGGGAGCGTGACGAATCTTTGCTTCTTGATGACCCTGGTTAGGTTTTATGATGTGTTGATTTGCCTGAAAACCTGGTACTGATTTAACTCTTTCTTCTTCTTTCGTTGCCTTTACTGTCTTGAGTTGGATGCCTTTGGAAATATTATTGCCCAATGATGTTCATACTGAGGGCCTAGGATTTTTGATTTGGGAATGCTTGTTGAAAACGTGTTTCTAGATGTTTGTTTATGGTGAAAGGGTTCTGAGTTCATTTCTTTCCTCTTCTCTATTGCTCATTTTGCCTTTGGATATGCTTGCCTATGAAGAAGAAATTCTGAGGCTTGGGTTTAGTTTTGATTCAGGTGAGATAGGCTTGTGCAGATTTGTTGTTGGATCAATGGTTTTCTGGTTTTGGATATCAGGCCAGGTTTGAGTTTGACAGGTTGAGGTTCATGCTTCAGATTTGAACTTAGTTTTTGGTTTGGATGTTGTACATACAGGTTAAAGGCTTTGGGATGTGTTTGATGGTTTTGAGTTGCTGGTTTAATGCTTGACAGTAGGTTTTAAACTTTTGTTTAGGTTTGAACTTGCAGGTTATGTGAGGTTTGGCCTTGGTGTTTGAGACATTTGACAGGATGATGGTTAGGCTTCTGGTTTTTTGCTTGACCGTATGGTGGGCTTCTGGTTTAAGCTTATATCTTTTTTTTTTGATATTGGTCCCTTGGCTCAATCAGGTTTTAAGCTCAGTATATTTTCTTTTGTTCTTTTGTCTTCTTTCTCTTGGTCTTTGGCGCCTAATACTTATTCAAACCTTGGTCTTTTTCTTTATCCGAGTTGCTGGGTAGTTTTACAAAGTTTCTTGGCACTTTTCTGTTTTGGTAATTGCCTCTGCTGTGTACTTCTGCCCAGTTTTGAGTAATGCTGAATTAATGCTTCTTTTAGTTTTTGCCTTACTGTCTAAGCCTGAAAAACCTGCTTCTATCTCTCTTTTTTCTCTCTCTGTACAGTTTGCATTATAATATTATGCTTTTTGTACTATCTTTTCCTGAAAGTGGCTCTGATGGGAAATGATGAAAAAAGAACTTGCTTGCATAACATATTACTTCTGCATCTTTATCTCTTTTTGACAGCTTGGGTGGACTTTTTGTATTTTTGACAGTAGGTTGCACTTTTGGCTTTTGATAGAAAGTGGTAACTTGGATTTTTTCAGTTTGGTTTGAATTTGAAGTTTTGAGATTTTGAAACTATGCAGTTTGATATTCTATGCATTTTGACATTTGCATTTTTTTTCAACTTTGCATAAAAATTCTTCCCTCTCTGTGAACCGGGAAGAATCCCGTGATTTGCAGAGAGGGTTAACTGATCCCAGTCAGTGGCCCTTAATGATGAGTCTAATTTTATCTGTCTTTTCCAATTTAACTGCTTTCTGACTTTCTCTTTTCTTTTTTGCAGATAAATAATGGAGCACCGGAGCGAAGTGAAGAATGAAGAATATTAGAAATAGGATAGTTTTTTATTTATTTATTTTATTTAATATTTAAATTAATGTAAATTATTGTTTGTAATTTAAATTATAAACAACAATTTGTACAAATAATTCAAATATCAATAAAATCTTTATTACCCAATTAATTCTAATTTTCTTTCTTTATTGTTTATTTATTTATTTAAAACTCTTTGAATTAAAACAATTGAAAAATAAATTTCAATCATTCAATTTTAGAATAATAAATAACTTAAATAAAAACAATATTGATCAATTAAACCTGTCTCTTCCAATATCCAAAGCAAAGCAGCAGTCAACCAAAATAAACCGATCAAGCGCATTCCTTCTTCACTGATTTGCCATAAACACTGTGAATCCAATACTGCATACTGTATTTGACTGGCTCAAGGAAAACAACATGAATTCAAACCACTGTCTCTTTCACTGATTAAATCAAAACAATGCAAATTTTAACCCGAATCTCGGAATAAACTGCAAAGTGCTGTGGAATCTAAATCCTTCTGAGAACATGCCCCTAAGACCTTAATTCCTGACTAAATGCCAAATAACGTTCGCCTGATCAAAATTGAACCAAAAATCATCCAAAACCCTAAGCCAACTGTGAAACAATCCAGAGTCCTGAAAATCAGTAAAACCCTAATTTTGTTTTTTGACTGACGAGAAAAGTCCGTTCGTCCGATTCTTGAGCCAGTTTAAAAAAAAATCAGGAAAGGCTTGAAGCTGAGATTTCTTGGGGAAAAATGCGAGGGCAAATTTTGGGGTACAACAGTTGCCCCTGTTCAATCTTCTTGGACCTGAAGAGTTAGATTGGCAAGTTTGCCTTTCGCGACTTGAAGGTAAAAGGAGATTGGACACTAAAGTGCCCAGAAAATTTGCACCCGGCGATATGATGGTAGATGTGAATGGGCTTACAGATGCCATTTGGTGATGGGCTTAAAGATGCCATCTGGTGCAATAGAATTTTGTCGGGGAATGGGCTTAGAGATGCCATTTGGTGATGGGCTTAAAGATGCCATCTGGAATGAGTATCAGGAAGGTGTCCATGCTTTGGACCATCTTCGAACTGGGGGTCTGAATAAGCAATAGATTGACATCCGTTGTTGGGAAGAATCCATAAACGGTTTTCAGAAGTCTTGAAGAAGAATCTGGACAAACGACAGGTTAACGTCCGTTACTTGGAGAACCTGTAAACTGTTTTCAGAAGTCCTGAAGTTGAATTAGCAATAGAGCCGCATCCGTTGTTGGGAAGCGTCCGTAAACTATTTTCAAAGGTTGCATCTGAACAAGCTGATAGATTAACATCCGTTACTTGGGAAGAATCCATGAACTGTTTTCAGAAGTCTGGAAGAAGAATCTGAACAAGTGATAGGTTAACATCCGTTTACTTGGAGAACCCGTGAACTATTTTCAGAAATCTTGAGATTGAATCAGCAATGGAGCAGCATCCGTTGTTGGGAAGCGTCCGTACACTAATTTCAGAGGTTGCATCTGAACAAGCTGATAGATTAACATCCGTTACTTGGGAAGAATCCATGAACTGTTTTCAGAAGTCTGGAAGAAGAATCTGAACAAGTGATAGGTTAACATCCGTTTACTTGGAGAACCCGTGAACTATTTTCAGAAATCTTGAGATTGAATCAGCAATGGAGCAGCATCCGTTGTTGGGAAGCGTCCGTACACTAATTTCAGAGGTTGCATCTGAACAAGCTGATAGATTAACATCCGTTACTTGGGAAGAATCCATGAACTATTTTCAGAAGTCTGGAAGAAGAATCTGAACAAGTGATAGGTTAACATCCGTTTACTTGGAGAACCCGTGAACTATTTTCAGAAATCTTGAGATTGAATCAGCAATGGAGCAGCATCCGTTGTTGGGAAGCGTCCGTACACTAATTTCAGAGGTTGCATCTGAACAAGCTGATAGATTAACATCCGTTACTTGGGAAGAATCCATGAACTGTTTTCAGAAGTCTTGAAGGATAATGGTTTTAGTCTATCGACTGATCTTTCCTGAAAAGGCAAAGAGTTAGCTGTATGCAATGTTATGATGCATGATACAATGTATGTTATGTGCTACGCATATAAATGGATGCATATGTAAGCTGGAGAGCTGTCTTGCAAATGATAGATGAATCCGGGATAACGGGAGATAGAAGTATCCTGGCTGCTGCTGGGGAACGAGGAGGTTGGGTTGTATACCCATCTTCTGGGGAATTCCTGAAGTCTTCTACTGGGGAGTACCAATCTAGTAGACTTAATGCTGGGGAGGTAAGACTGAGAGTCTTCAACTTGGAGGAAAGTATCTTTGGAGATTTCACTGGGGAACTAAAGATTTTTCTTCCTAAAACTCTGTGGGGAGAAGGCTCAATAGTCTGGCTCCGCTGGGGATAGGCTTGAAGCTTTAAACTCTGAGGGGGAATGATTTCTGGAGGATTCTTCGGCTGGGGTTAACAAAGATAAACTCCTCTGGGGATTGGGTTGATAAGTTGTGCGGGGAGACTTGATGAACTCCGTTGGGGACAGGAAGAACTTTGGCGAACGCGATCTTCCGTGGTTGTTAGCTGAGGATAACCCAGTTATAATCCTTTGTGAGGAATATCTTTGGATAAAACTTGGGAGGGACTGTTGCACCCCAAAATTTGCCCTCCCATATTCTTCAAGAAATTGCCAAGCCAAGTCACAAAATTCCCCAAGGGTTGTGCAGTGCAAGGGTCCCCTATACAGTCAAAACTAGGGTTTGAGTCCTGATCAAGAAAAGGAAGCTTTCAATGGCCCAATCAAGTCTCATATGCTTACAAACATGGTCAAGCATCCTCATATCAAGTTTCAAGGCATTCAGCTCAAAATTGCACAGTCAAAACCCTAGATTGCACTACAGTCAACTGTAGGGGCAAAATGGTCATTTGACAGTCAAAAGTTCAAATTTTTGGTCAACATATCATTTTGAAGCCACAAACATCATTTGATCAATGCTTGATCATGATTCTCAAAATTTGGCTCAGAAATCATCAAAGATGCAAAAGTTGCTATATTTGGACAGCTGAAAAAGTCAACTGAAATTGACCAGGGCATAACTTTCACATGGATTATCAGAAAAATTCCATCCAAATCTCATTTTGAAGAGAAAGACATTTCCTACAATTCATCTTCATGTTCCAAGTCCAAGAAATGCTCTCACAAAAAGTTATCAATTTCAACATTATAGGTCATTTTCAAAAGTCAACAAAAAGTGACTTTAAGTCAAAGGCCATAACTTGAGATTGGTAAATCCAAATGACATGGGACAAAAAGCATTGGTTAGAGGACTCAAAGACCTTTCCAAAATGTCCAAGAACATGTGAAAAGCTTAAAAATTGAGCAAGTTATGCCTTGTGGAAGTTGGGAAATTTTTGGAAATTTTTGAAAGTCAACTTTACTTCAAATGATCCAAAATTGCTAATGGGCCCATTTTTCTTCCAAGTTTCTTCATGCCAAGCCTATGCACGACCATTAGGCCCAAAAGGAAGTTTTTCTCCATTTTTATTTATTTATTTGGATTTTTTATCATTTATAATTCATTTAATTAAATAAATTGCATGAAAAATACAAACCTAATGAAAACAAATCTTTTTATGCATGATTTGAACTTAATATTTCGTGCATATGCTAATATAGAAGGTTTTGGCTTGATTGAAACCTAATTGACACAAAAACCATGAAAAAAAGATTCAAAAAGATATTAAGGAAATCAAATATTGAAAACAATGAATTCATGAGATTTTGTTGATTTTTGTTGACCTAAAAGCCTCACTATATGATCAGAAGCACAAACCTAATTGCCTTGGACATGAAAGCTGCGCAAAAGCTAAAGAACAAACTTGGAATTTTTGGAAAAAAAGTCAAAACTGAAAAGCAGGTTCTAGGACGATTGAAGCCCTAAGTCTGATTCCAATAGCTTCCTTGACTAATTCTGAACGTGTATCAATCAAGAACAACCATCAATACGCGTGGAATCGGTATACAGAAGTCCATCTTTTTCCATAAAAAAGCATAATCGTATTTTCAATTCCAGGCATTATCATGACATTCTAATCATGGATTCATGTTCCTTACAAAGTTTTAAAACTAACCATTATGTTTAATTGGATTTTCATGCTGTATACAAGGTTTTTCCATGTCCATGTTTTAGGGTTTTCAGGATTCAAAATTAGGGCTTCTCAAACAAAGCAAAATTGGAGCTCAAGACTATGGCCATTGCACTCAGCACGTCCAGACGAAAAGATTCCAACCCTCGCGCTCAATTTATGAGCGTCGAGGGTCTATTCGTTATTTTTTGAAATATGGTCTTAGGCAACGCCATGAAAACCGTGGCCTATCTGTTTTAGTTTCAGTGAAAACGAGGACGAAGACCTCGTGGCAAAGCATGATAGGCGGATTCAAATTTCGCGCGAATTTCCAAAGTCATTTACGTTTTCTTCTTATAATATTTGTTGTTTATTATTTGTTAAATGAAATACAAGTGCTTTAGTGGCAGGTACACGTGCTTGGCAACGTTAGAGACCTGGGTTCGAATCCCAGGTCTTGACGTTCTTCATATTATTTTGCATTCAGCAATCCCATGTAACGTCCAAGATAACAATGTACCATGCATCTTCACCATCCAACGTCCACGCGTCCCTGATGACCAAATCAACGGCGTGGATCTGAGGAACACGTAAGCCCAGGTCAACACGCTGGCACCCAAACTGGAAAAGTCAACAAATCTCTGGCTTAATGGGCCAATGTTCTTGGGCCAACACCTCCATAATGGGACAGAAAACCCCCCCTGGTTCTATCTTTTCTAATTTTCTTTTATCTTTTATTATTTTTAATTATTTATTTGTTTATTTATTTTCTGATTTAATTAAGTATCCTTTTTTTTTACAAAATATAAAAACATTCAAAAATTCAGAAAAAGGCCAAAAAATAATATTTATTTTATTATAATTATTTTCTTAGCATGTAAATAAATTAATTTCAAATTAGGTTCAATTTATATTTTTTCCATAACAAAAAATCCAAAAATATAGAATTAGGTTAATTGATAATTTTTATTCCTTTTAATATTTTTTCCCTTTTTTCACAATAATAATCATTATTTATTTATTTATTTTATTTTTATAATTAATTGTACATAAACATAATTTAGGTTTAAATTAGGTCAAAAATTCAACATTTTCATAATAAACTAAAAAAACATTAGAATTAGGGTTTGACGTTTAATTTTAATTCTTTTTTTCCATTAAATCTTAAAAAACATAAACTACCAAAAAGCATGCTCTTTTAATCTTTAATTCTAATTAATTCACCAACTTTAATTTTTTGCAAAAGGGTCCAACGCCCATGTTCATAATTTAATGTCGCGCATTGTACTTTGTCATTTATTATAATTTTGTATCTCTCCCAAAGCATTGTAATTTAAATTTCTCGCACTTTTATTTATCGCTTCATTTATTTTCCGCTAAATCGGGTCCGGTTTAATTTTGGCGATGTGGACCCGCGCCATTTGTAATAGCCTTAGATTTATTTTTCCGCAAACTTTTAACTGTTAACCAAGCATGAAAGAATGAATGGCCTTAATTAAAATCAAGCGTAGATCACGATGAACATGACAAGACAAATAACTGAAAAACGACACACAATTCGCACACACCACCCCTAGGGTACGCCTCACTGTTGCCTTTCGAAAGGTGGTCGTCGAGTAGAGGACGTCTTAGTAAGTCCTCATGATCCGGGAACCTGGCATGAGGGTAGCTTCTAAGGTGTCTTCCCATTGCTCTGGTGATCATCATGTCCCTAAAAATCGAATTGACCCGAACACCTCCAACGGTGGTGCTACCTACCTCTCAATGGTGGGATGGCACTATTTTAAAGGACATTTACACAGACGAATTCCTTAGGGTAGGTAGGTTCTCGTAGATACTTGCTCTAATCTCAAAACAAACTCAAAAAGACTTTTCACACCAACACTTTTCAAAAGCTTTCAAAGCAAACTTTTCAAACACTCTGACGTATGAGTCGAACTGAAATTTTTCAAAGAAACTTTTTAAACCCACATTGAAAAGCAAGCAACATTTTGAAAACACAATGAGCAAGTATCTAAGAGCCCATGGATAACCATGGATAGAAAGGGTGCTAACACCTTCCCTTTCTATAACCTACCTCCCGAACCGAGAGCGATCTCTATAAGGAATTTTTCTGTGCTTTTGTCCTTTCCATTTGGAGAAAATAAAAGACGGTGGCGACTCTTGCTTACCGCGACATTTCGCGAACCAGCGTTAAACAGTCAGTTCCAGATCCACCGATCACAGAACTGGCGACTCTGCTGGGGATAATTTTTAAAGTGAGGTGTACCTTAGGGTAGTTCATAACTGTGTTTTCAATTGTATTGACTTGCTTGCTTTATTATTGTGGGACTGTCTTGGGAGTTCTATAGATCCTAACCCGGATCTGGGGGATACCTTCTTAGAAAGTAGCAACAAGGCTGTGAGGGAACTGTGCGGGGTATACCGACATGGTTGAAACAGTCTGCTACGTTGATGTGGCACTTTGGTGTGTACCGGTAACCCTTGAGTTCAATCAAGGAGAGTACGGGGCCGCCGCGTGGTGTCGTGAAACATCAACTGACCTTAGGAACCTTAATTGAACCATCTTGGCCTCTTTAGGGTAGTGAGATAACTGACTTTGGTGCAGTCCGAGGTTGGTTGATACTCGATACTACACTCAATTGAGGGTTGCTTTCCTGGAATATTTCGGTCGCCAGTTCAGTGGCTAAATCGAAACGATGAACAATGAAAGCAATCCCGTGATATTGGGAACCTTAGAACCCGGTTACTTCTAATAGGACAGGTTGAACCCACCAACTTCAAGAGGGTAATACCCAGACCCCATGCTGGCCTAAACCCTAAGGGCTTCTCTTGTGTGACTTGCGTGCCTTCGTACTTGACTACTTGCATGCTTGTTATCTGACCCTTGATGTCTTGCAGGTTTTGTTCATAGTCCTTAATGGAGACTTATAACAGGGTGTACTAACCACTTGCAGGTTCTGTTTATAGTCCTTAATGGGGACTCATGACAGATTTTATTTAGGTTTCTTGCAGGTTTTGTTCATAGTCCTTAATTGGAACTTATAACAGGGCGTACTAACTACTTGCAGGTCTTGTTTATAGTCCTTAACCAGGACTCATGACAAGGTTTACCAAATTTCTTGCAGGTCTTGTTTATAGTCCTTAATTGGGACTCATAACAGGGTACTAAATTTCTTGCGGGGTTGTTTATAGTCCTTAATTGGGACTCATAACAGGGTACTAAATTTCTTGCAGGGTTGTTTATAGTCCTTAATTGGGACTCATAACAGGGTTACTCACATTACCCCATGCATAGCATGACATCATACCATTGCATACATCCTAACCCATTTCAAGGATCTCATGGGCTTGTGACGCAGGTCATGGTGAATCAACTATCCCAGCAAGGGGCAAAGAGGATTTATTTTCCTCTAGCCAGGGTTGTCAGGGGCTATGACCCACTTGATATGGTGAGCTCTGACTCTCGAAGAAGGTTCCCCTAACCAAGGTTGTTTGGAAATCAAAACCAGGCATGATGACTAAAGTCAGGGGCTATGACCCACTGGATATGGTGAGCCTTTGACCCTTGAAGAAGGACTCTCAATAATATGCAGCGCCTTCAGTCAAGCTACCAGTTTCAAATTTTAACAAATTTCTTGTTTACCCCGCGAGATCCTTGAAAACATTACATGCATGTCATACATCTCATTGCATTGCAGGTATCCCTTTGACAGGTTGCTTACCCTTCTCCGCTGTTTATTTCAGCCGATCGTCATGAATCCTGAATCATCAGCCGAGCAGACTATCAAGGATCTCCAGGCTCAGAACGCCCAGTTCCAAGAGTTGATCATGAATTTGACCCAGGGGCAGCAAGATCTGAAGGCTGTGCTCTTGAAGAAGGACAAGAAAAAGAAGAGGACTGTTTTGTTCAGCCCTAGACGCAGATCTGGGAATACACCGCAAATTGAAACTGAGAGGACAACCCCATCTGTGGGAAAAAGCAGTCATCATGAGAGAGAGGTTCCCAGTCCAGTAGTCTCCGACAACGAGACAGATTTTGATGAAGAGCAGTACCCTCCTGCTGATGACAGATATAAGCAACTGGAGGACAGAATGAAAGCTATGGAGGTTCAACAGGTACCTGGGCTGGACTTCGGAGATCTGGGTTTGTCAACTGGTGTGGTTATCCCTCGGAAGTTCAAAGCACCATCCTTTACTAAGTATGACGGGGCGTCTTGCCCCAAGTTGCATCTAAGGTCCTATGTTCGGAAGATTCAGCCATATACGGTGGACAAGAATTTATGGATCCACTTCTTCCAGGAGAGTCTTTCAGGGACTCATCTCGAATGGTTCTATCAGCTGGATGGGACCAAAGTTCGTAACTGGGAGGAGTTGGCAACTGCTTTCTATAAGCAGTACCAGTACAATGCCGACCTTGCCCCCACGCGTACTCAACTCCAGGGTATGTCGTTAGGCGCAAGCGAAGGTTTTAAGGAGTACGCTCAGAAATGGAGGGATCTTGCTGGAAGGGTACAACCACCTCTGACTGATCGGGAACTTGTCGATATGTTCTTAGGGACCTTGTCTGGCCCATTCTACAACCACCTAATTGGGAATTCGTCTGCTGGATTCACAGATCTTATCTTGACTGGAGAGCGAATAGAAGCTGGCATCTGGTCTGGGAAAATTCAAGAGGCTGCACCTTCGGATAAAAAGCCTCATCATGGAAAGAAAGAATCCAATGCTGTGCACGGTAAAAAGAGCCGTCATGAGGCAGGGGCAATCCAGATCTCCAATCCCGGACCTGCTCAACAAGGACAGGGGCAGCAGCGCAAGGAGAAACGACAGTATACCAAACTCAACATGTCATTGGATCAAGCACTGCAACAAATGTTGAAAGCAGGACTGATCACCTTAAGAGCTCCTCTTCGGAATCCGAACACTTCTGCTCCCAATTATCATCCCAATGACAGGTGTTCATACCATTCTGATAGCCCGGGGCATACTACAGACAACTGCTGGCCTCTCAAGAACAAAATTCAAGACATGATCGACGCCGGGGAGATTCAGTTTGAAGTGTCTGAGACTCCGAACATAATCACTGCTCCGTTGCCCAATCATTGAAGACCTTTTGTTTATTTGAATTTTTGAGTTGTATTTTTCTTTGCTTATACAAACAATTAATGTCATAGCAAACTCTTTTATTCTATCAATGCATCGCATATGTCTGTTTTGGGGAATTAATACAATTATTTTTGTTATATTCTTTTCATATTTTTTCTGATGTCAACTCTCGGTTAATAACTCTGAGCCTCTTGAGGGAGGATGACGAAAACGATACCGCAATCATTACAGTATGCTTTTGAACAAACCCCGCTGATGAGGTACATGCATTGTTTCAATCCCTAAACACTGGAGTTATAAGGATGATAATCCCTCGTCAAACCCTCTAAGCCAAAGAAGTAGGAGTTTTTATTTTCGAAATTTAAAACCCTTAATCATAACCTGGGGCAGGGTAGTCTCTCAGTTGATCCAAGTGCATGACGAATGGCACCGAAGAGATCTTTACAAAACGAACAAAGACAGTGATGGTTCAGAACAATCAAAAGGACAGGCAGTCCTCATCAAAATTCATAAATGAAAAGCCCAAAAAAGTCTAAACCTACAAAGGGGACTTATGAAACTGGGGCATCCCGCTGACTGTAATTCCAAAAAAGGAAACAGTTCAGGCAAAAAAAAAAGAAAGGGATAACAAAAATCAAGAAAGAGGTCTCACAAACCCTCAACAAAAACAAAGAAGGACTGCCTATTCAAAATAAGCTATCAACATCCGAACCATTATTGGAACATCAAAGCAAAGACTCAAGCAAGGTCTAACGCACGATCAACTGAGTTTAGGTTTGGAGAACATCACGAAGAGCGGGGGGTACAAATAATTTGAGCCTTTATCCTTTGTTTCTTAAACCGTGAACCAGGCCACGTTATAACCCTTAAAAGTCCTAGCTGAAGCACCGGTTAGTTCGAAAGCATACTGTCCCGAAAGGTATCCTGACTCCTTAAGGCCTACGGTAAATACAGAGTTGACATCATGCTTTTACAAACATTCACTTGTTTTATGAAAAAAGAATGCATTTTCAAAATCTTCAAGACAGATATAGGCGTTGCATTTTTAACATAACTTTGTTTGCATATGACTTTTTGTTTGAACAGCAGGGAAATTCGCACGAGAAATACCTAGTGAACAAAAGCACTTCCAATCAAGGGGCACGACATGACTATTGTCCATCATCTGGGGCAGTCCAATCAAGATTCAGAGAATCTCTCAAAAGGCCAACCAGCCTGGGGCAAATCTCCACCTGAGTCACTTGGGGCATTTCAACAACAAATCTCGCCTGATCAAACATCTTCTGGTGACAAAACACTTCTAAACAGGGGCAATTCCCTACATTCTAAGAGCGTGGACATAGTCGAAAATACTACGCAAAATCAAAGACCCGCTAGGTTGACATACCTAGGCAAAAATAAGGGCTTCCCGGCGAACCAAAAGGGTTCGGGCAAAATGAAGGGATGAAATAAAAAAATCTGTACACCCGGCAAGTCGAAAACCTGAAAAGGCGGCTTGGGCAAAAATGGGTATCCCGGTGGACTGAAAACCCGAAAGGGCGGTCCAGGCAAAAGTTAGGGATCAAAGCGTACGACTAGGTCCTGCCATCTGTCAACCAGGAGAAGCTTGGTCTATCAACAATCATCAGCACACCACAAGTGCCTTCCCCCATAGAAACAGGGGCAATAAAGAATGGTCTAAGCAATCTGATTGTTCTGTCCTCCAAGGTATCAGGGTAAGCTCCGTTGAAGAATATAGCCAACGCAGTTCAAAACTTCCCCAGGAGAGGCCAATCCAGTTCCCCAGGAAGGTTGGAATCTATCTCCCCAGGCAACAAGCGTACCCCCAGTAAATTCTGGAAGCTTATCCCCTCGCAAGGCACGAACGCGTCGCCCGGCTTTATTCAAAGAGTTATTTCCTTAACAGGATATAACTGGGTTATCCTCAGCCAAAAGCCACGGAAAGAACGTCGTCGCCAAAGTCTTCTTACCCCAGCGAAGTCCTTCAACACTTCCGACAACGAGGGTATCCTCAGCAAATTATTATCAACACTCAACAAAGCATCTCCCCACAGAGTATTTCTTCCCAGCATGGTCGCTAGAATATCTTTTTCTCCCCGCAGAATCCTCCATTCGCCAAGCTTATTCCCCAACGGAGTTATCTTCGTCTATTGGAATTCTCGCAACTATTCTTCAACATCAGCCCAGGATACGACTTCCCGGCGCCCGTCAAGGATTTATTTTCTTAGACAAACATACATTCATAAAACGTCACATACATCATTATAGCATGCATATGCATCATACTACACGAATCTCATTGATTTTGAAGACATACGGTTCATGCATCATGATTTTGCATCCAATTATGTCTCGCCTTTTCAGGAAAAAGATCAATACAAAAATGACTACTATCAACTATCGCAATTCATTCTTGATATAGTTTCGGATATGATCCAGCGATGGTGACGTTCTGATACTGCTTCCAGAATTCCTTCTAGATATAGTTTCAGATGTAAGCCCAGCGATGGTGACGTTCTGATACTGCTTCCAGAATTCCTTCTAGATATAGTTTCAGATGTAAGCCCAGCGATGGTGACGTTCTGATACTGCTTCCAGAATTCCTTCTAGATATAGTTTCAGATGTAAGCCCAGCGATGGTGACGTTCTGATACTGCTTCCAGATATCCTTCTAGATATAGTTTCAGATGTAAGCCCAGCGATGGTGACGTTCTGATACTGCTTCCAGAATTCCTTCTAGATATAGTTTCAGATGTAAACCCAGCGATGGTGACGTTCTGATGCTGCTTCCAGATTCCCTTCTAGATATAGTTTCAGATGTAAACCCAGCGATGGTGACGTTCTGATACTGCTTCCAGATTTCCTTCCAGATATAGTTTCAGATGTAAACCAGATATGGTGACGTTCTGATACTGCTTCCAGAAGTCCTTTTTAGATGTTTCCCTCTCCGACGATGAGTGTGAGGTGATATTCTCCCTATGGTTCCCTCTCCAGCGGTATGTGAGGTAGTAATCCCTTCAAGATGTTCCCCTCTCCGACGATGAGTGTGAGGTGATATTCTCCCTATGGTTCCCTCTCCAGTGGTGTGTGAGGTAGTAATCCCTTCAAGATGTTCCCCTCTCCGACGATGAGTGTGAGGTGATATTCTCCCTATGGTTCCCTCTCCAGCGGTATGTGAGGTAGTAATCCCTTCAAGATGTTCCCCTCTCCGACGATGAGTGTGAGGTGATATTCTCCCTATGGTTCCCTCTCCAGCGGTGTGTGAGGTAGTAATCCCTTTTTCAGATGTTTCCCTCTCCGACGTTGAGTGAGGTGATGATTCCCTTTCAGATTATAATAGCTTATGGTTCTCTGCCCAATACTGCGAAGATAATAATTCCCATCAAGATTTTTCTCAACGAGCGTTGTTGAGATTAAAGTCACCCAAGGTTCTCTTATCATTCATGCTAAGGCAGTAACCATTCCTGGTTCATTCATCAGCGTTTGAAGCTCCAGACTCAGCTCCTGTAACCAGTCAGGACACATCTATACCAAGCATCTAAAATCAACTCCTGCAACGTGTCAGGTACTCATTTTTCTTTTGCAGGTATGCAGGTTCTCGCTAAGGAATCTCCTACGCGATCAACATCCAGATGGCATCTATAAGCCCATCATCTTATCCAGCAATTTCCAAATGGTATCTATAAGCCCATTCCATCACCACTGCTACTATGTGAGCGCAAATTTCTGGGCACTCTAGTGTCCAATCATCTTCTACCCTCGGATTACGAAAGGCACGTCTGCCAATCTGCATCCTCAGGTCTAAGAAGATTGAACAGGGGCAACTGTTGCACCCCAAAATTTGCCCTCCCATATTCTTCAAGAAATTGCCAAGCCAAGTCACAAAATTCCCCAAGGGTTGTGCAGTGCAAGGGTCCCCTATACAGTCAAAACTAGGGTTTGAGTCCTGATCAAGAAAAGGAAGCTTTCAATGGCCCAATCAAGTCTCATATGCTTACAAACATGGTCAAGCATCCTCATATCAAGTTTCAAGGCATTCAGCTCAAAATTGCACAGTCAAAACCCTAGATTGCACTACAGTCAACTGTAGGGGCAAAATGGTCATTTGACAGTCAAAAGTTCAAATTTTTGGTCAACATATCATTTTGAAGCCACAAACATCATTTGATCAATGCTTGATCATGATTCTCAAAATTTGGCTCAGAAATCATCAAAGATGCAAAAGTTGCTATATTTGGACAGCTGAAAAAGTCAACTGAAATTGACCAGGGCATAACTTTCACATGGATTATCAGAAAAATTCCATCCAAAGCTCATTTTGAAGAGAAAGACATTTCCTACAATTCATCTTCATGTTCCAAGTCCAAGAAATGCTCTCACAAAAAGTTATCAATTTCAACATTATAGGTCATTTTCAAAAGTCAACAAAAAGTGACTTTAGGTCAAAGGCCATAACTTGAGATTGGTAAATCAAAATGACATGGGACCAAAGGAATTGGTTAGAGGACTCAAAGACCTTTCCAAAATGTCCAAGAACATGTGAAAAGCTTAAAAATTGAGCAAGTTATGCCTTGTGGAAGTTGGGAAATTTTTGGAAATTTTTGAAAGTCAACTTTACTTCAAATGATCCAAAATTGCTAATGGGCCCATTTTTCTTCCAAGTTTCTTCATGCCAAGCCTATGCACGACCATTAGGCCCAAAAGGAAGTTTTTCTCCATTTTTATTTATTTATTTGGATTTTTTATCATTTATAATTCATTTAATTAAATAAATTGCATGAAAAATACAAACCTAATGAAAACAAATCTTTTTATGCATGATTTGAACTTAATATTTCGTGCATATGCTAATATAGAAGGTTTTGGCTTGATTGAAACCTAATTGACACAAAAACCATGAAAAAAAGATTCAAAAAGATATTAAGGAAATCAAATATTGAAAACAATGAATTCATGAGATTTTGTTGATTTTTGTTGACCTAAAAGCCTCACTATATGATCAGAAGCACAAACCTAATTGCCTTGGACATGAAAGCTGCGCAAAAGCTAAAGAACAAACTTGGAATTTTTGGAAAAAAAAGTCAAAACTGAAAAGCAGGTTCTAGGACGATTGAAGCCCTAAGTCTGATTCCAATAGCTTCCTTGACTAATTCTGAACGTGTATCAATCAAGAACAACCATCAATACGCGTGGAATCGGTATACAGAAGTCCATCTTTTTCCATAAAAAAGCATAATCGTATTTTCAATTCCAGGCATTATCATGACATTCTAATCATGGATTCATGTTCCTTACAAAGTTTTAAAACTAACCATTATGTTTAATTGGATTTTCATGCTGTATACAAGGTTTTGCCATGTCCATGTTTTAGGGTTTTCAGGATTCAAAATTAGGGCTTCTCAAACAAAGCAAAATTGGAGCTCAAGACTATGGCCATTGCACTCAGCACGTCCAGACGAAAAGATTCCAACCCTCGCGCTCAATTTATGAGCGTCGAGGGTCTATTCGTTATTTTTTGAAATATGGTCTTAGGCAACGCCATGAAAACCGTGGCCTATCTGTTTTAGTTTCAGTGAAAACGAGGACGAAGACCTCGTGGCAAAGCATGATAGGCGGATTCAAATTTCGCGCGAATTTCCAAAGTCATTTACGTTTTCTTCTTATAATATTTGTTGTTTATTATTTGTTAAATGAAATACAAGTGCTTTAGTGGCAGGTACACGTGCTTGGCAACGTTAGAGACCTGGGTTCGAATCCCAGGTCTTGACGTTCTTCATATTATTTTGCATTCAGCAATCCCATGTAACGTCCAAGATAACAATGTACCATGCATCTTCACCATCCAACGTCCACGCGTCCCTGATGACCAAATCAACGGCGTGGATCTGAGGAACACGTAAGCCCAGGTCAACACGCTGGCACCCAAACTGGAAAAGTCAACAAATCTCTGGCTTAATGGGCCAATGTTCTTGGGCCAACACCTCCATAATGGGACAGAAAACCCCCCCTGGTTCTATCTTTTCTAATTTTCTTTTATCTTTTATTATTTTTAATTATTTATTTGTTTATTTATTTTCTGATTTAATTAAGTATCCTTTTTTTTTACAAAATATAAAAACATTCAAAAATTCAGAAAAAGGCCAAAAAATAATATTTATTTTATTATAATTATTTTCTTAGCATGTAAATAAATTAATTTCAAATTAGGTTCAATTTATATTTTTTCCATAACAAAAAATCCAAAAATATAGAATTAGGTTAATTGATAATTTTTATTCCTTTTAATATTTTTTCCCTTTTTTCACAATAATAATCATTATTTATTTATTTATTTTATTTTTATAATTAATTGTACATAAACATAATTTAGGTTTAAATTAGGTCAAAAATTCAACATTTTCATAATAAACTAAAAAAACATTAGAATTAGGGTTTGACGTTTAATTTTAATTCTTTTTTTCCATTAAATCTTAAAAAACATAAACTACCAAAAAGCATGCTCTTTTAATCTTTAATTCTAATTAATTCACCAACTTTAATTTTTTGCAAAAGGGTCCAACGCCCATGTTCATAATTTAATGTCGCGCATTGTACTTTGTCATTTATTATAATTTTGTATCTCTCCCAAAGCATTGTAATTTAAATTTCTCGCACTTTTATTTATCGCTTCATTTATTTTCCGCTAAATCGGGTCCGGTTTAATTTTGGCGATGTGGACCCGCGCCATTTGTAATAGCCTTAGATTTATTTTTCCGCAAACTTTTAACTGTTAACCAAGCATGAAAGAATGAATGGCCTTAATTAAAATCAAGCGTAGATCACGATGAACATGACAAGACAAATAACTGAAAAACGACACACAATTCGCACACACCACCCCTAGGGTACGCCTCACTGTTGCCTTTCGAAAGGTGGTCGTCGAGTAGAGGACGTCTTAGTAAGTCCTCATGATCCGGGAACCTGGCATGAGGGTAGCTTCTAAGGTGTCTTCCCATTGCTCTGGTGATCATCATGTCCCTAAAAATCGAATTGACCCGAACACCTCCAACGGTGGTGCTACCTACCTCTCAATGGTGGGATGGCACTATTTTAAAGGACATTTAC
Source organism: Vicia faba (assembly GCA_948472305.1). Taxonomy (NCBI): domain Eukaryota; kingdom Viridiplantae; phylum Streptophyta; class Magnoliopsida; order Fabales; family Fabaceae; genus Vicia; species Vicia faba. Next base: position 88,087 of record CATIWC010001993.1, on the reverse strand, counting down.
ACAGACGAATTCCTTAGGGTAGGTAGGTTCTCGTAGATACTTGCTCTAATCTCAAAACAAACTCAAAAAGACTTTTCACACCAACACTTTTCAAAAGCTTTCAAAGCAAACTTTTCAAACACTCTGACGTATGAGTCGAACTGAAATTTTTCAAAGAAACTTTTTAAACCCACATTGGAAAGCAAGCAACATTTTGAAAACACAATGAGCAAGTATCTAAGAGCCCATGGATAACCATGGATAGAAAGGGTGCTAACACCTTCCCTTTCTATAACCTACCTCCCGAACCGAGAGCGATCTCTATAAGGAATTTTTCTGTGCTTTTGTCCTTTCCATTTGGAGAAAATAAAAGACGGTGGCGACTCTTGCTTACCGCGACATTTCGCGAACCAGCGTTAAACAGTCAGTTCCAGATCCACCGATCACAGGGACGTCCGTACTCGGCGGGGAAACATCCTTCGGAACCTTACTGGGGATAAGCTTCGAGGACCTGCTGGAGATAAACCTCAGGGTTTGCTAGGGGTATGGATTCCAAATCTCTCGGGGGTTTCCTTCGAAAGGGTGTCAAGATATCCATATGTACCTTCATCCTATCAGTAATCTTTTCTTAGGTTCATTTAGGAAGTGATTATGTTTCAAATGCATATGCCTATTTAACAAAACATTGGACGTTTCTCAAAATAAAACAAGTAGTGTAAGAGAAAAAGAAAAGGGAAATGACACAAATTTTTGGGGAGAGTATTTGTATTGATTTTCTTTGAGTATATTTGTACAAAGGAGACAATCATCCTAGTAAGAGGATTCTGTCGTAAATATTGGAAGATTTATACAAAATAAAGGATGGCTATGTGAAATAATTCCGTGGGATTCCATTCCGCTATAGCTTTCACAACTCTGAATATCTGTCCATTCAATGCTTTGTTTGACGATGACTGGATTGATCAGAAGCCTGGAACTGGTTGATGAAGAGATTGTCTTTGAAGTGATCCGACGAGACATAGTCATATGCTTTAATTCCCTAACTTTTGCCTGAATCGCCCTTTCGGGTTTTCGATTCACCGGGAAACCCCTTTTTGCCCAAGCCGCCCTTTCGGGTTTTCGACTTGCCGGGTGTACAGATTTTTTTCGCTTTTATCCCTAATTTTTGCCTGAACTGCCCTTTCGGGTTTTCGGTTCACCGGGATGCCCATTTTTGCCCAAGCCGCCCTTTCGGGTTTTCGACTTGTCGGATTATTTTATGCGTAGTATCTTTTAACTATGTCTGCGTTCGCAGGGTGCGGCAAATCGTCGCCGTCCATGGTGGTCAGAATCATTGCACCACCAGAAAATATGCTCTTGATCACAAATGGTCCTTCATATGTAGGAGTCCATTTTCCCCTGGGATCACTTTGCGGCAAGATAATCCGCTTGATTACGAGATCCCCGACTCGATACACTTGACGTCTGACTTTCTTATTGAAGGCCTTGATCATCCGTTTTTGATACGTCTGACCATGGCATATAGCAGCAAGTCGCTTTTCGTCGATCAAATTGAGTTGATCAAGCCGGGTTTGCATCCAATCATCTTCATTCAAACCTGCATCCTTCATAATCCTTAGAGAAGGGATCTGGACCTCCATAGGCAAGACAACTTCCATGCCATAAACCAAAGAAAATGGGGTTGGCCCAGTTGAAGTACGTATCGTCGTACGGTATCCATGCAGAGCAAACGGTAACATTTCATGCCAGTCTTTGTAAGTGACTGTCATTTTCTGAATGATCTTTTTAATGTTTTTGTTCGCAGCTTCAACAACACCGTTCATCTTCGACCGATAGGGAGATGAATTGTGATGATAAATCTTGAACTGCTCGCACAATGCAGTGATCATTGTGTTATTCAGATTTGTACCGTTGTCTGTAATGATCCTGTCTAGAACACCATACCGACATATGAGATTTTGCTTGATAAAGCGGGCAACCACATTTTTGGTGACAGAGGCGAAGGAAGCTGCTTCGACCCATTTAGTGAAGTAGTCAATGGCAACCAGGATGAAGCGATGTCCGTTGGAAGCCGTGGGCTTGATCTCTCCGATCATATCAATGCCCCACATTGCAAAGGGCCACGGAGCAGTCAGGACGTTGAGGGGAACCGGAGGAATATGCACTTTGTCAGCGTAGACTTGACACTTGTGGCAAGTACGGGAATGTTGATGGCAATCAGCTTCCATGGTAGACCAATAATAGCCTGCCCTCAGGATCTTCTTAGCCATTGTGTGACCGCTCAAGTGAGTGCCAAATGGGCCGCTGTGTATATCAGTCATGATTAACTCTGCTTCAGCTTTATCCACACATCGGAGTAGTACACAATCATGGCTTCGTTTGTAAAGGATGCCGTTGCTCAGGAAGAATTTAGCAGCGAATTTCCTTAAGAACTTCTTGTCATTTACGGAAGCTCCTTCAGGATAATCTCTAGTCTCGAGATACCTTTTGATTTCATGGAACCAAGGTTGTTCCACTACTTCTTCGGTATTAATCTCGTGGCAATGTGCCGGTTCATCCATTCGCTTGATGGTGATTTGGGGAGCCTCGTTATCCCAGTTGAGTTTAAACATGGAGGACATTGTGGCTAGAGCATCTGCTAGCTGATTCTCTTCTCGCGGGAAATGCTCGAAGGTAATTTGCTCGAAACGAGGCAACAATGTCAGGACATGTTCTTTGTACGGGATAAGATTGGGATGCTTGGTATCCCAGTCTCCTTTGATCTGGCTGATGACCAAAGCCGAGTCCCCAAATACAATCAAAGATTTGATCCCCAAGTCTATAGCAGCCTTGAGACCAAAGATGCAAGCTTCATACTCAGCCATGTTGTTTGTGCAGCTGAAGCAAAGTCGGGCCGTGAAAGGTGTGTGACAACCTTCCGGAGAAATGAGTACTGCGCCAATACCGTTTCCAAGCGCATTTGAAGCACCATCAAAGTACAGGGTCCATCGGGATCCCTTTTCGGGTCCGTCATACGGTCCGTTACCTTTAATGTTGTCCAAATTCATGATGTCCTCGTCTGGGAAGTCAAATCTCATGGGTTGATAGTCTTCGATAGCCTGATGAGCCAGATGGTCAGCTAGTACACTCCCTTTTATAGCTTTTTGGGTGGTGTACTGGATGTCATATTCAGTTAAGATCATTTGCCATCTAGCTATCCTTCCAGATAAAGCGGGATTCTCGAAGATATACTTGATAGGATCCATTTTGGAAATCAACAAGGTAGTATGAGTCAGCATATACTGTCTTAGTCGGCGAGCAGCCCATACCAAAGCGCAGCAAGTTTTCTCGAGCAGTGAGTAGCGAGTCTCACAGTCGGTAAACTTTTTGCTAAGGTAATAAATAGCATGCTCTTTTCGACCAGACTCGTCATGCTGGCCCAAAACACATCCCATTGAATTATCCAAGACGGTCAAATACATGATCAATGGTCTTCCTTCGATGGGTGGCATCAGAATAGGAGGTTCTAGCAAATATTCCTTGATTCTATCAAAAGCAGCTTGACAATCGTCGTTCCATTCCACTACCTGATCTTTCTTCAAGAGTTTGAAGATTGGCTCACAGGTAGAGGTCAGGTGTGAGATGAATCTGGCAATATAGTTTATGCGCCCCAAGAACCCTCTAACTTCCTTTTCAGTACGGGGAGCAGGCATCTCTTGTATTGCTTTTACTTTTGCTGGATCGACTTCGATGCCTTTGTTGCTTACAATGAATCCCAAGAGTTTACCAGACCTAACCCCAAAAGTGCATTTACTTGGATTCAGCCTGAGCTTGTATTCTTTCAATCTGGCAAACAGCTTTTCCAGATGTTCAAGGTGATCTTCCTCTGTTTGTGACCGAGCTATCATATCGTCTACGTAAACTTCGATCTCATGATGTATCATATCATGAAATAAAGCCACCATGGCACGTTGATAAGTTGCCCCTGCGTTCTTCAGGCCGAACGACATCACCTTGTAACAGAAAGTGCCCCACTGTGTGACAAAAGTTGTTTTCTCCATATCTTCAGGGGCCATCTTGATTTGATTATAGCCCGAGAATCCATCCATGAAGGAAAACACTTTGTGCTGAGCTGTATTGTCGATCAAGATGTCAATATGCGGTAGCGGGAAATCATCATTAGGGCTGGCCCTATTCAAATCCCGGTAGTCCACACACATTCTGACTTTGCCATCTTTCTTCGGTACTGGCACAATGTTAGCGACCCATTGAGGATAGGACGTAACAGCAAGAAAGCCAGCATCGAATTGTTTCATTACTTCCGCCTTGATCTTTTCGGACATGTCAGGCCTCATTCGGCGAACTTTTTGCTTGATTGGTGGGCAATCCTCTCTTGTGGGGAGACGGTGAACCACGATGTCTGTGTCTAGACCCAACATGTCTTCATAGGACCAAGCGAAGATTTCAACATACTCATTCAACAACTGTACCAAGTGCTCCTTGACTTTTAGTTCCAGATTGGCGCCCACTTGTACCTCCTTCCGATCCTCCTCGGTTCCCAAGTTAACAACTTCCAATGGCTCTTCATGCGGTAAGATGGCCCTTTCCTCTTGTTGCAGGAGTCTGGCTAGTTCCCCGGGTACTTCACAACCTTCGTCATCCTCATACTCGGCTAGATTGACCAGATCTTCAGAGTTATTGAAAGATACAGCATAATAGTCGCCCATGGAATCCGGAGTGGATGGGTACCTGCATTGGTGAGTGTGGGTGTGTGTAAGGGATAGCCATCCTTAAACAAAATGCAAAAGGAAAGAAAATGAACACAAGCAGTTTATCAAATGAAAAACGTCCAATGAATCATTAAACATGGCATATGAATATGAAAAATAATCAAAACCCTTACAAGTGGACCTACATGCCCCGGGTAAGGCAGGAGGTGAAAAGATAGTGTACGAATTGTTTGAAAGTAAAATATTACAGACCAAATAGGAAATGTTTAACAGATAAATTATTGATGAATAAAAGTGATGGGGACAAAGTCCCTAGCTTCCCAATTGCTCAATCCTTCTTCGACAGTTGGGTAAACCCATTCTTCAATGTTGCTCTCCCTGTCTTCATCTTCCAAGGCGTTGATTCCATAGGGAGAAATCTTGACTGGCGCCCTCACAATCTTCGAACGGCGCATAGCTCTCTGGCCAGCGGCTGTGAACCCTAATCCAGACTTGTCAGTCTTATGCGGAATGTCAGGTAACTGCCCCCATGCTGAATTCTTCCCTTCTTTGACTGCAGCCCTTGCATCCTCCAAAGATGCCATCCTGGCCATTTGTCTTGGTGTCTCAGCTGCCAACTTTTCCACTGCTACCTCAGGAAGCACTTCTTCGAAATGTTGAAACGGTGTCTCAATGAACTCTCCTTCAACCTCCACATATCGGAAAGAATTTAAATGGCTAATCATGTACTCTTCTTCGCCGTGGACAGTAATGATCTTTCCCTTTACAGGATACTTCATCATCTGATGCAAGGAGGAGGTGACTGCTCCAGCATGGTGTATCCAAGGTCTACCCAGCAGGCAGGAATATGATGGACGGATGTCCATTACATAGAAAGTGGATTTAAATACCTCAGTACCTATCTTGATGGGAATTTCAACCTCTCAGTGGACCATTCTCTTCGAACCATCGAAAGCCCTGACGACAATATCACTCGGCTTCAATTCCAACCCTTCGCAATCTAGTCGGTCCAAGGCCTTCTTGGGCAAAACATTCAGTGACGAACCGGTATCAACCAAAACATGTGCAAGGGTGGTTCCGCGACATTCGATCGAAATATGCAAAGCATCATTGTGGTTTCGGCCCCTGGGAGTTAGGTCGGCATCAGAAAAACCTAATCCATTGTCCGCAGTCAGGCTAGCCACACAATGTTGGAATTGATCCGCAGAGGTTTCCTGGGGCACATGAGCTGCCTTCAGAAACTTAATCAAAGCTTGAGCGTGCGCTTCTGAGCAAAGCAGTAGTGCCAGCATGGAGATCTTGGAGGGGGTTTGCCCCAACTGTTCCACCACATCGTAATCACTTCTCCTGATTATCCTTAAAATCTCGTCCATTTCTTTCTTGGAGGTTTCCGGGATCACCGAGGGCTGAACCCTCGTCCTGACGGGTTCATCTTGTATTCCCTTTCCTTTATCAGCAATGGTAGGAGAGGCAGCACTAGGAACGACGATTTCCTCAATCAAAGGAGTTCTAGCGGAGAGTTTTACTGGTGCAGGGATGATTTCTTTAGCTGATGAGGGTCCAAAGACTGCTCTTGGAGGGGCAATCTCTGGAGAAAATATTCTCCCGCTCCTGGTGATTTTGCTGGTGCCCGCAATGTTACTAATGCTGGCTTCTTCATCATCTGAATGTTCTTCAGTTACTTCAACTTGCTTGATACCATGGTAATAGATGTCACCACCATAGTCCCAAGGTATCGACTTCTCAGAAACAAAGGGAATAGGCCCTGGCATTGTTATCTTCAAAGGTATAGACTTTGCAGCTGGTGTAATCTTAACAGGCTTTTTGACGGCCTTGGAAAGATTGGCGTGAATGGTTATGATTGAGATATTTTCAACATGAACTGGGACAGCAGGAACTTTTTCGAACAAAATTTGTCGGCTATCCATGAGGCCTTGGATGCCTTTCTTTAATAGCGGACAATCAAACGGCAGAGAGTAGCAACAGTAGCAGTCTTTCTTACATCCCGGGAAGATCCCGGCCCTTAACAAATTCAACTTAATGGTTAGTAGCGGAGTAGTCAGATCACTAACGTCAGCAACATATAGATCTCCTTCAATGGCATTGACATTCCGACCGTGCTTCGGCATGGGTGCAGATATCACATTGGGTTTTTCTGGAGCGTCAAACTCTACCTCCTTAGCCTCTATCAGGTCCTGGATCTTATGCTTGAGTGCCCAACTATCATTGGTGTCATGTCCAACACTGTCTGCATGATAGGCGCATTTAGCATTGGCATGATAATGCGGGGAGGACGTATTCACATTCTTTGGTGCCTCCTTGATGGTGGCAAGGTTCAACTTCAGTAGGTGGGGAAGTACTTGCGCTGGAGTCATATTAATACGGGTGAACTGCCATTGTGGCCGTTCCACCCGTTGCTGATTTGGTCTGGACTGGTTATAAGGAGGCTGCTCATTCGGAGTGTTTTGAATCATTACGGCCCCCACAGTTGGCCGACGCTCCACCTTCCCTGCTCTTCTCTGAGAATAGACCACAGCTGTCTCCTTCTTAAAAGGTTTCTTCTCAACACTTGCAGCAACACTCTTCTGAATCTTTCCTGACTTAATGCCAGCTTCAATTCTTTCGCCCGTTAAGATCAAATCGGTAAACCCCGCGGAAGAGTTACCAATCAGATGATTGAAAAATGGCCCAGATAGGGTCCCAAGAAACATATCAACCAGCTCACGATCGATTAAAGGAGGCTGCACCCTGCCAGCCAAATCCCTCCATTTTTGTGCATATTCTTTAAATCCCTCGCTTGTTCCTAGTGACATACCCTGAAGTTGGGTACGAGTAGGAGCAAGATCAGAATTATACTGGTATTGTTTGTAGAAAGCGGTGGCCAAATCTTCCCAATTTCTGACATTGGTTCCTTCTAGCTGATAAAACCACTCCAACTGAGCTCCCGATAGACTGTCTTGAAAGAAGTGAATCCAGAGATTTTTATCTGCCGTATATGGTTGAATCTTTCTCACGTAGGACCTGAGGTGCATTTTGGGACAGGACAGCCCATCATACCTTACAAACACTGGCACTTTGAATTTTGGAGGAATCACAATTCCGGCAACCAAGCCCATGTCTTCAAAATCCAAACCCGGTACCCTTTGCAATTCCATGGCAGCCAATCTGTCTTCTAAACCCTTGTACTTATCATCAGCTGGAGGGTATTGTTGGTCAGAATAATCTTCATCCTCTTCAACTTCTTCCTCTTCCGCATCAGACTCGGAAGGCATCGCAACCCGATCTCTTTTACTAGTCCCTTCATCAGAAGTAGGAGGAAATTCAAGCACTCTCCGAGCTTCTCTGTCAAATCTTCTGCCCAAAGTAGCCATTCTGACCCTCTTTTTCTTCTTCACTGGGTCCTTACTCTCCAGATGAGCCTTGATATCCTCTTGACTCTTGACCAAAGTCATCAAGAGTTGCTGGAACTGTGCATTCTGGGCTTGTAGGTCTTTGACTGTTTGCTCGAGATCCATCCTACTGAAATAAACAGCAGATAGATAAGGAAACCTGGAGTGAGACCGGCTTATGCACATGATGAATGGTATGCTTATGTATGCAATGCATTCAAGGATTTAGAACATTCAAAATTGTTTCAGACAAAGAAGAACGCACGTCATATTAATAAGAAGAAATTTGTTAGTACATAAATGCCCCATGGGCCAAATATTACAAAATAAACTTCTCAAGGCAGAAAGACATTGCGCATCCTCTTTGGTGCGATGTAGGTATTGAGGGCCTCTTGCTCGTGGAGTCGGCGGGTAAGCTCTAGAACCTTCTTTTCACTGGCGTAGTAGCTAGCTTCAAAAGTGTTCCGTTCCTCCTTGAGCTGAATCCAACTTTTCTGCATTTCCTCCCACGATGTAGGCATATCTGGATGCAGGATGGTGTAGGGGACCTCTCCTTCATTGACGGGCTCTTTAATCACTGGGAGTACATGAGGATAAGGCATCATTAGACTTTGGGCTCGGGCTCGTACCCACTTGAGATAGGGCTCAAGAGGGATGGAGTTCTTGTGTCCCAGAGTCTTGCTATCAACCTTGTTGAGTTTTCCCCAAGCTCTGATGAATCTTTGGCGAAGTCCTTGCGCGTCGTTGTCGAAGTCAAAAACTAGGCTAGGAATCAGCATATCATGAGGGCCATCCCTTCGTGCATATCCAAATTGCCTTAAGGCTAGGCAAGGGTTGTAGGTGATACCTCCCCTAATTCCAAGTAAAGGAACATTAGGAAACTCTCCGCAGCGATCGACGATGATGACATTTTCTCTGGACCGAGAACACCAATGTACATCAGAGTGAGTAAGAGTCATCAACCGTTGGGACCATCTTGTACCCTGGTCATTCTTCAAGACAGATTGCGGAAGGTGCGAAATAAACCACCTTGCAAGGATAGAAGTACAGCACATGAGAACACCCCTCTTTCTCATTGTTCGTGTGTAAAATGAGTGAAGGATGTCTCCAAGCAATGTTGGTATTGGGTTCCTAGACAAGAAGCTTTTGACGGTGTTGACATCCACCAGTTGGTCAGGATTTGGGAACAAGACCAACCCATAAATAAGGAGTGCCACAATCTCTTCAAAGGCTTGTAGGTCCAATGAGTTCCAACATTCTTGTGCCTTCTCAAACAAGAATTTTGCTAAGAATCCTTTGACGCCGCTTCTGGTTTCCCAATGCCCCTTGATTTCTGATGGTTGTAGATGTAATGCTCGAGCAACATCTTCCAGCTTTGGTTCCTTTTCCGTACCGTTGAAGGGTAGTTGATTAAGGATAGGAATTCTCAGGAGTTGAGAAAACTCCTCCAAAGTGGGCACCAATTGATAATCAGCGAAAGTGAAGCAGTGGTGAAGAGGGTCAAAGAACTGGAATAGCACTTTCATCATGTCTTCTTCAATGTTGGTGTTGACTAAGCTGAGCAGTCTACCATGTCTGTCACTGAAGGATGAGTTTTCCGGAATTCTTGAGGCGAGCTCCTTGAGTTGAGGAGAGAGTCTCACAAGGTTGACTTGGATGGTATTTCTGCGAGGAATTTCCATGACCTACAAAACAAGAACAAAGATGAAGATCCAAACCCTTGACATGGTTAGTGAATGCATATGATGCTTCATGATGTTTATGATGTATGCACAAAACATATGTACAAGCAAATCACACAAAACCCTAGTTTCAGGCTTGCATGGGGTTTCATAGGTAAGTACCCTCTTGAGTGTAGTTGGCTTAAAAACCTGTCCTATAAATAGTAACCGGGTTCTAAGGAGCTCAATATCACTGGATTGTTTTCATTGTTCATTGTTTTGGTTTAGCCACTTAACTAGCGACCAAAATATTCCAAGAAAACAACCCTCAATGAGTGTAGTATCGAGTATCTACCAACTTCGGACTGCACCAAAGCCGGTCATCTCACTACCCCTAATAAAAGGCCAAGATGGTCAAGTAAGGTTCTAGGTCATTAGTGCTTAGTGACATCACTCAGCGGCCCCGTACTCTCCTTGATTGAACTCAAGGGTTACCGGTACTCACAAATATGTCGCACTAACATAGCTATTGCTTAGACCGTGTCGGTATACCCCGCACAGTTTCCACAACGTATTGCTATCTATGAATGTTTCCCAAAAAATCCGGGTGGAGGATTGTAAACCCAAACAATAGAGCCCAAGTATAAAGCAAGCAAAGCAAACAAAATAATCATGCAAGAGAGTGATCTAAAAAACCCTAAGGTAACCCCACTTTTAAATCAAAAATCCCCAGCAGAGTCGCCAGTTCTGTGATACGGTGGGAGAACTGACTAGTGTTTTGCGTTCGTATTCGCACTTGTGCGGTTGAGCAAGAGTCGCCACCGACTTTTTATTTTATCCTAAAGGAAAGGTTAAAAAAGCACAGCAAAAACCTTTTGAGATATTTCGTGGGTTCGGGGGGTAGATTATGAAAAGGGAAGGTATTAGCACCCTTTTCATCCATGGTTATCCATGGGCTCTTAGTTACTTGGTTTTTTAGATCCCTTGCCTTGATTTTTGATTGCTTGAAAATGGTGTGGATGTGTGAGTGTTTTTGAAAATGTTTTGGAAGAAGATGCCTTGTCTTAGGCTAACCTTGTAATAATTCTTTACTCGAATGTTTTACAAAGGCGTGTATCTTTTCGAAAAGATGTTTCAAAATGTTTTGAGAGTTTGCCTTGAAAGTGTTGTGGATTGTGGTTTTTGAAAAGAAGGCAAGTGTTTTTGCAAATCGATCTCAAGTAACTAAGAGTTTTGTCTACCCTATTGTACTCAAAGGTTTTTGTTATGTTTTAACCCCTTTTAACAATTTTGTTCCACCATTGAATTTGGTGGACAATTTTGCGTTTAGGAAGTTTATCCGGGACGGGCGCGGGTCATCGTATGGACCATGAATGCAATGATGCCAAGCGTCTTTGGCAATTTGCTTTGAAGGGACTATGATCATTCCGTTTAGGCAACACTTTGTGGGACTTATGATCATTTTGATTTTATTTTGCCAAAGATACTCGACGTGCAAGCATGGCCCATTTTGGAAGGCAACATGTGAGATTACCCTAGGGGGTGCAAGTGTGATTGTGTATTGATTACATGTATTTGTCTTGTATTAGGTTATCTAGCGTTTGATTCTATGTACATACAAACCCTAGGTCTAACCATGGTATAATTGGAAAACTGTAAATTGCGGAAATGTAAAATCTACGCTATTACAAAATAGTGTCTGGGAGTGGGGGTACAAGTGTACGAATGGGGATGAGACTTAGAGTATCCAATAGGTTACCACCAAATCGAATTTGCGATCAAAATGTAAATATTGAATATACGAATATAAGATAAACAAATGTATAGGAGCAATATGAATGGATTTGTGTAAGTGCAAGTGTGAGATGTATATGTATTGAGTGTAATTATGTACAGCCGCGAAATGTGAAATTAATGTGAGATTAGGGTTTTTGACCTAAATATGTTTACTTAGTCTTGTATTTTGTATTTAGATATGTACAATAAGAAAATGTTTTAATTGAATGTTCAAGTTTTAATTAAATTGTATGTTCAAGTTCTAATTGAAAAATGTATAAAATGTATTATTGTTTATTATATACAAATATATTTTAATTAAAAGAATAGAGAAGGGTACTTTCAATTTTAATTATGTGAAAAAAAGAAAAGGTATTTTATTATTTATGCACAAAGTATATTTTAATTGAAAGAATAAAAAAGAAGTATTTTCAACTTTTAATTATATGATGTAGAAAAAATGTATTTTTGTGTTTAAAAAAAAAAATCAAAGATTAAAAGGAGGTAATTTTAAGTATTTTAGTATTTTTAATATTAATGTATTATTATGAAAAATGTATTAAATTAGAAAATATAGGGTATTTATATATAAAAAGAGATTAGTGTTAAAAAAGGTTAAGTTAGTTAATAAAAAAGAAAACAATTTGTTTTTTTTTTAAGAAAAGGTTTGTTTTGTATAAGTGGGTTTAGGGCTCTTAATGGACTTTTAGAGATGTCAAAAACGGGTTAGGCCCATGGTTTGAAGCAAACGATTTAGGGTTTCAGGGTTTTGTATCATTCTGGGTTAGGGTTAGGCAATACAGAGGCGCCGTTCGTGTGTTTCGCTCATCTTCGTCTTCCTCGTTTGCTGTCTCAGTGCTCCCTTCGCTTCGAGGCCACCAGCGCTACCCCCACATCTCATCTTCCCTCCAGCTCAGTGGATTCGTGATTCAAGGTTCGATTTCATCGTTTTATGTTTCCTTTCCCTTTTACGAACTTGCGTGCGTTGTTTTGATTTGAGTTTTGATTCTTAAATTTATACTATTATGAGGTGGTGAAGAAGAAAGGGAGAGAAGATTGGCTACCTTCGTTCTTTGGAGATGGAGGAGAGGCGGAGGACTGGCGCTCAGGAGGCCGGAACGAGCGGAGGGAGCGTGACGAATCTTTGCTTCTTGATGACCCTGGTTAGGTTTTATGATGTGTTGATTTGCCTGAAAACCTGGTACTGATTTAACTCTTTCTTCTTCTTTCGTTGCCTTTACTGTCTTGAGTTGGATGCCTTTGGAAATATTATTGCCCAATGATGTTCATACTGAGGGCCTAGGATTTTTGATTTGGGAATGCTTGTTGAAAACGTGTTTCTAGATGTTTGTTTATGGTGAAAGGGTTCTGAGTTCATTTCTTTCCTCTTCTCTATTGCTCATTTTGCCTTTGGATATGCTTGCCTATGAAGAAGAAATTCTGAGGCTTGGGTTTAGTTTTGATTCAGGTGAGATAGGCTTGTGCAGATTTGTTGTTGGATCAATGGTTTTCTGGTTTTGGATATCAGGCCAGGTTTGAGTTTGACAGGTTGAGGTTCATGCTTCAGATTTGAACTTAGTTTTTGGTTTGGATGTTGTACATACAGGTTAAAGGCTTTGGGATGTGTTTGATGGTTTTGAGTTGCTGGTTTAATGCTTGACAGTAGGTTTTAAACTTTTGTTTAGGTTTGAACTTGCAGGTTATGTGAGGTTTGGCCTTGGTGTTTGAGACATTTGACAGGATGATGGTTAGGCTTCTGGTTTTTTGCTTGACCGTATGGTGGGCTTCTGGTTTAAGCTTATATCTTTTTTTTTTGATATTGGTCCCTTGGCTCAATCAGGTTTTAAGCTCAGTATATTTTCTTTTGTTCTTTTGTCTTCTTTCTCTTGGTCTTTGGCGCCTAATACTTATTCAAACCTTGGTCTTTTTCTTTATCCGAGTTGCTGGGTAGTTTTACAAAGTTTCTTGGCACTTTTCTGTTTTGGTAATTGCCTCTGCTGTGTACTTCTGCCCAGTTTTGAGTAATGCTGAATTAATGCTTCTTTTAGTTTTTGCCTTACTGTCTAAGCCTGAAAAACCTGCTTCTATCTCTCTTTTTTCTCTCTCTGTACAGTTTGCATTATAATATTATGCTTTTTGTACTATCTTTTCCTGAAAGTGGCTCTGATGGGAAATGATGAAAAAAGAACTTGCTTGCATAACATATTACTTCTGCATCTTTATCTCTTTTTGACAGCTTGGGTGGACTTTTTGTATTTTTGACAGTAGGTTGCACTTTTGGCTTTTGATAGAAAGTGGTAACTTGGATTTTTTCAGTTTGGTTTGAATTTGAAGTTTTGAGATTTTGAAACTATGCAGTTTGATATTCTATGCATTTTGACATTTGCATTTTTTTTCAACTTTGCATAAAAATTCTTCCCTCTCTGTGAACCGGGAAGAATCCCGTGATTTGCAGAGAGGGTTAACTGATCCCAGTCAGTGGCCCTTAATGATGAGTCTAATTTTATCTGTCTTTTCCAATTTAACTGCTTTCTGACTTTCTCTTTTCTTTTTTGCAGATAAATAATGGAGCACCGGAGCGAAGTGAAGAATGAAGAATATTAGAAATAGGATAGTTTTTTATTTATTTATTTTATTTAATATTTAAATTAATGTAAATTATTGTTTGTAATTTAAATTATAAACAACAATTTGTACAAATAATTCAAATATCAATAAAATCTTTATTACCCAATTAATTCTAATTTTCTTTCTTTATTGTTTATTTATTTATTTAAAACTCTTTGAATTAAAACAATTGAAAAATAAATTTCAATCATTCAATTTTAGAATAATAAATAACTTAAATAAAAACAATATTGATCAATTAAACCTGTCTCTTCCAATATCCAAAGCAAAGCAGCAGTCAACCAAAATAAACCGATCAAGCGCATTCCTTCTTCACTGATTTGCCATAAACACTGTGAATCCAATACTGCATACTGTATTTGACTGGCTCAAGGAAAACAACATGAATTCAAACCACTGTCTCTTTCACTGATTAAATCAAAACAATGCGAATTTTAACCCGAATCTCGGAATAAACTGCAAAGTGCTGTGGAATCTAAATCCTTCTGAGAACATGCCCCTAAGACCTTAATTCCTGACTAAATGCCAAATAACGTTCGCCTGATCAAAATTGAACCAAAAATCATCCAAAACCCTAAGCCAACTGTGAAACAATCTAGAGTCCTGAAAATCAGTAAAACCCTAATTTTGTTTTTTGACTGACGAGAAAAGTCCGTTCGTCCGATTCTTGAGCCAGTTTAAAAAAAAATCAGGAAAGGCTTGAAGCTGAGATTTCTTGGGGAAAAATGCGAGGGCAAATTTTGGGGTACAACACTACTTCACAAACATTTTCAAAACAAACTTTCAAAAAACCTTGAAACATCTTTTCAAAAAGACAAACACCTTTTGTAAAACATTCGAGTAAAGAATTGTTACAAGGGTAGCCTATACAAGGCATCTTTTTCAAAACCTTTTCAAAACCACACACAAAGCACCATTTCAAACAAATGAAAACCAAGGCAAGTTGATCTAAGCAAGTACCTAAGAGCCCATGGATAACCATGGATAGAAGGGGTGCTAATACCTTCCCCTTCTATAATCTACTCCCCGAACCCAAGAAAAATCTCAAAGGTTTTTGCTGTGCTTTTTAAACCTTTCCTTAGGATAAAATAAAAAGTCGGTGGCGACTCTTGCTCAACCGAAACATTTGCGAAAACGAACGCAAAACCCTAGTCAGTTCTCCCACCGTATCACACTGAGGATAATGCGTAGTTCAATTAAACAAAAGCTTTACTTTGGGATAAGGTTTTGAAATTGTCACTTAATCAACAGAAAGATAAAATGGCTTTTTAACAGATATGAGGAACATGCTAGGGTAAGTGTGTGATTTGACCTTGTATTAACCTTAATTCTTGATCTCTTCAATAAGTTCATTACTTTCAACTACTGAATCTTAAGTTTGTTTTCCCCTAAGTCCTTAGTGAGAAAACCTTTGGTCCTTCATCCTAATACTTAAGTCCTTATGGAATTATGATGAAACCAAGCAGTTATGTTATTAAGATTTTACCGGTGACCTATAGGGTATCCCTAGTCCTAGGTGATAATATCTACTATAGTCTAATTTTTCAAAAACCTTAACAATGATGGTCCAACCCTAATTGCTAACCGTGGATCAATCCCTATTTGTACTATAGGAAAGGCATAAGAACATTGAACAATTAAATTGAAATGCAACTATTATATAAATACCAAGAATTCAAAATCAATACATTTTCAAATCAGGGACACCCCATAGCATTGGGGGTTTAGCCTCTCATAGTATTAAAAAGAAAAGCAATAATAAAATTAGACATTACAAAAGGTGATGATTCTTCAATCTTCAGTTCCGCATATGAAGGAATCTATGTCTCCAAATCTCTTCAAAGCCCCAATATTTATCGTTCCTAATCTTCTTCCGTTCAAAATTCCATTTATTCCTTGTGAAAACTCATTTAAATAGTCACCATTCATCCAAGTCGATTGGAAGTACCCGAAACACCCTCACAACTTAACATAAGGAAAAAGTATGAAAAAAATCATGAAATCAGCGTCATAAGCCGACACGGACCGTGTCACTTGACACGGGCACCCGTTTCGTTCTCTGTCCATCGCACCAACAACTCTCTCGCCCATACCTTCTAACATGGGCCGTGTCGGCCTCAACCTCTTCTCCCAAACTTGCCTGCTGAGCATCCTCTCCTAACACGGTCTGTGTCAAGCGACAAAGGTGACCGTTTTAGGTACCCAGTAGCTTGGTTTTTGAGACTTCTTCTGAAACCAAATTCTACACTTTTTGCATTGATTTTCCTGGTTTTATTCCTCTGAGCCTGAAAACAACAAAATACACAACCAACACATAAAACGTGGAAGCATGAACTAAAATACTTGACAAAGTAAAGAAACTATAAATAAAATCAACTGTAAATAAAAGTGGAAAAACTACTGATCAAACTCCTCCAAACTTAAATTTTTGCTTGACCTCAAGCGACCATACAAGAACTCATGAAAATCATAACAGCCCGATACTCATACATGAGACATCATTTAAAATTGATCAAAAAGCAGTCCGTTCGATGTTCACATGACGTGAAGAGTTTTATTTAAGTATTTTTAAATCTAGAGCTTCCTTTTCAGATACCTTTCTAACTATGCTTTGTACTTAAATCTCTTTCTGATTTTCCTCCTTTTTCATTCGGACAATCAAATTAAGGCAATGAGAATTATGATGATCATCACATGCACAAGACTAATCAAGACATTTTTCTTAGGCACCAAATAGCAGCATTGGCTACTTTTAATCACCGATGAAATTTTCAAACTTTGCAGTTATATATTGTCCTTTTGGACGACGTATGGGGATCAACCCCCTTTGGGATGAATAACCGGGTAAGGGCTACCCAACTTAGCGAGCCAGTTACCTTTTACCTCCTTTTCATCATTTGGTGCCAAATTTATTTATTTCTCCACCAATCATACATGCATGTGAATCTATATTATGTCAGACTGTAAGGATAAACTACTTCAGAAGTACTTCTCAGGATTCAAGCATTATGGTATAAATCTACACGTTAGACTCGTATCACTGTTACGTTATTCCAAAATTCCTACCCACGAACAACCATCCCTTTGTCTCTATATACTATTCTCAAACTATATGAGAAACAAGTTCTTGAACAAAACAAAAACTTTCTGTCCAAATTTGGAGGACTTAAACTCGTGGATTTACCAGCAATTCACATAAAACTAACAAATAATTCGAAAATAAGAAAAGAAATAACCCCCACCCCCAAACTTGAACTAAACATTGACCCCAATGTTTCAGAACAAGCGCGAGGAAGGTGAATCGCACAGGGAAATCCAACACCAGGTGCTGTCTCCTAGTTTTCACCAGTAAGACCCCCATTTTATTACCTGCAAACAAAATAAAAATAAAACGAAGTTATTCGAGAGCGTGGGTTGCCTCCCACAAAACGCTTCATTTAACGTCGCATGGCTCGATGGTTCTTCCTCTTATGGGGGATACTTCCTCTTCCACACCTTGTTGCTTGTCCTTTCCATAACCCAAAACTCATTAATATCAAAATCATTGACCACTTTGTACTTCCAGTCCCTTCCAACTTTCATCTTCTCACCTTTGGGTTTCCTTTTCTTTCTCGTCTTGACTTATGGATTGAACTTAGAAGTTTTTGTTGATGCCACTGAAAGCTTATGCTGGAGACTTTTTCTAGGGGTGATTTTAAACTGCTATTGTATCATGCTAATTTAATCATACAAGCTGAAGCTTGATTCTTTTCACCTACATCCTGCTTTTTGATCTCCAACACCTTCAAAGTTATCTCCTCACCAAAAGATTAGTGTCAAATTGCCTGTCTCAATATCAAAATTGCATTGACTAGTCAGCATAAATGATCGATGAAGAATGATAGGAGTCTCTTCATCTTCAGGTATGTCCATGATTTGAAAATCAATTGGGAAAACAAAATTGTCAATTTCCACTAATACATCTTCAGCTATCCCATATGACTGCTTGATGGTGTGATATGCAAATTTCAATTTTGTCCAACTCCCGCATATCTTCTCAATATCAAGCTTCTTAAAAATCAATAATGGAATTAAACTAACACTAGATCCAGAATCAACCAGGACCCTCTTGAAAGCTATGTCTTTTATGGTGCATGGTATTGCAACTGACCCCGGATCCTTATGCTTGACAAGTATTTTTCTCTCGGGCACAATTGTACATAATTTCTCATCAACGGGTACCTGTCCATCTTTTGTTGTTCTCTTTTTTGAAAGTACCTCATTCATGAATTTTTGGTACAATGGCATTTTCTCGAGTGCTTCAAAGAATAGTATGCGAATCTCTAGCTTTTTGAAAATTTTGACAAATTTCTCAAAATCTTTTTCTTTTGTGTCCTTCTTTGCCACTTGAGATGGATACGATAACTTGATCACTGGTTTAGTCTTATCTTACTAGATTCATAGGCAATACCACTTCTTCTTGTTTGTTCTTGTTCTCTCTCACTTCCAGCTCTACTTCTATGATATTGTCATCAAACTTCACCCCATCTTCTTTTTTCTATCAACTTTCTCTCTCCTTGTTTTGACAACATTCATATTCTTATGAATTTTCTGACTTTCTTGTGTTTACATCGCTACCTGTTGTCCAATCTGTCCTATTTGAACTTCCAAATATTTTATCGCAGCTATGGTATTCCTGTAATTACTCCTTGTCTCTTCTTTAAATTGAGAGGTGTGGGCAACCATCTTTTTAACAGCCACCTCCCACGCTGCCTTTTGAGGAGCTTGTTGTTGCTGATCTTTCCAGGAGAAGTTAGGATGATTCTTCCACACCAGATTATAGGTTTAAGAATATGGGTTATTTCGCCTCAATAATTTTATCTCCTCAATTTGTTGTGGAGTTGCAAGACATTGCACAATAAGGTGCGGTCCACTACAAATTTCATAAGCAACCTTCTGTACATGTTGAACTTGAGCTACATGTTGAGTACCCATGTTTATTGCTCTCAGCTTTTTCTTCACTTCTGCAGTAATAGCCTCTTCAATTTTTAGTTGTTTATTCACTTCCAACTTCAAATTAATCACTCCCTCTGATTTGCTTACAACTCTGTCATATAGCTCCAAATGCTCATTTTCAGCAATCAGTGGCTGTTGTAATGTTGGATGAGCCACCGACAACTGTATCAATAAGTTGCTTTGTCTTCATTCTGAGGCCATTTATAAACATTTGTATTTGCTCAGTTTGACCCATGTTGTGAGTGGTACAGACTACTAATAACCTCTTGAACCTCTTATAAGCATCACATAGTTGTTAGAACAAGATTGGTTCTGATCATATCTCAGAGTTTTGATGATAATAATAAAATATATTTTATATAATTGATACTCTGATGAACATGTTTATTTGTTTCAGATAATGTTCTGACTGAAGTATTTTCTTAGATGAAAATCATTTTGACGTGCTGAGCTGAAAATGTGAAGAAGTTCTTTGATGAAAGAACTATTTGTTTTAGCGCAAGTTCTGATGCTGACTCTGATAAGAAACTATTTTATGCATCTTCTAAAGCTTAGCAAGTTTCCATGTAAACCATGTTCAGAAGTATTCTGCAAGCAAGCGTTGGTAAGAAGATTTTCAAGCATATTCTGAAGTAAGTTGTGAAGCTAGTTTTGATAGAATAAAGTAGCTAACGAGTTTTGTCAAGTTTCAGGAAAATTGCTCTGACAAGTTCCGTTTGTTCATTTAATGCAAAGACGGCTACATGCACTCAAGTTTCAACGCTAGTTCATTGGAAAATGCAATACTGCAAGCAAACACACAAACATTTATTGCTCCACACTTTGAAGGCAACAACGATCGTTTTCTTCATGCTATAAATAGAAGATCATTTATTGCAAGCCAACAACCTAATTACGTGAAAATAGTCTGCTGCTTACAAATTATTTTACAAACACTTTGCACAAAACTAATCTTAGTGAAAAATCACAGTTTGTGATATAGCTTTCTAAGAAGCAATTTGTTTCACTATCTGTAAAGATTTAATTCTTGTAATTGTTCCTTGAGAGACCAAGCTTGGTCAGATTTCTCAAGAAGGCTAGGACTAGTTTGAGTCTTAGTGGTGTTAGTCATTTGTAAGTTTACTTGTGCTTTGAATTGTTAGTCACAACAGTTTGGTTGTGTGATTGTAATCTGTTTGATTATAGTGAATTAAGTCCTTGTTGAGAAAGGCAAAATTACCTTGGCGGGTGGACTGGAGTAGTTTGAGTTTAAACGAACCAGAATAAAAATAACTGTGTCTTTCCATTATTGTTGAGACTTTAAGAAAAAGAAAAAGAGAAACTTATTCAACCCCCCCCCCCCTTCTAAGTGTTTTCTCACCTTCACTAGTGACTCTCCTTCCTTCTGCTTAAAATTCATAATATCATATCTTTTGCAAATATAAATAGAAGTAGGAAAGTACTCATCAAGAAAAGTCTTCTCCATCTGTTCCCAAGTGGTGATACTTCCAGCAGGCAATGAGTAAAACCATTCTTCAGCATCTTCTGACAGCGTTGTTCTGGGTTGGGACCGACAGGCCCAATAGCATTGATAAGGCCCAATCCAAACGAACTTGCTGAGGGCCACGCCGACCAAAGGGTCACAGTCGTGCCCGACGTGCTCCCTGAGGTTACTTGCTCGACCTCCAACTGTCCAGCTCGACATCCTGCTGTCCAGCTCGACATCACCTCGAGCACCTCAACTAGGGCAGACTCAGTCCACTGCACTCCCAACGAGACCCCGAAAAGACCGCGTCTCTGTCCGCCCGCACTTCACGCAGAACATCCAGGGAGGGGACCACGTGCGGGTCCCAACTATGCACGTAGAACCTGGAAGTTCCTCCATTGGGCCAAACCTGCCCGGCCCAATGAAGGAACCTTGGCCCAGCGCTGGGGGCTATAAATACCCTCTGTTTCCAGAGGGTCAGGTATTCATCATTCTACCCATACTTACTATTTGCCTGCTCGTGCTCTTACTTACTGTAGCATCGGAGTGTCTTACAGGTACCCCCCCCACCTCGTTCAAAACTTTCAGCTCGGAGCCAGCCGTGACGGTCCAAGTCTGATCAGGTTAGATCAGTGGCTCCGTCTGTGGGAAACTAGCTTCCCCGTCTTACATACAACTCAAAAGACCAAAGCTCATATTCAACTACCTGTCATGGCTGATCCAGCTCGCGATGAGCAGAACGTCCGTGTCGCCAACACTAATAACGACACGACGGACAAGAACGGACATCTCGACAACGCCGACAATCCCGGCCACAACACCATTCCTGCAACAACCGTCCCCGGAACTTCCTCATACAGGGACGAGGCTACTGCATCATCCTCCTCGCTCCCACCACCACTCGAGGACGACCCGGCGGCCCTCGCCCACTACAGAGCCGCCCGGCTTCAGGAAGTCCCCGTCCCCTCTGGGGCGGATGCCACCACACAAGCGCTATTCACAGCAATTAATCAAACGAACTATCTCATCTTCGCCCAAGGAGAGAGATTAAAGGCGCTTGAAGACGAGCGAAGACCCTCGAGGAGACATCGGAGACCACATACTCCCCCTCCCCGGGTGACTGAAGCCCGACACCCTTCTCCCCCACGGAGACACTACAGGGAAAACTCCAGAAGCCCTTCTCCCCGGCCAAAGCAGAGGCGACCCTATTTGGAGAGAGAGCCTGTCATCCCTGCCGAAGAACCCAGTCGTGACCCGGCAAGGCACGACAAGAGACACGCCGGAGACGGCCGTGTAATATTCAACCAACGAGCATCACGCTCGAGGGAGACTCAGCACGACCACCGTGCCATACAATACTACAGGTACCCATCTCTGTCTCCGGAGAGAAGCGACGAGGATGACCCCCACGGTCCCCTGTCGCAGGCCATCATGGATGCACCCATCCCCCCGGGCATGGAGAAGCCCCCACATCTGAAGGAGTATGATGGAGTCGCGGACCCGGTCGACCACATTGACGGGTTCGAGGCTATGCTCCATTATCATAATGTCGGGGGGCCCATCAAGTGCCGTCTTTTCCCCACGACTCTCAGGAAGGCGGCCATGGACTGGTACAAAGGGCTCGCCCCGGGCTCAATCACCTCGTGGCGGAACCTGAAGAACCAGTTCATCAGTTCCTTCACCGCTTCTCGACGCCATCCAAAGACCGAGGCGGCGCTCGAGGCCATCATCCAAAGACAGGATGAGACCTTAAGGGAGTTCATCAACCGCTTCAACCGAGAAGCGATACAGGTCCCCTGCACGGACCACATGAAGAGATATCTGCTGGAAAGGGGGCTCCTCCCCGACACAGAGTTCAGAAAAGCCATGGGAATCGAGCCGCCCAGGTCTTTCGACGCCCTCCTCGAAAAAGCTCGGGCATACATGGATTACGAAGAGAGAGAAGCGGCCAACAGGGCCCGAGATTCCAGGACTCGGGGTCCCAGCAACAGCAGCTCGCACCAAGACGCTCCTCCTCGACGAACCGGGGAGAAAAGGAAAGAAGACAGACCCCGGGAAGTTCGGGAACAAAGGGGCCCCTCAGGCCGTTTCACCGAGTACACTTCGCTCACAGCTTCCCGCGAGCGTATCCTGGCGGAGTGTGCCAGTACAGACTTCAAGGACGGCGGCGTCAAGCGTCCCCGACCTGCTCCCGCCAAGCCTGGGGCAGACAAAAATAAATACTGTCAATACCATAGGAGTCATGGCCATCTGACAGAGGACTGCGTCCATCTCAAGGACGCCATTGAAACCCTCATCAAGGGAGGGAGGCTCGCGCAGTACCGGCGAAACGACGCTCCTCGTCGTGACGCCCATGAAGCCAAGGAGCCAGAAGAAGACACCCGACCATCAGACGAGTCGGTGCCTATCCAAACCGCCTTCTCGGTGACCAAGCCCGAGCACCTGCAGGAACCTCTGACAACGCACAGCAGGTGGGAATACTTTCCCTCCGCCATGGTCATTAATGGGGGCGGGTTCAACGACCTCACCATCAATTCAGCTAAGAGGAAGTTGGACGAGCTGGTCGACGCGGCTCCCCCGCAAACAGTAACATTCGAAAGGGTGAAGGGAAGGTCAGAGCCCATCACCTTCTACCTAGAAGAGCTCCCCGGCGGAGCCCCGAACGCGGTCATCCCCTTACTGATAAGGGCAAGAATGGCCAATTTTGACGTGCATCGCATCCTGGTCGACGAAGGGAGTTCCGTCGACGTGATGTACAACCAACTGTTCCGAACTCTACAGCTGGACGACTCACATCTCTCTCCGTATGTGGGGTCGGATCTACAAGGCTTCAACGGCTCGACTTCCAAACCTTGGGGTTATGTCGAGCTCCTGGTTACGTTCGGCGAAGGAACAGCTACGAGACAAGTTAAAGTCCGTTTCCTCGTCATTGACTACCCGTCTCTGTACAATTGCATCTTGGGGAGACCGACACTGGCAGAGCTAACAGCGGTGCCCTCGACCGTCCACCTGAAGATAAAGTTCTACACCAGGAGGGCACGGGTAGCCACCATCCAAGGAGACCTAGCCGCTGCCCGCAGGTGCTTCAACGCTGCTTCTAAGGGACGAGATACCGTCGACATAGGGACCAGACCCGCCAAAAGGACAAAACAGGAGCCCGACAGGAAAGCATCCCCCGAGGAAGAAGTCCAGAAAGCTCCACCAAAGGTCGATTCCATAGCTCTGGACACCCGCTTCGATCAGGACGAGCCATCCAACAACGAGCAAATCCCACTCCGACCAATACCGGACGGGGATTTTGAACTCGTTCCCCTCAGCACAGACCCGACCAAGGGAGTGAAGATTGGCAAAGACCTCCCCGACTTGGCCAGGAAGCAAATCAAGGCCTGTCTACGCGAGAATGCTGATCTGTTCTCCTGGAGCACTGCGGAGATGCCCGGACTCGACCCTGAGGTCACCTGTCACCACCTCGCCATTGATCCAGCCGCTAGGGCCGTAGTACAACGTAGGCGTAGGCAGTCTCCAGAAAAAACGGAGGCTGCTGAAAAAGCTGTAAAAGACCTCCTAAAGGCAAATTTTATTTCTGAAGCCCGGTATTCCACCTGGCTGTCAAATGTTGTACTCGTGAAAAAGAATAATGGAAAATGGAGAATGTGCGTTGATTATACTGATCTCAACCGGGCTTGCCCGAAAGATGCTTTTCCCTTGCCTAACATAGATATGCTGGTCGACAACTCGACCGGCTACAAAACTTTGTCGTTCATGGATGCCTACTCGGGCTATAACCAAATCCCAATGGCCCTGGGCGACAAACACTGCACGACATTCATGACCAGCTCGGGCAACTATTACTACAACGTAATGCCCTTCAGACTGAAAAATGCCGGAGCAACTTACCAGCGCATGATGAACATAGTTTTCAACAAACAGATCGGCGACATGCTAGAGGTATATATGGATGACATGATCATCAAGTCCCGCACAGACACCGACCACGCAGCTCATCTCAAGACAGTTTTTGCCCAAGCAAGACAGTGTAAAATGAGGTTCAACCCCGAGAAATGTACGTTCGGGGTTAAGGCAGGAAAATTCCTTGGATTCTATCTAACAGAACGGGGAATCAAAGCCAACCCCGACAAATGCCGCGCATTCTCCGACCTCCCAACACTGACGTCGAAGAAGTCGATACAAATCATGAACGACATGCTCACGTCGCTGTCACGCTTCGTCGCGAAATCTGCTCAGCACGCCCTCCCCTTCTTCAAACTCCTTCAAAAGGAAGCATCCTTCGAATGGAATGAGGAATGCGAGCAAGCACTACGCCACCTAAACCAAAGTCTGTCTCAGCCGCCCGTGCTATCTCGACCAGACGACAGGGAACCACTATACTTGTACTTGGCCGTTTCGAACGAAGCCATCAGCGCAGCTCTTGTCCGCGAGACCCCCGACGGGCAGAAACCCGTCTACTTCACGAGCAAGGCCTTACAGGGGCCCGAAAGCAGATACCAGCAGATAGAAAAGGTGGCTCTGGCCCTTGTCAACGCGGCGAGGAGGCTCAGACACTACTTTCTGGCCCACACGATCATCGTGCGAACCGACCAACCAGTGAGACAACTCCTGGGTCGGCCCGATATGGCGGGCAAAATGCTAAAATGGTCCTTGGAACTCTCCGAATTCGACATTCAGTACGAAAGCAGGAAAGCCCTGAAAGCACAGGCCTTGGCCGACTTTGTCGCGGAAATGACCACTCACGACCCTCCCCTAGAGAAAGAACACAAGTGGACCATCTTCGTCGACGGAGCATCCAGCTCGTCCGGAAGCGGCGCAGGAATCCTCCTAGAAAACGAAGAAGGCGTAGTAATCGAGCACTCCTTAGCTCTCTCCTTCCCGACGTCAAACAACCAGGCAGAATACGAAGCCCTGCTCGCAGGACTAAGACTGGCCGAGGACTTGGGAGCCCGCGAGGTACAGATCTACACCGACTCCCAGCTCGTCGCCTCTCAAGTACAGGGGAGCTACCAGGCCAAAAACGACAACCTCGTCGAGTATTTGAACTTAGTCAAAAAATACATGACAAAGTTCGTACGAGCAGAAATTTCACATGTTCCCCGCGAGCAAAACACGAGGGCGGACATATTGTCCAAACTCGCGAGCACACGAAAGAAGGGCGGGAACAAATCCGTCATCCAGGAATCTCTAGCGCGTCCAAGTATCGAACGACCCTCGACTACAGTCGAGATCCATGCCATCGGAGATGTGACATCCTGGATGACCCCGGTTTACAATTTCCTGACAAAAGGCGAACTCCCATCGAACCAGGCCGAAGCTACCGTCACAAAGCGACGAGCATGTTCCTACGTGGTTCTCGAGCAGAAACTGTACCGCAGAGGATTCTCCATCCCCCTCCTAAAATGCATCGACGAGTCCACAGTCCCCGAAGTACTGCGTGAGATACACGAAGGGATCAATGCCCAGCACATGGGTGGTAAATCCTTGGCAAGGAAAGCCCTCCGAGCGGGATACTACTGGCCGACGATGCAGCAGGACGCCAAGGAACACGTCAAGAAATGTGACAAGTGCCAGAAACACAGGGACATGCACCTCGCTCCTCCGCATGAGCTGAGCATACTGTCGTCCCCGTGGCCATTCTCCTGGTGGGGTATGGACATCCTCGGGCCCTTCGTGCAAGGAACCTACCAGAACAAATTCCTCATCGTCGCCGTGGACTACTTCACGAAATGGATCGAGGCCGAGGCTCTCGCGAAGATCACCTCACATAACATCCTCCGTTTCTACAAAAGAAACATCCTCGCCAGATTTGGAATTCCGAGGGCGCTAGTGACCGACAACGGCACCCAATTCACCGACCACGGATTCCAAGATTTCGTCACCAAACTCGGGACAAAACAAAACTTCACCTCTGTCGAGCACCCTCAAACTAACGGGCAGGCCGAGGCCGCGAAAAGGGTTATCCTCCGGGGACTCAAACGTCGACTCGGCGAAGCCAAGAGGGGATGGGTCGAGGAGCTCCACAGCGTCTTGTGGGCATACCGAACCACGCCCCACTCAACAACGGGCGAGACCCCATTTCGATTGACGTATGGAACTGAGGCCGTTATCCCAGTTGAAATCATGGAACCTTCCAGACGAACAGAGAACCCCCTCGACGAAGAAATGAACGACGAGGCGCTAAGGGACGAACTCGACCTAGTAGAGGAAATCCGATCTGGTGCAGCCCTGCGCGAAGCCACCCTAAAACAACGAGTGGCTCTACGCCACAACGACAAGGTCATCAAGCGCGAGTTCGAAATCGGCAGCCTGGTATTACGTAGGAACCAGAAGGATTCTCGTGAAGGGAAGCTGGCCGCGAACTGGGAAGGACCTTATCGCGTCCACGACACCACTGGTACCGGGGCGTACTATCTCGAGCAATTAGACGGAGAACCATTAACACGACCCTGGAACGCTGCTAAGCTAAAGCAGTACTATAGTTAAAAACTACCAACACCTAGGACCCTCGATCATCGGCACCCGCGCCCGGTCGACGAGGAAAAATGTCCGACTCCGTATAGAGGCTGAGGTACAAGCCCGACATATGGCTAAATCGCACAACATCGCTCAACAAACGAGACCAATCGATAGTGCCCGACGTGGACAACTACACCGAGCCACACCGTCGTAGTACCTGTAAAGCAGAACACCCAGCTCGCGATGGGCAGTTCACACTAAGGGCAAATAGTCCCTACCGGGCTTCACGCCCGACTGAGCACCTTCGCTCCATATGCCCGACAAGTCGCCAAGAATGACGGGCCATCTAAAAGGGTCAAAGGGAAGTCTCTCCCCTCGAGCGCAACACTTAGGTGACTCTGGCCAGCGAAAGAAGGCCGGGCACGTATACAAACGAAAGGCGGGCAAACTCGCCAGCTAAGTCACAGCCACTTACGGGCACTCCTCGGGCCCAGAACTTAGGCTAATTTTTATGCAAAAATATAATAATCAAGCACGGGCAAACAATCAAATTTGAAACAGCATTCATTCAAAAAAACGCCCGAAGGCAACAAAGCAAATAAGTATAAACCGGCCAAGAAGGCCGGCGATGTTCGTGAAGTACAACCAACGGGCACGCATGCCCAAAAAATACAAACAAATATCAAAGGCACGCAGACCCGCTATCCTACAATCAAGCTTCCCCAGAACCATCATTATCGACAACAGGAGAGTCGGGCGGGGGCACGATCGCGCCATCCACGATCTGATGAGTGTAGCCCATCCCCTCAGTGACCAAACCAGGATTTAGCAAGGAAAGCTGGCCGACTGCGGAGTCGAACCCCTCCTTCATAGCACCAACGCAATCTGCTTCGAGTAGCCGGATATGGGCGACCAGCTCCGATCGACTCTTCAAAGCAGCTATATCCTCCGGCTCGTCCTCGGCAGGAAGCATGGCGACTTTCAGGTCCTCGGTCTGTTGGGTCAGGCGCCCGATGTCGGCCTCCAGACGATCCCTGTCCGCGCGGAGAAGCTCTCCCTCCTCGGCTAGCTTCCCCGAATTTTCTTTCTCCAGGATTAACATCTCTCTCTCAGCGGCCAGCAGCGATGCCTGCTCGCGGAACATCTCCTCGGAGCGTTCCAGGGCAGTCCTTAACTTCCGCGAACTCGAGGTGAGAGCCGCTTTCTCCTGCTCCAGTTCTTCAATACGGACAGGATCCTCCCTTTCCTCGGACAGCACCATGGCTATTTCGGCCATTTTCACCAGCCCGGCAATGTTGGCGGCCAGGTGCTTCCTCCGATCCTCCTTACTCATCCTCTTGATAGTCTCAGCCTCATCGGCAACCACAGACAGAGGGAATCTCTCGAAGAAACCCTCCTCTTTGAAGCAAGGGGGCAACCCGAAGGACCTTACGGCGCTGGCGTCCTCGCTGACCGCCGGCCCGCTTTCCACCCGGTTCCTCTTCCTTTGTATCAGGTCGGCTTGTGGCTCGACCTCTTGAACCTCTGGGATTTCGTCCGACGCGGCCCCCGAGCTGGGCGACGAATCCACCCTCACCACATGAGGAGCGCCCGGGCTATGCGGCGGGCCCATCCTCGTTGCTTGGGGAGCCTTCACAACCCTCCTACCCTGCTTCTGGTCGCAAGACAACTTCAAGAGTCTTTCCCGTCGTCCGGCCATCGAACCTGCACAAAATAAAAGACGGGTTAGTGTCGAGCAAATACGCAAACAAATGACGAGCAAAGAAATTCAAGCAATAAACGACCTAGCAGACGAGCAGCCTGTCTAATGACTGGCACTCCACGAGTGCCTTAGTATCGATCGACCGGGACTCGAATGTCGGATAACCCTCCTCGTCCAAGACATCTTCCCCCTCCCTCGTGGCCCACCTGGAGGGGTGGAAGCTGTCAACGAACCGACAAAGAGTGGCGTACGCCTTCTCGTCCTCGGAACACATGTCGCCCGCAGCGGTATGATAGTATCCAGTCCCGTGCTCATAATGCCTGAACATCCAATGCACGGGGAACTTGGTCGTGCGGGCTATTACGGGATACCCATCGTTGTCTAAAATCGCCTCCCCGTCATCGTCGCTTATGGGCGCCTCCTCCTCGTACAAGGATTCTAAAGCAGACGTGGTAACCGGCCTCACGACATACCACTTGTCTTTAAAACCCCTTACGGAGTCCATGTACATCTTGAATAGTCTCCTCGACTGTTTTAAGGAGACCCAACTGTGCTTCCCTCCTCGGGACTGGCGCTGCAGATGGAAAATTCTGAAGAAGAGAGGTATAGTCGCCCCGATCCTCAGAAAACGACATGTCAGCTCAAACGCCCGAATAAAGGCGAGCGAGTTCGGGTGTAGCTGTGACGGGGCCAGCCCCAGATGGGCGAAGACCCCGGTCTGAAAGTCACTGAAGGGCAGCTGCAACCCAAGATCTTTGAACGCGATTTCGTACATGGGGAAGCTATACTCGGGGGTACACCGAGCAGATCCGAGCATTGGAGGTCGGCCGCGTAACAACGAAATTCTTTTGAAAATCAGGCTGACCGTGGCCCGCCTCAAGGACAACATATGGCTTTCGGTTACGCCGGCTATAGATCGACGCGATTCCTCTGGGCTCGGCGCCCACCCAATCCAACAGAGGGTCGTCAACAGTGTCGATCAAACTCACCGCCTCATCGGCACTTTGTTCCAGCCGTTCGGGGCGTCCAGAAGAGCACGACTCGTCCGCCATGGTTACCTGCAGAGCACGGGAAACCAGTCAATTTGGCACGAAACCATACGCTCGACGTAACAGACCAGATGTACCGTGCGACAAACCACGTCGCTCCACGCGCGACCGTAAGTTAAGTTTGAAACAAAATAGCAGTCGCCTCCCCGACGTCCAGATAACTCGATGAGACCTTCTCCAAGCCGCTTAAGCAAACCGACAACGCGGCCACTCTCCAACATGCCGACCCAAGGTATGAACATGGCGAGCAACATCATAAAACCTACGGCCAGAGCCATGAACATACCGGGCACGATCATGAATCAGGCGCCCTGGATCATGAAGACCCCGGGCAACACTGCAGATTGTAACCTAAACTATGTATTTACCGGCCACGAGCATGTGTTTTCCGGTCCTAAACATGAATTTGTCGAGCTAAACTTGAATATACCGGGCTAGTCCCACGCGCACAGTCCCTAAAACGTCTACAACGTTGAAAATCATGCATCACAACAGGAAAACGAAGAAGATAAGTCACTTACTTGCAATCAAGGAGTGAGTTCTGCAACGAAGGGAAGGAATCTGTAACGGGAATCGCAGCTATGCTATGAAAATCTGGAAGAACAGGAGCAGTAGGAGCACAAAGAGTTGTAACGCGTTATGGGGCCCAAGGATCCTATTTATAGTGATGACGTGGAATACCAAACGTCACCTCGGGCAACCACGGAGTTTCTCTCCTCGACACACGGCTCCCAAGGCAATGATGACCCTGTCATCATAGGGTGGCAGCACAGTTCCCGAAAGATACCCCGTGTACGCGCCGGTGAGGATTCCCCAAGCATCCACCGCGAAGGATTAGTCTCCGAGCACGACACGGAGAAGCCCTTGAGGAGCTGCATCTCTGACCCGGGCGCGAGACCCCGAAACGGAAACAACCTGAGATCAAGCCATGGCTCCTAACCCAAGGAACCACGACTTAGGGGGCTCCTGTTCTGGACTGGGCCCGACAGGCCCAATAGCATTGATAAGGCCCAATCCAAACGGACTTGCTGAGGGCTACGCCGACCAAAGGGTCACAGTCGTGCCCGACGTGCTCCCTGAGGTTACTTGCTCGACCTCCAACTGTCCAGCTCGACATCCTGCTGTCCAGCTCGACATCACCTCGAGCACCCCAACTAGGGCAGACTCAGTCCACTGCACTCCCAACGAGACCCCGAAAAGACCGCGTCTCTGTCCGCCCGCACTTCACGCAGAACATCCAGGGAGGGGACCACGTGCGGGTCCCCACTACGCACGTAGAACCTGGCAGTTCCTCCATTGGGCCAAACCTGCCCGGCCTAATGAAGGAACCTTGGCCCATCGCTGGGGGCTATAAATACCCTCTGTTTCCAGAGGGTCAGGTATTCATCATTCTACCCATACTTACTATTTGCTTGCTCGTGCTCTTACTTACTGTAGCATCGGAGTGTCTTGCAGGTACCCCCCCCCCCCCCCCCCCACCTCGTTCAAAACTTTCAGCTCGGAGCCAGCCGTGACGGTCCAAGTCTGATCAGGTTAGATCAAGCGTGAACGGGAACATCATTAATTTCTTGGCTTCTTCAGAGTGCCCCTCAATCTTCAAATTATTACTCATGGTGAGGAATCTCTGCAAATGATTATTGGAATCTTTATTGATCTTTCCAGTGAAGGATGTGTTCTCGAGCTGGCGGATGGTTGAAGGATGCAGTTGAAAATTTGCAACATTGACAGGTTGATTCACAATAGTCAATCGACCTGCTGGAGCATTTGCTCCTAATCCCCAATAAGTATCTCTAGTGGTAGTGGGTCTTCAGCCATTGGTTTTTTTTCTTTTCAGACTCTGAACCTGAATGATCTGATGAACCTTCTGATTTCTATCTAACTAGCCGAACTTGTCTGCGTCTTGTGTGAAAAGTTCTTTCGATTTATGCGTAAAAAGGAAATTCACCTGATGGTTTTCCTCGCATGCAAAGGTTTGGAAAAATCAATAATAACAAAAATATAAAAAAATTATAGAAAATAAATTTTAGTTGCAGAGCAACAAAATTATAATTGAACTCAAATTACTCTCAATTACTAGGCAGTCTCTGGCAACGATGCCAAAAACTTGATAGAGAAAATAACGAGTGTACTATTTTACCTTGCAGTAATAATAGGGAATTTCTCCCCGGATGTCGATCTCGAGGACTACATGCAGTACTAAGGATAATGCGTAGTTCAATTAAATAAAAGCTTTACTTTGGAATAAGGTTTTGAAATTGTCACTTAATCAACAAAAAGATAAAATGGATTTTTAATAGATATGAGGAACATGCTAGGGTAAGTGTGTGATTTGACCTTGTATTAACCTTTATTCTTGATCTCTTCAATAAGTTCATTACTTTCAACTACCGAATCTTAAGTTTGTTTTCCCCTAAGTCCTTAATGAGAAAACCTTTGGTCTTTCATTGTAATACCTAAGTCCTTAGTGAACTATGATGAAACCAAACAGTTATGTTATCAAGATTTTATCGGTGACCTATAGGGTATCTCTAGTCCTAGGTGATACCTGTTATAGTCTAATTGTTCAAAAACCTTAACAATGGCGGTCCAATCCTAATTGTTAACCGTAGATCAATCCCTATTTGTCCTATAGAAAAGGCATAAGAACATTGAACAATTAAATTAAAAATAAACTATTGTATCAATACCAAGAATTTAAAATCAATACATTTGTAAATCAGGGACACTCCCTCAGCATTGAGGGGTTTAGCCTCTCATAATACTAAAAAGAAAAGCAATAATAAAATTAGACATTACAAAAGGTGAGGATTCTCGGATCTTCAATTGCTTCAGCGCAAGAAGGAATCTCTGTCTCTAAATCTCTTCAAAACCACAATCTTTATCGTTCCTAATTTTCTTCCGTTCAAAATTCCCTTTATTCCTTGTAAAAACTCATTTAATTAGTCATTATTCATCCAGGTCGGTTGGAAGTACCTGAAACGCCCTCACAGCTTAACATATGGAAAAGTATGAAAAAAAATCATGAAATCAGCGTCATAAGTCGATACAGGTCGTGTCACCTGACACACGCACCCGTGTCGTTCTCTGTCCATTGCACCAATAACTCTCTTGCCCAGACCTTCTTACACGGACCATGTCAGCTGACACGGGCACCCGTGTCAGCCTCTGCCTGTTCTCCCAAACTTGCCTGCGGAGCATCCTCTCATGACACGGCCCGTGTCAGGCGACACGGGTGGCCGTATCAGGTACCCTATAGCTTAGTTTTTGAGCTTTCCTCAAAAACTTTGAACTCTGCACTTTTCGCACTGATTTTCCTGGTTTTATTCCTCTG
Source organism: Vicia faba (assembly GCA_948472305.1). Classification (NCBI taxonomy): domain Eukaryota; kingdom Viridiplantae; phylum Streptophyta; class Magnoliopsida; order Fabales; family Fabaceae; genus Vicia; species Vicia faba. The sequence goes on along the minus strand of CATIWC010001993.1, from coordinate 54,935 downwards.
AGCCTGAAAATATAAAATACACAACCAACACATAAAATATATAAGAATGAACTAAAATACTTGACAAATTAAAGAAACTATAACTAAAATCAACTGTAAATAAAGGTGGAAAAACCACTGATCAATAGGTACTGGGTTCGAAACCCATCAGCAGCAAATTATGTAAATCATAAATGACCTTTGATCACGGTTTAAATATATAACCATTATGGAAAGTGCCTATAGTTTATTATATAATATGTAGATTGCTTGTTTTCCATACACCTCACTTAAGAAATACAAGCTTTCAAATTGATGAAGAAGTCTATAATCTGAAAATTAAGTTATTCTTGAAAACCAACTTAAACGAACCATTGTTTTTTCCGATTGCATGCGTCTCATCATGCATTTCATGCTCATTTACATATATATTGTGGTTTATTAGTGTAACTCCTTCGATACATCGTTATCTTTGATCATAGTTAAATTTCCATAACAACAAGATATTGGATAATCTGCCTCATCATCATCACTTTTCACCATAATTTTTATAATTGTAATTTTTACGATCATTAGTGCTGATGATGAGGAAGATTATCTAATAAATTATAGTTAATGAAATTTAACTATAATCAAAGACAACGATGCATCTGAGGAGCCAAGTCATTATACCATAATTTATATGTAAAAGAACATCAAATGAATGATGAGACATATGCAATTCAAAAATAATGATTGATATAAGTTGGTTTACAAATACAATTTAATTTTTCAGATTATAGTATCTATGTCAATTTAAATGAATGTATTTTAAGTGAGAGTTAGTAAAACAAACAATCTACATAAAATATAATAAACTAAAACAACATCATACAACATAACCAAATATTATAAATTTGTAAGCAATGAAAAAGATATATTATAAATTTCTAGGATACACCTTTTATTGAAACAAATCGTGGAACGGGAATCAATTCGGAAGTTCATCTAGTTTGTGAAGCAATGGAAAAGAAATATAAGGAGGAAGAAGCTTACACAACAACTTCATACTTCTTATATTTTTTCTCATTGTATCTCAAACTAGATGAAGTTTGATGTCGTTGTTGTTTCTTCATTAACTAAAATGTGTTGTTCTTACTGAGTCTTACAAATAGCATGAAAGTTATCAACATGTGAAAACGCAAACTTAAAGTATGAAAAATATCTTGTTTATGAAGCTATGAAAAAGAAGTATAAGGTGGATGAAGTTTTCATCATAGCTTCATGCTTCTTGTACTTTTTCCATAGCTACACAAATAATATGTACCGTAGTCAAAATATGGTCTTTATTAAGATAGTGAAGACGAATCTGAACAAATGAGAAAAATTAATCAACAAAACAACATGCAACAAACGAGATAATGAGGAACTATCTAACAATAACATGTAAAAAGAAGAATACCTTAATGTATGAAGCATGAGATTCACGGCTAATAGCGAAGAAGAGAAAAAATAGGTGTTAGAGTTTCACTGTGAAAGAAACAACACTATTGTAAATAAGCGAAAATTAATTCGCTTATATATGGGTAAATTATTTCACAATAGTTCTCTACCAACCATATTGATAAGTATTTATTTATTATAAATATATCACAACGGTGGAACGTACCAACCGTAGTCATATCCCTTTAACTTTTTTATATAAAAATAAATAAAAAAGAAAAGATGTGTTTTAACATTAAAGAAATAATATATATAATGACTGCTGAGGTTCAAACCCATGAAAACTTGATGATTTTACCACAATTGACTTCTCAACCGTTGTTATATACAAAATAATTTTTAATTAAAAAATAAAAATAATATGGTAACGCCTTATTTTAGAGATGTCACCACGGTGTAGTGAAGAACCGTGGTGACCATAGCATTATTATTTACGCGTTTTGTAGTAATGTTTAAGCTCTTAAGTGTGCTTCTTAATGATAATGATAATATGTTAAAGATTTAATTGTAATACTTTATTTTTAATGTTTTTTTAATATTTTAATTCAATATTTTTTTAAAATTTTTATCTTTCTTATATAATTACTTGAATTTTTTAATTAAAATCTTTAAAGTCATTAAAAATTTGTATAATACTTTAAATGTCACAAGGTACTTTTATATTAAAATTACTTTATAAAATATTAAATTAATAAAAAAATATTCTTAGTCCAAAAATAAATTATTAAAATTTATTCTATATCTTGATCATTAATTTTTGTCAATTTAATGGTTATAAATAATAAGTAATAGTGTGGAAAGAAAAAACTATTATTTATTATTTCAAACTACTAGAGTAATAACAATTAATGATCAAGATGTAGAATCTGTTAGAATTTATTTAGATTTAATTAGATATTAATTTATATTTAGAAATATCTTTTAGATTGTTTATACCTTTGTTAGAAGATATAAATCTTATATCTTCTTATATCTTTGTAGAAGATATATTTTAGATTTAATTTGTATGTATAAATAGCCTAATGGAGTAAGTTATTCTAATTCATTGTAAATCTTTATTTTTGAAGCTATCAATAAATATTCCTTTTGTCTTTTATCTTTCTTGTGCTCCAACAATTGATATCAGAGCCCCGGTTCGAAATCCACGAGAAAAGAAGTATTGTGATTAAGAATTACAATATTCTGATTCCGAGAGTTTTGAGAAAACATTGATTTGGGAAATTCTGCGTAAATTGCATAATGTAGAAGATGAATGGAAACAGTGACGATATTCATTCCAAGCTTCCAGTATTTGATGGCAAAAACTGGAATCATTGAAAGATCCAGATGCGCACGTTATTTGGATCTCAAGATGTGTTAGAACTTGTTACTGATGGCTATAATCTGTTAGAAGCAGATGCAACAGAGGACCAGAAGATAACACATAAGGCGCCGAGGAAGAAAGATCAGAAAGCGTTCTACATCCATCAATGTGTGGATGTGAATGTGTTTGAGAAGATTGTTGATTCTGAAACAGCAAAGACTGCGTGTGACACACTAGTCAGATGTTACGGTGGTGATGCATCAGTGAAGAAGGTGAAGCTTCAGTCTCTCAGAAAGAAATATGAGAATCTCAACATGAAGGACAACGAGAAGGTTTCTGAATACATCTCTAGAGTGATTCTGATCACTAATGAGATGAAAGTTTGTGGAGAAACTCTGTCTGAACAAGTAATTATTGAGAAGATCTTGAGATCTTTAACTTCTCATCTTGATTACATTGTTGTAGCAATTGCATATTCTAAAGATATGAGCACCATGAGAGTTGAAGAGCTACAAAGTAGTCTAGAGGCGCATGAGTTGCGTATGACTGCAAGAACTTCTGAGAGGGAAGTAAAGCAGCAGGCTTTGAAGGTAACTTCTGGTAAGAAGCATCAGAAGCTGACTTAGTCAGAAGCCAGGAAGAAAACTAATGGTGGTCAAAAGTCAGAAGCTTCAAATTCTGATAGGCAGAAGAATATCCAGAAGGGAAAGGAGAAGTCTGACAAGAAGAATGTTCAGTGTTACTGTTGCAAGAACTTTGGTCACTATGCCTGAGATTGCTGGTCCAACAAATAAAGGAAGTCAGAAGAAGAAAATATAGCAAGAGGAGAGTCTGATGATAAACCTGTGCTATTGTTGGCTTCTGAACCTGATGATCTAAATTCATCAGAATGGTGGTATATGGACACAGGGTGTTCAAACCATCTTACTGAAAACAAGAAGTGGTTGGTTGATTTTGACTCTGGGAAGAGTACAAATATCAGATATGCTGATGATAAATACTTCAATGCAGAAGGTATGAGAAATGTCAGAATCATTCTAAACAATGGGAAAGCAGCATTAATCTAGAATATTTGGTATGTACTTGGCATGAAAAGCAATCTGATGAGTGTGGGACAACTGGTTGAGAAAGTTTTTTCAGTTACCATGAAGGAAAATCTTCTGAAGCTGTATGACTGTAATCAGAAGCTGATTATGGAGTCAGAACAGGGAAGGAACAAAAGTACTTCTTCTGTCAACTCTATCTCCACACCAATCAGAATCAGAATAACTCAGAAGTTCTGATTCGATCTTTCTTCCAGATGGAAATAACACTCCATATTTCAGAGTTCCCTTCACATACCTCAGAATCCTTACTGCAACTTGATAATGGGACCACTTTGGTTTGCTCATAAATCTGCTAACCATCCCAACTGCATAGCAAATATCAGGTATGTTATTACACAAATACCTTAGAGAACCAACCATCTGTTTGAAGGTTGTAGCATCTACATCCTCTCCATCAGAATCAGAATCCAACTTCTGATTCATATTTAGAAATATCTTTTAGATTGTTTATATCTTTGTTAGAAGATATAAATCTTAGATCTTCTTATATCTTTGTAGAAGATATATTTTAGATTTAATTTGTGTGTATAAATAGCCTAGTGGAGTAGGTTATTGTAATTCATTGTAAATCCTTTTTTTTTGAAGCTATCAGTAAATATTTCTTTTGTGTTTTATCTTTCTTGTGCTCCAACAATAGAATCCAACCATCTGTTCTTTTAGATTGTTTATATCTTTGTTAGAAGATATAAATCTTAGATCTTCTTATATCTTTGTAGAATATGTATTTTAGATTTAATTTGTGCGTATAAATAGTCTAGTGGAGTAAGTTATTGTAATTCATTGTAAATTCTTATTTTTGAAGCTATCAGTAAATATTTCTTTTGTCTTTTATCTTTCTTGTGCTCCAACAGAATCAAGCTAATTTACTATTGAAATAAGAATATCTTCCTTATTATTTACATAGGAGAAAATATTATTGTGGTCGTTTACATATGAGAAAGTATATTATTCAAGTCACCTCAACATACACGAGTGAGAAGCAAATGTGTTTGTCTGAGTACTAGAAAAAGAGGGATCCCAATTTTTGCTTGTAAAGGATAAAATGAATAGAATAGAATAGAAGATTAGTAAATTCCATTATCTAAATCCTTTTGGTAAAAATAACATGTAAACGATGATTCCTTTCCGTTTTCCCCTACAACTTCTTTTGCATATACTTTAAAAAGGAATTGGTATTTCTTTTTATTCCTAAATTGGCATTTTCCTTTCATGTTAAGTTTACTACTAGTAAATGTTTAATCGGCATAAGTGTATATCACGCCACCCTACAATATTGTGTTAATATTTATTTTTAATGTTTTCAAAAAATGTTAAATTTTAATGATTTTAACATTAACGATGTTAAAATACAAGTACATTAAGAGGTCGATATTAAAAGTAAAATTGTTTGGAGAGATTATTAATCTATATGAAAATTTTATTAAGGGGTTGTTCATAAACAGAATTTCTAACACTGTTGAGTTAATGTTTCTTGTATCACAACTATAAGATTTTTTGAGTGAATTTCTTCTATTTCGATCTTGTAAGAGTATTGTTAAATTATTTTTGGACCTAAGAACATGTCAATCTAATCATATAAAAAAATAATTATTTGTTTTGATAAAGAGTTGTGAATGACGGTTGAAGACATCATGAATTATGAAGATCTTTTTTCTGGGGATCTTAAATAGATGGTTCTTTCTTTAGCCATTAGAGTTGGGGGATTGAATTTGTACTCGACTGTAGAGGATGCCTGACATGCTTTTGTGGTTTCTGGGGCTCAATTTTTTCTGTTACAAGAATATATATTGAGAGATAGTGGGGTATATGGTATGAACTTCGATTTTGACAAGGTTTTAGATGGTCTTAGTGTTGTGATTATAGGTTTTGCATTAGTAGTTTTACTAGCAAATATATCATCCCTCCTAAAACACAACATGTTTTGGCAAATGCTCTTTGTAAAAATATTCAGGAAAAGAATGTAAAAGTTGATATAACCACAAGACATGAAATTTTTTTGGTTGTTTGCAAGTCGCACTTGCTTAGAACTTTCTTCTTATTATTCATATTGATGAGATAGATCAAAATATATCACTGGTGAAGTATCGTACTATCCTGAGATACCACCTTACGATTATCTTATTTTCTATTGATGCAATTTGCACAATGTTTGCCGCAATGTGTGTTTGGATACATTTGGAGAACACACGATTTTTTGTAGGGAGTTTACAGACTTCAAATGCTGATATGACATTATTGAAGATGTCCTATTTGATATCTTTCAACGAACTAGAGTACTTTTGAAGAAAGTGACGCTTGTGAATTTTTCTACTGACCCACATGATGTGAGATTGACACTTAGGTCAACATGTATTCAGGTGTACGAGTGAGTATGAAAAATACATACATGTGTTGACTTGACAAGAATTTATCCACTGGTGGGACTGAAGACTAGGAATTTTACTGTGAGACATGCAATTCTTAGAGTCAGTACAAATAAAGTGATCGAATATGAGAAAACGTGTTTTAAAAATTAATATATTTTTATACTATTTGTCTTTGACACCTTTGGTTTCCTAACAAAAAAATTTTAATCTCTTATAGAAAGTTCAAAAATTTATATCTCTTCAAAATATGTAATTTTGAAAAAAAAATTGTTATAAAAAAAATAATAGCACAACTTATTGCCAATTTGTGTTTTATTTTTATATAAATTTTTATTTATTCTTTCGTAAATAATTTCTTTGGTAAAAAAATTAAGCATTACTGTATGAAGAAAGTAAATGGTGACACATTGCGACACGATTAGAAAACGAATTGTAAACAAGTTTGAATTTGGCCACATATGATAATGGTGGTGAGTGGATAAAGAGAAACCATAGAAAAGGAAACTCAACAACATTGATTGATAATAGTGTGTTTGGAAAGTGCATTCACCAATTCAAATAGTAATTGATGAAGCCATCGTTGATTCATTAACTCCCACCCAATTTTTTGCGCTATGAATTGTGGGCCACATCATGTTTCAATGAAATTATGCTTAGGTCAAAACATATATTAGGTTTGTTTAATCTCAAATCCTACCGAATAAATCGGTTTATTCTTCTTTATCATCACACAACACAAGACATCTTTATATTCTTTTTGGTTAAAGCCAGTCATAAAAGATAAGAACTAACGTTAGTGCATGTCCTTCTTTTAGAACTATATGATGTTTATATTCCACTCAACACCATTAACTACGGAAAAATTAGTAACTAAGATTAAATTATATATTTTGAAACTACTATTAAATCAACTTTAAAGTTAGTAGCAGTAAAAAGTTGGCAAGTTAACCAAGCAAGCATTGGATTCTCAATAAAGAGTTGACTCTTTGGATAAAGGTAACTTAAGATGAAAATATAAATTCTAAGAATGTGAGATTTGCATATATTCTTATTCTACGGTGGCCAGTCACACACACGAATGCAATGATATTGTTGTTGGTGTTTATAAGGAGACATGAGCACCGTAGGTCACGGTCAAACCATTAGTATAGTATGTGCTAATTAGTTGGTTCATATGAAAAATGATTATTAAACCTTTCAAATCTCTTTAACTGCAAGGAAAATGCTTGTGTGAAGTAAACATTCATATGTACACCACTAGAAACATCATTTTGAGGATTCTATAAATATCATTGTGTCATTTACATTCATCTATCCACTTATAATCAAGTTTTTTGGTATGTAATGACATAACTCTTCTTTGAGCATTATTCTTCGCATTTCTAATGGTGCTCACTCTCAACTGAAAATTTAACATTTATAAATTTTAAAATGTAAACTCTAAACGCACTCAAAGTATAATCAATTATGTGTGTTTTAGGTTTTGTCTAGTATAGAAGTTAACTTCCGAAGTTAATATAGAAATGAATTTTTGAATTTTTTCTGATAGACATAGTTTATTTGATTTTGTTTATTATGTCTTCTGATTTGACTTCTTTGATTATGATTTTTTTATCAAAGATAAAATGTCTGACAAGTAAAAAAGATTGAAATATGGTAGAGAGGTCCAACATACATAATTGATGCCACTTCATTTGATACATATGCACCATCTTCTCGATTTATGTGTCTCCGACATCGTCTATCTAGAAGCATGTCTCCTTTATTGTCCCAACATCCCTAGAAGTCCAACCTACTGAATATATTAGTGTCTATCCTATTTTTTTAGGAAACCCCTCACTACTTTAACAATTATGCATATTTTATATAAATAACTTAAAATATAAGTTTTATTAAAATATGTCAAATTTATAATAAACGGGAGGAAAAATTGTTGTCCTGGAGGTTAGTTCGAAACTTAGTGTGTATTAAGAGCGTCCTAAAATTAACTTCCAAATCTAGAATTTAACTTTCAAACTTACACTTCTATCAATCATTTGGCAAAATAGGAATGAGTATTAGACGTTTGGAAGTTAACTTCCAAATTAACATCAATAACATTTTCGAGTTTCATAAGGTTGGCTCTTTACCACTAAGCGTGAAAACTGTTGGTGCACAAGATAAAAGATGTGTGTGTATGTAAGTGTGTGAGAGAGACAGAGAGAAAGAAAGAAAGAAAGAAAAGAGGCTACAACAAATTTGTTGAGGAAGAAAGATTCTATATTCATAACTTACTCTTTACTATATTCGATACAAAACCCTAGTTACAAACTTGTTTAAATACACAAAATAAACTGTCACGTAGGCACAAACAAAAGTATGCTTAATAGCTAAGCTAACAACATAAACTAGGATCCCAAAATATAAACATACTTCTAGAACGCAACATCAGAAGCTTCTGCTTCTGATTAACACAAATACTACTAAATATGAATTACTTCTAACATCACCCCTTAATTCATATTCAACTAACTAAATTCTACAACACCAATTTCATCCCTCAAAAGGATAAATTGTACAGTCTTGGCAGCTTTCGTCAGAATATATGCAACTTGCTTACGCGTGCTACGGTGTGCAACTTCTAACACTCCATTCTGAACTTGACTTCTCAGAAAATAGAACTTCGTGTCAATGTGCTTGCTTCTTCCATGCAGCACTAGGTTCTTGGTGAGGCTTTTAGCCGATTTGTTGTCAATCATCAACTTCAAAGGTTTGCTCACCTTAACCTTCAGATCCTACAACAAATTCATTAGCCAAACAGCTTGACATGCAGACAAAGCACCTGCAATGTATTCAGCTTCACAAGTTGAAAGCGCAACCATAGTGTAAGTTCTCTAGTTTTAGGATTGACATTAATTTTAATAAAATAAATATAGCAGCAATGTGTTAAATAAGATGTGATTACTTGCTATAAAGAATAGGTTGAGCAAGAAGTCCTAATTTATGAAAAATATGTTGAGTTGAAATATTTCAACATCTGGAGTAACATGTTAGATAAGATGTCATATGCATGGTCATACGACATCGTGTCTGATCTGAGTTGAACAATTGGATTTTGTTATGATTTAATAGATGCAGAATATTCTGGAAATATTATGCGGTCATATAAGACGCTGATTTAAAGGTCTAGAAGAATCAAGAAGAATATTTACTTTCTAAATAAGGAGACTTTTTAGGAAAGATTTGATTGAAGACCTATTTTGTAGCAGAATCTTCTGAGGATTTGTAACAGCTGATATGTTGTGATTTGAAGCCTAAATCCAGTTGAAAGATAGGTTATAAATAGAAGCATTGTAACCTAGAAGCACTACACCATATAAGGGAATAAACATCGCTTTTTTTTCCATTGACAAAGCTTTAAAGTGCTGCATATTCCTGAGTTGTTGTAAGTAAAGATAATGTTTTTTGTCAATGTAAAAGTGCTGCTTAATGTAGCATTTAGGCATCGCTTTATTCCATTTAGACAGTGTTTTTAAAAGCGATGTGTAATGTATATTTTAGTTCACTTTTTTCTATTATAGGAAGCGCTTTCTTTAAAAGCGCTCTTTAAAGTCCCTTTAAGGCAACACTTTTTACTTTAGAAGCACTTTCTAATGCACCCCTTTAGGTAGTGCTTTCTTTAAAAGCGCTTTCTATTCTCCATTATAGGCAGCGCTTTTTTGTTTAAAGCGCTGTCTAATGTTCACGATTTTTTTAAATTTATATAAGTTATATTTTAAGCGCTCTCTACAAATAATCACTTAAAATAAACGTTGTCTTTCAAATTTGCACCAAATTTCATAAACTTGTAGCTTCAATCTAATAAATATGCACCAGATTTCATAAACTTGCAACTTCAATCTAATAAATATGCACCAAATTTATATATTTATATATACAACTTTAATCCAATAATTTATATATACATAAGTTTGATACAACTTGAAAACACACACACACACACACACACACACACACACACACACACACACACACACACACACACACACACACACACACACACACACACACACACACACACACACACACACACACACACACACACACACACACACACACACACACACACACACACACACACACACACACACACACACACACACACACACACACACACACACACACACACACACACACACACACACACACACACACACACACACACACACACACACACACACACACACACACACACACACACACACACACACATATATATATATATATATCTTCTAGAGTTGCTATCTTCTCTACTATCTTATCTAAAAACAACAACAATGAAGAATCCTAAATGAACTTGTTATATCTATATCTTCTACATATGCACCTACCTGACACAAAATCAACAAAGACATATCAGAACCAAGCTATATAACACTTAAATTTTATAACTATAATTTAACACAAACTAATGTAACAAAAACAAATCAAGAATACATTATAACACACCATTAAAAATTACCCAATTCATACCATGATACAAACAAAATTTTATTTGAATTTAACTCTAATACCATCATAACTAACCTTCCACATAACAACAACAATATTGCAACACAATGTACCATACTAATGACGATATAGTATCTCATCAAAACTCAAACTTATATATACTCAAAATTCTCATCAATGAAAGTGTCACAATATCTTATAAAATTCTCAACTCAATAATGTATTGACACCAATCCTTCTTAATTTCGTCTAATTGATCTCTTTAGTAAGTAGAAGACTTGAATTCATCAAAGTACTGCATAATATAATATAATATAATTTAGTTAAAACTAATTAATTAGATGAAATGTGTTAAATATTAAAATAAATCATAAGTTAGACATCCATACCATGGTTGGAATCTCTATTTGATTCAAAAGAATAATTTATTTCATAAACCTCAACATGAAATAACTGCAATCTATACCATTACGTTGGCAAGGACACTACACATGGAAAAAAATGAATATATATATATATATATATATATATATATATATATATATATATATATATATATATATATATATATATAAGGATATATAGTTTAACTTGTTTTATCAAGTAGAATCACTAATATAATAAAAATTGTAAAAATATATTTGCACTTTGATCCATGTAATATTGTTTGCTTTACTCTTTGGTACTCGAGTATCTCTTTGTGATCAAAAAATTTATATAACTCTAACAAAATATAAACGAATATTTAGAATAATCTCACATAAATAAATATACAAACGAATATTTAGAATAATCTAACTTACTTATCAACCGTCTTCTTCATATCTGGGTATTTTGTCCAACCACCTTCTAACGAATCCAGATAATATACAAATTCTCTTATAGGATTAATCACAACCAACAATCAGTGTCCACTGTAAGATTAAAAAAGGTTTGATGAAAACTTTCTACACAATGTCAAAACACGAAAAATTATAATAGATGAAGTTAGAATGAAAATCTAACTCATTGCCAGTATTAAATGGTAAAAAAACAACTTTTTTGTATCTTTGTTGGCCATAAATGCATGGAAAAAAATACTCTTTGACTTCATCTAATATTTGATCGATTAATTGTAAGTTGATATTGTTGGGTGATAAGAAACAAAATCTTTGTTCCAATTGATGCGGGCACATCAAGTTGTCATACATGAACCTTAAATAAAAATGTCATTAACATTAAGACTATTCATTGAAATGAGTAAATAAATTGTTCAATTAATTAAATAAAGTTGATCAGAGTATATCTGATGTATGTATCAATAACACTGATGCCTAATTTTGAATGTCCAAAAACTTGATCCATATCCTCTTTACTAATTGTTTCGTAATAGAAAAAAACAAAAATACTTTCTTCCATAGGTATATTACGAGTACCTCCGTAAGTCAAATATAACATTCCTATTAATATCTGAAGGCATGACCTATACCGAGAAGTGGGCTTTTTTTAGCCGCAGTCTTCGCAACATCCTTTTTTTGTGTGGACATGTTACCAATTTCAGGATTTTTACTCATACTGACTTGTTGCATCTCTTTTACATATTTTCAAAACAAATATTTTGTATGCATTCTCAACGACACGAGAATCATTACAAGTTTGCCGAACTTAGGAATTTTTAAAATATTTTCGAAACTTACACATTTACAAAGCATTTTTGTTGTACCCCAAAATTTTCCCTCTCACTTATCAATAATTTGCTCACAAGATCTCCTTGGGCTCAAGACTGCACTAGGGTTTGATCAACTCAAGACACCTCCTTGAGCACTAATGACCAAAATTAGGGTTTGAGACTGCATAGGGATCTTGTAACTTCTAATTTCCCATATGACTTTCATGGATCATTATGGACCCCCAAGATTACTCATGTCAAGTTTCAAACCTTGGATTACATTTTTAATCAGTCAATTGAGCAGTTGACCTAAAAATCAATTGTATTGGGGAAAAAGTCAACCATGGCCAATTTACAGTCAAACTTCATAATTTTTTATCCACATCAATATTTTAAACTCATATGTATCATTTGATCAATTTTGTACCACAACTCCTCAAGAAATTTGATCAAATCTCCAAAAGGGCAAAATGGTTAAAATTAGGGTTTTGATTGGGAAATGGCAATTTCTGGTTTTTGACCTAGCAAATGGTCAATTGGTTTAAGGCATGATATCAAGGGTACAATTGCATCATTTTAACCTAATGACATGGTTCAAAATATTGCAAGTCCATTGGATTGACAGATGAATTTTGCAGTCAACTGATCAAAAGTCAACTGTATACTGAAAAGTCAAACTTTGACTTTTTGGTCAAATTCAAGTGCCAAAGATCACAATTCATCAAAACATATAAAAATATGAAACTTATTCATCAAGAAATTAAAAAGTCAAGATTTCATTTTGAAAAGTCAAAATTTCTAAACTTAGAAATTTTTCTAAGTGTTGGAAATTTCATGTTTTTTCATAACTTTAAGCCAAATTTTCACCATGATGCAAGATGATTCAAGAGAAACTTCCAACATGAAAGTTGTAGATCTCCATGAAATATACAACTTTTCTTTACACAACTCCTTCCAAAAATTCTTGGATCTCAAGTTATAATTTTATGAACATGTGGTGATGAAACTAAACACTTAGTGAAATTTTGCCCTAATTTGGTCAGGATTTTGACCCAACTTCATGGCCTTTTTCCATATATTTCCAAGGGGAATATTCAAAATCAATTCAAATATGGGTTATATATCATATTTCAAGCTTTCCAAAATGTCCAAGAACTCCTTGAGATCATTCATGAGTACGGAGAATCGAAGAGATGAAGTTAGGGTTTTGTCACTTGAATTACAAGCCATTTTTGATGAACACATGAACCAAATCCATGCTAGACTGCATAATATTTGCTTTGCAGGCCTCAAACTTGTTTGTCACTTCATAATTAAATGTTTACACAGATTTTAGAGCTTTGATCAAAGTAATTGAGCTATTATCCAAGTTGCATTTCCATTAATGGCACAAAGTTAACATTGTCATTCTTGTAAAGCAAGCTTTTTGCATAAATTTTATTCTTGAGCCTCTAACTTGTTCCCTCTGATTACACTCCATCCACAAAGTTAGAAGCAAGCTTGTTTAAAGCATAACTACTCTATCTTAGCAAGTACAAGGCATGGAAACTTGTTTTGTCAAAAAAATCACATGTTTAACTTAAACATGTAAATTTGAATTCTGATCAACTAGAGCACTCCAAACTTGTTGCTTATAAATAAAGTCACTATTTGTGAGCTAAAGGACGAGCTTAAGCACCCTGAAATACACCAAAACTCTCTCAAATCATAAATTGCCCAAAAACTCCATTGTTGCACAGTTTCTGACCTTGAACATCAAACTCACATTTCCCTCGTGTGTTTCTTGGCCTTTTAGTTTCTAAAGCTTCCTTACATCAAGTGTAACCTATCCCTGTCCCTGTTTCATTACTGTAACATCATTTACCATATCCTCCATAACCAAAAACAGAGCATTGCACATTGACTTCTCTAAGTCATTTCAGCCACTCACAACTCAAGCAAACCATTGCATTAGCTTCCTAAGACCTCAAGGAAGTTAACCTGATCATCACCATCGCTTGAAACAAGCTCAAACTCCAAACATGATTTCCAGTTTTGAGGTAATTTTTCTCAACTTATAACTCTTCATACATGCATCATCAATAGTTTATTTGTGAACAAAACATGTATATATCATTGCCCTAAAGCTAACCATGTCCATAGTTTCCATTAATTTTACTTGAGCTTAGAGAATTTTGAAACTGAAATTTCTAAAACTTTTAGGATTCAGATTAGGGCCATTAAAATTCATGCTTATTGTTGTACCCTAAAATTTTCCCTTCCATTTTTCACTCAAGATGTTATCCCAGGGTTTCTCAAATACTCAATTTGGCTCAAAAGTTGATCAAACAGATTCTCTTCCTAGGCAACAAGTCAGCAATTAGGGTTTTGCCCTTCTCAAAGGAAATTGAGTCGCCAAGGTTTCAAATAAGTCACCATGTCTCCTCAAAGTTGTTTAAGTCAGTTTTCAAACCTCGCATTGCAAGTTTGCCCAATCCATGGCCCAGATAACTGAAAACAACTACATTGACTTGAAAATCGCTCTTGTACGAGAACAAATTCAAACGATCGTAACTTCTTTATTATTCAATATTTTTGAGCGATTTTCCTTGCGTTTGATTCTTCTTGATTCCCTCTCAAATTTACCTTCACATATCAAGAGCTGATTACGCGCAGAAGATCACCAAAATTCAAATGCGTTAGAAGTCGTATCATGAATTTTGACCTAATTTCAAACAACAGTCGTCTGATCTCTAAGAATTGTGATTTTTTTTCCAAATTACAAAACCTTGAGACGTTTATTTCTGGACATGGTCATATGTGATGCCGTTCATGGGTTTATCTACAAAGAGTTGAAGGAAAATTGGGCTTGGAAGATTTTAAAGCTATTGAGTCATTGCAAGGCATTTGTGATTTTAAATTTTTCTTAACCACAATTTCCTGAAGATTGATGTTGTTCTTAGGAGCATGCTATGTTTGGATAAGATATAAAGATTAAGACTATCATTTTAAACAATCATGATTGTGGATTCAATTAATCAATTGGGTTTGAGCTCTTAAACATTTATTTTGTTTAAGAGTGCAAAATACATGATTTATCCTATCATATTGTGTTTGCTTAAAATGCAAGTTAGCAAGCAAGATTTTTATCCAAAGTATTCAATCAAAGCTTGCAAGTTTTTGTACAACAAATTCTACTACACCAAATTTTATTCAACTGTTTGATTATTTTTCACATTACAAATGAATTTACAATTTATTTACAAAGAATCTCAAGATTACAAAGAGAATTTCTTATTTGCTTCTTCGGGTCTTCATCTTCATCTTCAAATGATCAATCCAATCTTCGTTGGCATCCAAGTCTTGCTTGCCATTCATGAAATAAATCAAAAGAAAAGAAGATATAATTAGCATATAATAATGAAGATAAACAAGGGCGTTTCAAACAAATCTTCTCATAATTCATCACTAGGGTTTGCTTTTAGGAATCAGAATTTTTTGGTCTATCATCATCTCTCTCCCCAATTGCAAATCACAAAAAAGATCATCTTTCTTGGTTCACAAAAAAGGGAAATAAAGCTACAAGGCAAGCAAATACAAACAGGCTGCATAGCATACAAACTGCCCAAAATTGCAACAAAAGCAACAGGCTGCAAACAGTAGCTGTCAAATAGCATACAGTAAGTAAGTTGTCCAATACAGCATGAACCTGCGACAAAAACACAAAACAACAAAGCTACTGCAGCACAACAAACAGCAATCCAAACTGCAGCAGGAAAAGCAGAACAGACATTGCAGAAGCAAAGTCAATGCAATAAACAAGAGCTGTGAACAGTAGGCAGCAACACATGTATAAGACAACAACAAGTAAAATAATGCAAGCTAATGGCTAAAACCCAAGACATCATCATTTTCCTAAATTATCACAAACCCTTCAGAATGTATTAAGTCAGATACAACTTTTGTTTCATAGAAAAAGTGAAAGAGGAAAGAAGTAGGGTTATGAGGATATCACCTAGGCCATATAACCAGTCCCAAAATTGTGCAAAATTGATGTGCACATAACAAACAAGCTGGTAGCCTTGCAAAGCAAACTAACCTGCAAAAACAAAACATGCCAAAGTTCTGCTCCACATACTGTCAAGCCTGCATTACAGTCCAAAACCTGCCTAAACTTGCACCAAAATTGACATAGTTTAATCTGCACTCTAAAGCCCAAAGCTAGAAAACCAAAATTGTTCAAATTCACAAGATTTTCCCTCCTATTTTCACCCTGATCTGGTTATAAGAATAACCACTGTTTTATAAAAGAGAATGAGATTTTGGATGAAAAAAAGAGAACCAGTAAATATCGCAAATCAAAAAGCCAGAGAACCAAAAAAATATCACAAATAAAAAAACCAGAACCAACAAAAACCAGAGGATATCACAAACCAAAAAGCCAAAATAAAACTAGAGAGATCACTGTAAAACCAAAAGCCAAGAAACCAGAACAAAAAAAAAGACCAAGAGAGAATACCTCCATCAAACCCACTGATTTCTTTTACAAACACAAAATACAACATCACCAAATACCATCACTAAAAAACCCTGTCTCATTCATAATAAGAGACGAAACAACACAAATCAGCCAACAAAAGTTTACAATATCACCAAATTCCATCACCAAATATTTTCACCAAATATCACCACCAAAAACCCACAGTGAACCAATAACTCATAAAAATAGCAAGAAAGCCAAACCCTAATCCTCATCGTTATCCTACCCAGAAATCATTTCAACATATTCAGAAGAAGAGAAAAAACTCAGATAAATACCAGAAGAACAAATTTTAGAAAGGTTGGAAGCTCACGGATTTGGAGAACACGGTCTTTGTTCTCCCTTTTTCTTTACGTTTTGCTTTCCATTTTGCATCCTTCATCATAAA
This sequence comes from Vicia faba, assembly GCA_948472305.1. Lineage (NCBI taxonomy): Eukaryota > Viridiplantae > Streptophyta > Magnoliopsida > Fabales > Fabaceae > Vicia > Vicia faba. The sequence continues at coordinate 37,653 of CATIWC010001993.1, read as the reverse complement.
TCATTATTTTTTTGCTACATCTTTGACTTAGAGTTCCGTCCACCCCTCTTTAGATCTAGAGTTTTAGATTTAGAATCTGCAAAAATTAACTTCAGATTAGTAATTAGAGATAGGAGACAATCAAAGTCATGTAAGAAAAGTAGTGATTGGAGTCACGCTACCGCCGTCACCGACGTAAGGCGATTTTCGGTGCAGCCAAGCTGCCTTCTCCGGTGAAGGTCTCCAACAAGAGAGAAGAGAGAGCATCGTGTGAGGAGGGTATGAGGAGAGAGAAAGAAATGAGAGTTATGAGGTTTTTGTTTGTTTCATTTAATTATTTTTGTTTTTCTGTTAATTACACCCTGATGCCCAATCCGGTGGTGACACTTGTCACCACCCCTTTAATCATCCTGAGAAATCCCGTGTATGCATTCCCATGCTAATGGATTATGTACCCTCATCATCCCTCCATCTGATTCCATCTCATCACCAATCATTACTCTTTATCACCTTACAAGAGCACGCCCATGGTGCACCTCCAGGAGACTGCTGCACCTGATTAGCCAGAGCTTTGGGCTTCTCCCTTTATTTGGGTCAACCAGATTTATTTTTGCACCCCCAGATTTGCTCCAATGCAGGCCCATTTCTAAAATTTTCCCTTATATCCTTTATTTATTTGATTTTTGTTTTATATTTCAGTATATATTTAGAATTGCAAATATGTTAATATTTGTTTTGAATAATTATTAACTTTAAAATAATTTTTGTTTGACATTATTAATTAAATCATTAATTAATTTTATCAAATGAAAAGAGTTTTAACTTAAATAATTATTTAACGGTTTGGACTTGTATCGTGTGATTTAAATGTTTATTTCTTATTATCACCCCCATTCATTAATTTGTACCCCCATTCCAGAAGCTTTGTAATAGCGTAGAATTTCAATTTCCGCATTTTACTGTTTTACTTATTATTGTATAGTAATTAGGCGTGTATGGCAAGATTTAAAATCAATCGCTAGATAACCTAATTTCAAAGACAAAATAACTTGAATCAAACACACTTTTTCACACGCGTACCTCTAGGGTAACCTTGCTTGTTGCCTCGGAAACACAGTCGTGTCCCTCGAATATGGGACGTTTTAGCAATGACCCTTCGATAAAAAAAGATCTTAGTCTCTCGATGACCCTCGACGTTGCCTTCGATAAAACGATCTAGTCACTTACGAAAATTGCTAAAGTGTCTCATAAGTTGCTTTCGATGACTGTAAAATTGACCCGCGCCTGTCCCTTCACATCCAACGATGGGGCTTCTTACCAAATCAATGGTAAGGTAGCAATGTCTAAAGGAGGAAGAAAAGAACAGTTAAGACCTTTCGAGTAGATAGATTTGCTCCTAGTTACTCGCTTGCTCACGACAAAAACATTTCATACCAATGCTTTCATCTTAAAACATTTTCAAAAGACAAAACATTTTGTATACGTTCTTATAGAGACGAGAACCATTGCAAAAACATCTTTTCAAAACCACTTTAAAAAAAAACATTCCACAAACACATCTTTGAACTATTTTTTCGAAATAAAACTTTGTACGCGTTCTTATAGAAACGAGAACCATTACAAAGATATTTTCAAAATACTTTCAAAGCCCACATCACAAGCACACTGTCAAAGCAAAAGTAAGTGGTCTAGCAAGTAACTAAGAGCCCGTAGATAAACTACGGATGAAAAGGGTGCTAATACCTTCCCTCTTCATAATCTACCCCCCGAACCCGAAATAATCTCGAAGGGTCTTTCATGTGCTTGAGATGATTTTAGGGTCCTTGAGATAATGTCAAAGGGTGAGTATTTATTTAGAATAATATATAAAAATATACTGTCCTCTTTTGTAAGGCATCAAAAATCAATAAAAAAATGTCTTTTATTTCCTTAGTTAATTTTTATTGTCTTATTAATTTTTAAAATATTAGAGGTTTCATAGTTTTCTTAGGATTCTTATTTTGAACTTATCAATTCAGTGCTCTAATCCCTTCAAATTTAACACGTTATTTCAACTTCAATCACATACATTATCCTTCCTACACCATCTACTCACAGGTTACCACTCTATGTTCAATCCTCTATCAATATATCTCATACACATCAATATTCCCTCGTACACATCTTACCAAAAATGTCTTCAAGAATTGTCTAAAGTAAAAGAAAAATACATCAACAATAAAAAGAAGAAAGGAGGGAAAAAGAACCCCCCGTATCCTTAATAAGGGGAAGATAGAACTAAAAATAAGGGGGTGGAGGATCATAGGAGACATACATGGTCACCCTCTTCGATGGCGAACAAGCCTCCATGATAACGATTTTCTCATCGTTTGAAGAGGAAACCCCCCCTTTTGTTCGGAAATGAAGGATTTGTCTGTCAAAAGACTAATATGGTCCAATGTCGAAATTCTTGAGCACAACGAAAGGGGAAACCGTTGTATTTTTGTTTATGAGAAAATAATGGAACAAAAAGAAATCACCACCACTGTGGCCATCGTCAAAGGGTGTGACTATAACAGTTAAATATATAGTACTTTTTATTAAGCATGTATATGTATCTGCAGAATTCGACTGAGTCAAAGAAACATGTATTCGATAGAGTTGAAATTAGTGAGTAGGAGTTGAATCTACATGTATTCCACAGTAAGTCGAATACAACAAGTAGTAGTTGAAGTCGTGTGTATTCAATATATAGTCGAATACAGTTTGTATTAAGTCGAAGTTAGAAAGTCAAATGCATGTTGTAATAAGTCGAAGGGAGTTATTTTGAGAACTACTTGATAGGCAAGTAATCTCATAATAAATAGAAAGAGTATTTGTACTTGTAAAATAATTCAATACATTCTTCTTCTTTTCTCTTAAAACCTATCTTCTTCCTTCTCTTTTCTCTTTTGAATTATCTCTTTATCTCTTCAAATATTTGTGTGGTAGAATCCTCTTGCAACCAAAGTTTAGTTGAATCACTCAAGTGAATAGTGAAGAACAAGGATCTTTAATCAATCAAGAAAGTGATTAAATCTTGTTTTATCAAAATCGATTCCAACATCTAGTATCTAGAGCACTGGTTGTGATTCCTGGGAAGTATAGAGCAATGACTTGTCATCTAAACAAGCATTTTCCAGTAAATCTTCCCATCCTGAATGGGAAGAATTATAATAATTGGTGTAAGAAGATGAAGGTTGTCTTCTGCTATCAAGACATTTGGGATCTTGTGAAGAATGAGGTAACACTAATTGTCGATAATGCCACTGATGAAAAAAGGATGAACATAAAGATTTGAAGAAGAAAGATTATAAATATCTCTTTATAATCCATCAATGTGTTGATCCTGAAAATTTAAAGAAAGTTGGTAATGTAGATTCATCGAAGGAAGCATGAGACATCTTAGAGAAATATTTTGGAGGTACTGAGAAGGTGAAAGAAATGAGGTTTCAAACTCATAAAATAACGTATGAGTTGCTTAAGATGGAAGAAAGTGAAAATGTGATTGATTTATTCACTAGGGTAACAAGACTGGTGAATCAAATCAAAATGTATGGAGAAATGTTGACATCAAGATCAATAGTTGCAAAGACCTTGAGGTCATTACTTCTAAAAGAAGAATTTTAAGGGACACTTGAATCTCATGAACAAAGAATGGATAAAAGATAACCTTCAGAGGAAGGACTCGCCTCCAATTAATAAGGTCCCCATAGGTTGAGGGACTCACCCCCAAGCTGAGGGAATCGAATCCCATTAATAAAGTTACCTTCAGTTGAGGGACTCGCCTCCCAAACGAAAGGGCCATGCCCCATGCCACGAGATAGTGCTAGAAAGAAGCCTTAAAACATTTTGCTATTTATAAGTCCTCGTGCTTGAGGGTCTATGTAGTGTTATATTAGTGAGAGTCCCAAATAGTGGCGACTCTAGGGTCCCATCCTGGCATCATATCATCCAAGATATAACCTTACAGAACATAGGGGATCAACCTTAGGGCAGGTGACATGTATATGAAAATTATCACCCCTTAGTCATATGAGAAAGAGTCATACCATGACTCCCTAAAAGGTAGGTAGTCAATAATGTTTCCTAGTCGAGGGAGAGTTATTACTGTCTCTAAGGGTTTCCTAAATCCTAGGCCTAAAAGGCCTCTATAAATATTTCTCCCCTAACAGAAGAAAGGGGGACCAAATAATAACTTGCGCATAATACCCAAAGTACAACACTTATACACAAAACTCTCACCTCACATGATTAGGTCCTCTAAAAATATAGTAACATCCCCATATAGGGCTTCTCGCCACCGTGGGAAAATACTAACCACCTAAAATTGTTATAAACCTGTTAGATCCATGGTTTTGGATTGGCAGCAATTTTGCTAAAACATGGTTCATGACACATGTTGAACCAGATGTCATAACATCTTGATTAAACTGAAACAACAAAGTGTGAAGGTTGCATTGAAGACAAATATTCTGGCAGATGTTATGACATGCTGAACCAGAACATTGGTACATGCTATTTTAGATCTTGACAGATTTGATTTGATTTTGTGATATTTCTTTTGGATATATCTCAATAATTTTCACAGGTCAAGAAGATTTAATCTAGAATAAGTGATCTAATCTCCAACTATACATAAGTTTCTAAAGTTGGATGTTCAGACAATTTAGGAGACTTGGTATTTTTTTCCCAAGATTTAAGGAGATTTTTCTGCAAAATTGGTGTAGCCCTCAGCTTGTGGATAAACAAATATTTGGGTTAAGATTTTGAAGCCCATGGAATAATGAGGTGTATTTGAAGAGAAGCCTAGACCTAATGTAATTTAACTTCCACAATTGTAAAATTAGGGGAAGTCTAAAGTCTTAGGTTTTGAGAGTCTCTTGTGTTTTTGTAAGTCACCCACGTATCTTTTGATACAGTGCGGTAGATTTTTTGTTACTTGACTGTTTGTTAAGCTATTGTTCTTGGTTGGAGCTTTTAAGAAAAACTAAGTATTGTTCTCACTCATGAGATTTTAAGCAAAGAGTTGAGTATTTTAGTATTGGAAGTGTAATCTTCTGGTTCTGATTCTAGTCACTAGGACTGTGACTGTATTTTATCATTGAGGTGATTGGTAGGAAGCGAGAGGGGGATCTCATATCTAGATGGTTATTTCTAGGTAGATGTTGCACAAGGTAGTGATTAGGAAATAAGTTATAAATTGGGACTGTTTAGGCTTTAAACTAATACTATCATAGTGAATTTCCTTCCTAGCTTGGTATCCCCAAGATTAGGTGATGTTGCATGAAACTGGGTTAACAATTAGCTGTGTTATTTATCATTCTGCAATTTATCCTTCTGAATATTTTATAGTTTGATGTTATTATTCTTTATCATGAATAAATGTCGTAACATATGTCTTGACATTCTGTTCTGATTTTGAGTCATCAGTATTAACATGTGTTGCAAGTGCCAAAATTTCAATTGGCATCAGAGCAGACACCCTGGTCTGTTTATTGGGTGAGCTTCTAGGAGAATTTTTTTGGTACTATATGTTATTTTTGGAAGGATAGAATGATAGCATTATGGAAATCAATGGAAAGCAAAACTTGGTAAGTTTGTCAGGATGCGAGATAGAATGAAGGAGTATGAGTTAGCTCTTTGTAACTATGAAATTGTCTATATCATAATCAATGGAATTGATAAGCATTTCTTCAGACTCAATATCACTTATATTATGGCCAAAGATACTTGGGAAATTCTCAAGTCTACTCATTATGTCACATCTAAGTGTTTTGGGAGAAAATAGTTCAGAAGAAAGGTTGGTCAAGAAGAAGTTACTCAGGTCTCTACCCAAGAGATTTGACATGGAAGTGACAACCATTGAAGAAGAACGGGAGCATGGTTTTTGTTTACAACTCTGTAAGAGCTTGTATCCTAGTTATAATGAAGGGTTTCTTATTGCTATTATGTTCCTTGGAAGGCAATCTAAGCAGGTTTTGAGAAGATTGGACAAAATATTTATTCCAAATGTCTATAACATCGGCACTAACATCAGCAAGAATTATGATGCTCAAGCAAGAGCTGGAATTGAAGTAAAAGTCAATCAATGTCAAAGCATTCAATAAAATGAGTATGAAGGCTCTGGACTTCTTTTTAGATGAGAAGAATCTACTTATCTCAGAATCCATCTGAAAGGGCTTTCTATGTCTTGGTCTGATGATGGAAGTTATCATGTCAAGACATGAAGGTGAACTTCCAGTAGACTCTTGTATGAAGAATTAACTCATGATGTGATGACTGCTTCTTACAAATAATTATTCACGAAAAGTGAAGAATGCTGTCAACAAGGAATAAATTAGAAGGTAACTACTTCTTACCTACTGTCTATATAGGAAAGATACTTGTATACCATCTATGACCTGCAGAATGAGGTATTTTCATTGACATGCAAACTTGATATAATGACCAAGCCTGTGAGAAAGATGAACAATAGTTCAAAGTTGCTAGAGGAGTTTCTTCAATTATTGGGAAGATGGTTGGAAGTCTAAAAGGGACAGGGTTTTCAAGCTATAACAATCATAGGGAAACTCAAATGACAAAAGGCAAGTTGAGTCAAGGATTGACATCTAAATGTCTCAAAACTGTGCCAGACATCAAAATTCTCAAGCTAAAGGTAGATACTTGCATTAAAGATGTCACTTTTATGGTAAAGTTAGTTATAACAGGCTCTTTGTATCTTTTGTATGGCTATCCCAAAAGTCCACCTCAGCAGTGGCTAAGATTAAAGGGAGGTGATATTTGCCTTATTTCTCATACATTTATTAGAACATCAACTAAGAAGACTGGTATTTTTACTTTGGTTGTTCTAGAAACTTGACTAGAGTAAAAGTGATTCTGATGGACTTTAAGTCTCACTCTATCAACTTTTAATTTTGGTGATGGTGCCAAAAGGTTTGAAGGTAAAATTCATCAAGGAAGGGTGGTTTGATACTATTGAAAGGAAGATAAAGTTATGATGAGGAAGATTAAGTCCAAGAACAGTTTCTATTTGTGGATACGACAAGTATCTAATTGTTTATCCTCATGCTTGATGTTCAAGGAAGATGAAGTCAAGATGTCACACCAGCAGTTGCGACATCAGACAGTTTCTAATGTTCTAGAACTTCTTTTTATCCATATGGTAAAGGAAGTCTTAGTGCATAAAGGCATGTATATGGTCTTCTTTGGTGATTTTTGGAGTGAAGTTATAGTCAAAGTCTAATGAAGATATTATTAATGGATGATGATTCTGTTTGAGAAATAATCTTGTCCCCTGGATCAAAAATAAGTTAATCCTGGTTTATCTTTAAGGTTAGGTACAATACTGAAGGAAGATGTTATTCTCAATTGAGTTGGTTGCTAAAAGAGTACAATGTCAAATAGGATGCCATGACATTATAATGTGACAAGCTATTGAAATCAATGTATTCAAGGATTTTATTCTGCTTGCATGACAAAGTCATTGGTACAAATAAACATTGTGTCAGAGGTCTTATTACAAGCAAAAATAGTTACTCATATGCTTGTTTTGTCTAAGAAGCTCTAGGAAGTATATTACTAAAACTTGAGGTGCAAGTTAGTTTAAGAATTTTAGGGAAGATTCGGGAATATGCACTACTAAAGAGTTCTGGTAGTTTATGCGTGGAAAATTTTCCCACAATATTTCTATTCCATCTAGTGATGCGTGTAATTTCAGGTGAACCAGTTTTCAGTGACATGGAGAATGTTATTTCAAATGTTGTAACATTTTTCCTTCAGTCAAATCTTGGAAAGAGAGAATATAGAAAAAGAGAGTGTCTCTCTCCTATGGTAAATGGTGGACTGGTGATAAGGATAAGTGCACTTCCTTCTAAAACTCTCTCATTGACTAGATTTAGTTACAAACAAGGTAACTTTTATCTTTTAATAATTTGTCGTTACAAGCAAGATTATTCTCAGATACTACATCTCTCTCATCACAAAATGTGTTTCAACATGAGCAAATCTTCCAAAAATGCTGATTCTAAGAAGTTTCACTTGTTAGAAGCCAAGATGGATAAGAATATTGATCTAAAGAAGGCTGAATCCAATGTTGAAACATATGTTGGAACATCTACTAGATCATCTAGAACAGGGAAGAAGTCTATAACAAAGATGAAGACTTTCAATAAAAATCATGTTCACCTACATGATTTAGACTCAGATGCTGATGAAGACTGGGTTAATTTCATTGACCCAGGAGGAAGATTTGGATAATTGTTGTTTGCTATATATATATATATATATATATATATATATATATATATATATATATATATATATATATATATATATATATATATATATATATATATATATATATATATATATATATATATATATATATATATATATATATATATATATATACATAAAAAGTGTGGATCATAGTTTTTATTGCATCTGTTTGTTTTCAGTAGAGTTGTTTGTTTCCATTTATTTTATTTTCATCATTTTTTGTTTGTTTCCTTAGCTTTGGTTACCTTGTTTCTGTTTGTTTTGATAAGTCTGTTTGGGTCTCTTAGTTTAGTTTTAACTTTGTTTGTGTTTCCAGTTTCAGTTTTTATTTATTCTATATTTTTGTCAATTTTTGGCTAAAAAAAGGGAGTAAAATGTGTGTGCCAGTGTGTTCTAATGGTATATCTCATGTTTTGACATGTTGATTAACATTTTGATGTCTAGTGGTGTTGTCTGCTATATGCAACTATTTAGGGAGAGCATGATTGTCTGTCATGTGTGTCTTGTGTTTCTACTACTACTTCTGATGTGGTTGTGTGCAGGATGTCTTTCTAGATGTTCTAAACATCATGTATGTTGTGTCGTATGTTGGGTTTATAGTAGTCTAGGATTATGGTATTCTGAGTTATGTATGATGCTTCTGTTGCATGTTTTTCTAATGTGTTGAACTCTGATAGCTCAAGGTTGAGTTCAAGTTAGTCTTCTTGTGCTTCGGAAAAAGTTTCTCTTTCCTATGGAAAAAGTTTCTTCTTCCTCTGGTAATTTAGATTTTCCCTTTGAGGGGGGATGATTAGTTCTCCTTGACAAGAATTATTTCCTTGTGATAGGGGGATATTCTTTGATAGATCTGAAACAACATGTTATCTATGATACATTTTATTTTTGTTTTTTGTACAAAGTTTACATGTTTGCATGTAGCTTGTGTTTTCTTAATGTGGTTTTATTCCTCTCTCCGGTTTAATTCTACTAAGGTTGTTTTAGTCAAAATTTTCCAAAGGGGAAGATTGTTAGATCCATGGTTTTAGGATTGGCAGCAATTTTGCTAAAACGTGGTTCATGACATATGCTTAGCAATATGTCATAACATCTTGATAAAAATGATACAACAAAGTGTAAAGGTTTCATTGAAGACATATGTTCTGACAGATGTTGTGACATGCTGAACTAAGACATAAGTACAAGCTGTTTTAAATCTTGACAGATTTGATTTGATTTTGTGATATTTCTTTTGGATATATCTCAATAATTTTTGCATGTCAAGAAAATTTAATCTGGAGCAAGGATTTAATCTCTAGATGTACATAGCTTTATAAAATTAGATGTTGAGACAATTTAGGAAACTTTATGTTTTGTTCCGAGATTTAAGGAGATTTTTCTGCATAATTTGTGGAGCCCTCAGCTTGTGGATCAAGAAATATTTGGGTGAATATTTTGAAGCCCATGGACTATTGAGGTGTATTTAAATATAAGCCTAGACCTAATGTAATTTAACTTTCACGATTGTAAAATTAGGGGAAGTCTAAAGTCTTAAGTTTTGAGAGTCTCTTGTGTTTTTGTAAGTCACCCACATATCTTTTGATACAGTGCGATAGATTGTTTATTACTTGACTATTTGTCAAGCTATTGTTCTTGGTTGAAGCTTTTAAGCAAAACTAAGTATTGTTCTCACTCATGAGCTTTTAAGCAAAGACTTGAGTATTTTAATATTGGAAGTGTAATCTTCTAGTTTTGATTCTAGTCACTAGGACTGTGACTGTATTTTATCATTGAGGTGATTGGTAGGAAGCGAGAGGGGGATCTCATATCTAGATGGTGATTTTTAGGTAGAAGTTGTACAAGGTAGTGATTAAGTGAGAAGTTGTAAACTAGAACTGTTTAGGCTTTAAACTAATACTATCATAGTCAATTTCCTTCCTAGATTGGTAGCCCCCAGAGTAGGTGATATTGCATCAAATTGGATTAACAATCAATTATGTTATTTATCATTATGCAATTTATCCTTTTGCATATTTTACAGTTTGATGTTATTGTTCTGTATCAGGAACATATGTCATAACATCTGTCTTGACATTGTGTTATGATGTTGAGTCATCAGTATTAACATGTTTTGCAAGTGCCAAAATTTCAAAACCTACTAAGACCTCTAAGTATCTCATAACCATGTAGGGATATCATGTACACCTATACTTTTTGACCAGTACAAGGTCCTTTGATTCAGGGAGAGTCAAAGTCCACCATAGTGTTCGGTATTTATTGTAAAATATTCTTTGACTCAAGGAGATTCAAAGTCCACCATAGGTTTGGTGTTTATGTTAGAAAGTTGTAAGAGAGTTCTTGGTGTGAGACTTGAACAATGATCTAACATAATGGAAAATCCTTCAAGGTGTGAAGGGACTAGATATACCCTTGGTTAATAAGGAGAACTAGTATAATTCCTCGTGTTCATTTATTTTCCAGCACTTTAATTTGCTACACTTTATATTTCTCAGTACATATCTTTTTCATATCCAAAGAAAATTAAGAACATAGTGTAAAAACTATAAAAAAAAGGCAACCTTAATTCATCCCTCTCTTAGGTTTCATCTTATAGTTACAGAGCTTACTGATTCTTGATATGATTGAATTGCATTGAAACATGTGGATTTAGTATATTAAATCCCTTTAGATGATGATTGATTTTTATAGTCGAGATTGCACTGGAATTTTGCATAGTCGACATTGGACCAACATTGAGCTTACTGTCAAAAATTGCACTGACACATGTGGATTTGGTAGATTAAATCACTTTAGTTGATGATTGATTTTTTATAGTCGAGATTGCACCGACACTTTGTATGGTCAATCTTGCACCAACATTGTGCATGATCGAGATTGCACATATCTCTTAATACGGTCGAGATTTCACTAGAAATTTGAATGGTCGATATTGCACCAACACTTTGTATGGTGGCAGTTACCTTTTATATGGTTGAGATTGCACTGACACTTTCTAAGGACGAAATTTCACCGAGACTTTACATGACAAAAATTGCACTGACACATGTAGATTTAGTAGATTAAATCCCTTTAGATGATGATTGATTTTTTATAATTGAGATTGCACCAAAACTTTATATGGTGGAGATTGCACTGACATTTTATATGGTGAAGATTTTATTGTCACTTAATATGGTCGATATTGCACCAACATTTTGCACGGTCGAGATTGCACTGACCCTTTATATGGTCGAGGTTACACTGACACTTTATATGGTCGAGATTGCACCGATACTTTGTATGTTCGATATTGCATTGACACTTTTATACTTGAGATTGCATTGACATTTCCTATGGTTGAGATTGCACTAAGTTGTTTTATGAAAATTATAATAGGTGTCTTATCTTGATTTTGTTTATTTTAAAAGTGATCGTCATTCCATCGATTGTAGGATATTCAAAAAATCAAACTTGAAGATTTATAGTGCTAACTTGATAGTCTCTTAAACCATGGCTATACTTAAAGTTTATGTCAGATTAAATATTGTTCTTGTTCCAACTATTAAGACTTAATTGTAAATTAGTGAGGCCTATTGTTGACTTAACTCACATCCTTTATTTTCATTTTATTAAGGGTGGTGTTCACTACATCCCATGTAGTGATCAGACACCCTATAAAAACCCAAAATTACTCGTACGCATCGTCTAAATATTGTAATACATACACATATATTATACAACAAATCACTTCATTAGAGATGCCTTCCATTTTTTCAAAAAATATGATCGAATTCTAATATTTGCATATATCCTATTGGAATCCGAATTTCATTCTATGTATACACCCTAATTAGGATAAAACAAATATAACAACTCTATTGCATTTAACCTAATGTAGCATAACTATAACTTATCTAAGAAATGCATGCATATAAAAAGGTAAGGAAATGAGAAACTTATCAAATGTGAGAGATGGATGATCTTGAATTTAATGAAGTGAAGTAGAAGTTAAAAGATGTGTTAAACTTGAATGTTGTGGAGTATAAGTTGTGAGAAAAATTGAAAAATGTTGAAACAAGAGTAAACACTAGTCTCTTTTCATTTGTGTGCAAATTTAAAGAAATGAAAGCGTCTGAATTTTAAAATTCGGACAAACCTTTTAACCTTGATTTTGAGTGGTTTTGAAATTGAATTTGAAAAAATCCTAAATTTTAAGGACATTTTTTTAAAAAAAAAATTCAGTTAAATCTACAGAATGTAATGAACAATTTTTGTTGAATGTTGTGACATTTGAATTGCCGAAGAGATAATTAGAGAGGAAGACTTGGTTGGACACACCCCCAAATATTTTGTGTTGGGCACACACATAACTTCTTACAAAAATTAAAATAAAAAAAATCTCATCATATATATTATTTAATATTATTTTAAAATTTTGCTTTTTAATATATTTATTTATGTGAGTGTGCTTATATATAAAATATTTGAGTTTGTGTCCAAGTTAGCATTTCTCTAAAATTAGATTAGAGTTTTTTTTAATATATACTAAAAAATAATAAAATATCAATAATAAAAAAAGTGGACTAAAAAATATTATAAAGAAAGATTTAAATCATTAAAAAAAAAAGAATTTAAGGCAACATGAAAAAAAAAATAGAATTAAAAATAGAGAAAAGATAACGAATGAAAAATGAGTGGAAGAAGATGTTATGTTATTGTTATGTGGCGGGCAATGGGAAGAAGTGATGAGATGAAATGGCGAAGCTACTATTCCTACCGTTATGTCTTCCAACTCCCAACCTTTCATTCAAACTCAAACTCAAACTCAAACCCCAACAATTCTGCGTTCGCTGCTGCGATCCTAACGATGAAGCCACCAACAAGAGGCTATCAAAGCAGTCTTCATGGGAAACCAAGGATTCCGAGGGAAGAGATTATCTCTACAGACTCGGCAAAGAAGCTGATAACATGAACATCGCCGTTGGTCAGCGTGCCGGAATCATCGACCATCTTTTCGTCGGTCATTTTCTCGGCAAAGACTCTGATATTGTCTTTGATTATCGTCAGAAAGTTACTAGATCCTTTCAATATCTTCAAGGAGATTATTACATTGCGCCTCTTTTTATGGACAAAGTTGCATGCCACATTGTCAAGAATTACATTTCTCATACTCTCACAGCTAAAGTTCCTTTAATTCTAGGTATACTTTATAATCTCAACACCAACTTAATCTCTCATACAAAAGTTTATGACTTGACTTTTTTTTTCCAATCTGTTGCAGGTATTTGGGGAGGTAAAGGGCAAGGGAAAACTTTTCAAACAGAACTTATATTTCGGGCTATGGGACTTGAACCAGTAATTATGTCTGCAGGGGAACTAGAATCAGAAAATGCAGGTAAGGTGTTTCATGACTTATCATGATTTCTTTTTAATCTTTAAGTTTGATTTGCATGTGTTTACTTATTCGGTTTCCGTAACTGATAGAAATGTATCATCTTACGAATTTCTGTTAATAGGAGAGCCGGGAAGATTGATTCGTGAGCGTTATAGAACTGCATCTCGAGTGGTCCAGAATCAAGTTAGGAGTTTTAAATTTTTCAGTATGTCTTGATTTTTATGTTAATATGTTACCTTATGTGATTAGTTACACATTTTAGCCTTTGGATAAAATAATTGAACATTATGATATATCTTCTTCACTTTACATTCCCTATGTTGTATGCAGAAAATAAAATAGTGCTGATGTGAACCGTTTTGAAGATGGTAGTATTGTCTGATAAAAGTCAGATGATTGCGCATGCGTAGATTTTGGAAACTAAGTTTTGTATATATCTTCTACTAGTCCTAGATGACAGACTCAATGGCAGATTTTTTTCTACTTCTCCTTGTCAATTTCATTAGTTCACAAAACAAGAAACTAAAAACAGAGTAAAGGGTTAAATGAAGGATGCAGAAACTTTTCATCTTCTATTTATAGAGCTTCTAAGACACAAATGAAATATGTTACACACAAATGAAATATGTTCTTTTGAATCGAATGTTGAGAAGCAACTAACATGAATAGACGTTAGTATTATCTTTACTTGTCAAAATTTGTGCAATTTCTGCAAGTGTACGACAGTTTAGTACAAAGATATTTAAAGAACTTCCCTTGAAATGATTATACAATAGGCGTACAGCCAAGATTTCTCTCTTTTTTTGCCTTTCATTTGAAGTTATCACATGCGTTGCTCAAGGCTTTCTTTTCTAAAATCGACTTCTCTTAATGTATTAGGAATTTTCCTCAACAAGACTTAGCCTTGAAATGTTTTATCAAATATATCCCATTATACAACTCCATTGTCCTCAGAGAATTCTGATGGGCGATGTAGAAGGACATTGCGCCGACATTATTAGCTGAATTAGAGTTAGAGTAGACAATGTTACCCTTGTAATTTTCATCAACTCATGGACCGTTTAGATTTATCAAAATGTGGGGTGTTAAGGCATCAAACATCTTCAAAGTTGAAACTCAACAATAACACACTAGTTTATATTCATTATAAGTAGAATTCAATTTACAAAGAAAGGAAAACCTAACGTCTTATTCTGCATATTTGACTGGTCTATTCTGTGTAAAAAAACACTAAACGAAGATATACTGAAGGTTGATGTATCAAATGCTCACATTCTTCTGTGGATGAAAAGTTTTAAATTGTGTATATCCAGTTTACCTCTAGAACAATACTTATTAGTCGAATTATGGTACTGCATTTCGTTAATCTGCTGAAGCAGTCTAGATTTGTTTTCCTGATACAGGGAAAAATGAGCTGTTTAATGATCAATGACATCGATGCTGGCCTTGGTAGATTCGGTAAGTTAACATCTGGTTAGACCAAAGAAAATGATTTTTTTGTAATTTTTATTTCATATCCTCTCTGTTATAAAAACAGAGGTAAGACTGCGTACATCCGACCTCCCTAGAGCCCATAAAATGGGAGCCTCGTGCACTGGGTTACCCCTTTTACGTTGTGAAGTGTGTGTACGTATGGACATGCGCGTTACAATGCATCTCCTAGTGTTTCAGTTATTTAGTCAACTCTTACTGAATATACTTTTCCTGTTTTGATTCAGGGTTTACTCAAATGACAGTCAACAACCAAATTGTTGTTGGGACTCTTATGAATCTATGTGACAATCCTAACAGAGTTAGTGTTGGTCAAGATTGGCGAGAATCAGATGTCACAAACAGAATTCCGATTATTGTAACAGGGAATGATCTTTCAACTATTTATGCTCCATTGATACGTGATGGAAGGATGGATAAATTTTACTGGTAAATTGTCATCTGTCTTATTCTAGGATATTATACTTGTCATTCATGAACTTTAATTAGGCTAGTTTTTTCCAGGTGTGTAGTTGAATATTTACATAGTACTGTGGAATGAACTTTCATGATCTATGCGATTGTGATTGAAAAAACTATTTTTTAGCATGATTACCACTTCTATAACATTGCTAATGTAATAATGACTGTGAGAGTCTGAAGTATCAGATTTTATGATATTAGCTAACTATGTCACTCTTCCCTAACACGTTGTCTGTAAATGTGGCACAGGCAGCCTAACCGTGAAGATATACTGAATATTGTTCAAAGGATGTATGAGAAAGATGGCATATCTAGGGATGAAGTTGAAAAAATTGTGAACACTTTTCCTAATCAAGGTACTTATCCGTTTGTCATGTAGGTCCAGAAAAGCTATATTTATCTTAAATAACTTATTTTAAAGCTTAAACATACAATCAAAAATATTTCTAATGTGAATTCCAAAATATAAACAAACACGCTCTTATTTTGATACTGGCAGCATTGGACTTTTATGGAGCTCTAAGATCGCGTACATATGACAAATCTATTTTAAAGGTATGCACATACCTGAGTTTATATTAATATCTTATCGATCTATCTGACTTTTCATTTCATATGTAAAAAATCTAGTTTTCGTTTACTGTTTATGTTTGGTTAAATATTAACAGTAGTTTTTTATGACCAAAGACATAGGTTACCAAAAAGAAGAAAAGGAATAATGTAGTTAAAATCGAGTTAAAAGTGTTTGGTAACCTATGTCAAAATGTACGACATCCAAGAGTCACATATTTCTGTATCAATCTTTTTGGATGTGACTCTTGGATGTCGTACATTTTACATTACAGAAATCTTCCGCCCCAAAGATTTTGCTACTAATGAGTTAAAAATTTGTGGTGAACTTCAGTGGATTGATGATATTGGAGGCGCTGAAAATTTTGCATCCAATTTTCTCAAAAGAAAAAAGGACAAGAATCTTCCTGTATTTATTCCTCCAGAGGTAAATAGTCAGCCTTTTTTCCCTGTTCTGTTCTTATTATGTGTCCTGTTGTAGTAGGCTAACTGATAGCATTTAGCTGTTTCCAGTTGACCAATATTGATGAAATTTTGATTCAGCTTATTTGTAAGTAAATAAAAATTGTTTGTAAGACGAACATGAAATTATAAGATCTAAATATAGACACACAAAAATAGGGTTATGGACTTTATATTGTAGTTTTATTCAAACTGATTCGACCGATTTAATTATATTTAAATAATAAATGAGATAAAATTTTGAACAATTATTGATCTTATCATACAAGCATGGTCTTTGTTAGTAGTTTTCCATTAGATAGATAGATAAATAGAAGATGATTAATCTAGTCTTTCCGTAACAGTGTCATAATACCGACTCTCATGTTAATTCTTTTGGCCAACACATAAAGTTCTTAACTCATACTTCTGATCTCTGGACATTTAATACACGAGAAATTAGTCTTTCAAGATTTGAAAATGTTTTGGGAGGAAAAACATACGTGATCATGTATGTACGACTGTCACTTTTTTTCTTCTTCTTTTCCCTTTGTCTTAAAGAGTTCCATTTCTATTTTTCAATTGATTTGGCTTACGTGAAAATAATACACTGCTATTGTATTTGGTCGGATAGCAAACAACCGAAGCTCTACTTGAGTCAGGTTATTCACTACTCAAAGAACAAGAGTTGATAATGGAAACTAAACTTTCAAAGGAGTACATGAAGAACATAGAAGATTAATATCTAGGATGTTGCTTCTCTGGTGCAACTTCTCATGAATTATGACTGTGAAGTTGCTACCTCCCAAAAGGTCTACTTTCAAACAGGGTGCTTCTCTTTATCATTTTCTCATTTATTTTTATGTGTATAAATCTGGATATAACCTATTTTAGATGCTGAAATGTGTGAAGAACAGTAGTGTAATGATATCTGGACTGTACAAATAAATGAAAATAATTTTGGTCATCCTCTTCCCTGCTTGAAAATTTTATTTATCAGTAAAAATATGGTTGAATTACCTCCACATGCTTGACTTCAAAAGAAGTTGAAGTGAAGTTATGTCATCAAAAATTTGGCCATTTACACCTGAAAGGTATGGAGAAAGTTTTGTCAAAGAGGTATTCCTAAACTTAAAATTGAGGAAAGCAAAATCTATGGTGAGTGTCAAATAGGGAAGCAAACCAAGATGTCACATCTAAAGTTGCATCATCAAATTACTTTCAAGGGGTTAGAAATTCTTCATATGGCGTTAATGGAATCTATGCAGGTTGACATTTTTAGTAGAAAGAGATATGTCGGTATGGTTGTTGATGATTTTTCGAAATTTGCTTGGATGAACTTTATCAAAGAAAAATCAAATGACACTGAAGTCTTAAAGGATTTATAGCAATTACAGATAGGGAGAAATGCAACAGATTCTCTATCTTTCCTCCATGTTGCTATGGTTAAAACAGTCAAAGGGTGGAACAAAAGATCTCTGCAAAGGGAGTGATTATATATGTGGACTATTGAAAATGGTTGTCTGCTTGTATGCTAACTATTGTCTTGAAGCTCTTGAAGTATGAGTTAAGGGGGAGTATTCTGATATTGGATATTGTGAAAATTTCAGACAAGATGACTGGCCATTGTTGTGATTGAGAAAAACAAAAATTGTTCTGTGTGGTTTATATGTGAGGCTGTTATTTATCTCCTACTGCTGATGCTTTTGATATTTTTTTCTACTGCCGTGCTTCTGATTTGTGTGTTTGATGTATTTTCAAACCTATGTGGTTATGTTGTCATCTGGATTGTGATGCTTATATGCAAGGGTTATTTCGTTGTTTTAGTCAAAATTTGTCAAAGGGGGAGATTGTTAATTCTCTGTTTTTGTGATTGACATTAATTTTGATAAAACTAATTTGGCAGCAACATGTTAAAAGAGATGTTTCAACTTGCATTTTCAACATGTCAAATGCGAGGCTCTAATTAGAAAAGTAGGACATTTGGTCTGTTACAGTTTTTACAACTTGGTTTTATTTTGTTTAAATATAGATTACTTGATATTATGGGAATATTAAGTAATTCTATGTGGCGTCCGAGATGAAAGAATCAGATATTCTTTTTGACTGCAACATCTTGATCAAGATGTTCTATCATGCAGAAAAACATGTTGAATAAGATGTCCTATCTAGAATCATTCGACATCGTGACTGGTACAACTGGACATTTGAATTCTTTTAGTTTGTTACAGATACAGAATATTCTGGAAATATTATGCTATCCTATTATGTTATCCTCCACAAATCTAAAAATATTATCACTTATTTTATTCATTCACTGATTTAAACATCAGAATATTTTACATGTAACACTCTTCATCATTCTTCCAAACTAAAGAACAACTTTCAAGGAGATTTCAACGTTGTCATATCGATTTTCCATTCACCGTTGAAAATTTTGATCTGAATAAGATCAACAAGTAATATGTTGAAGTAAAATATCTTGCCAACCAAATAAATAACAATGTGATAAAAGGAATATATAATCTTATTTTATCATAATTTTTTGTATTTTATGAAATGTTTAATAAAAGTTGAGTTTTATCCATTATTAGTGAAAGTATCATCCAATCAATATGTTAGTTTTTTCGGAAAAGAAAAAGACTTTTTTGAAATGTTTTTATAAACAAAATAAAACCATTAATATATATAAATAAAAATAAAAGATAAATAAAACTAGCAAAAACTAAAAGGAAAAAGGTTTGACGTATGAATGGTTAAAGTCTAACCTTTCCATATAAAAAATGGTGTGATTTATGTATGGTTTGGTTTATCTCCCACCGTTCTACATTAAAAAAATTGTTTAGTATAATTATTTATAGATCACATGTCACTTTGGAGGTTTATTAGAAATAATAATGCCACGTTTCAGTTTTCAATTAGATGTTGTAGTTTTTCAATTTAAGATCACATATTTTTTTTATAAGCAAGATTCACTGATTTTAACAGCGTAATCCTCCCTTTCCAACCTTCAAGGCGAGCATGCAGCTTAACTATCACCGGTTTCCAAGTAGAAATTCTTCTCAGATTTTCTCCTATCGAAATCCCATGAAACAAAAAAGATTTGTCCTCTATCCTGCAACACAGAAAACTAGCAGTCGGCGAAAGAAAATGGAAACTATAGTTAACTCCTATTAATCTACTCTTGTGGAAGTTTACTGTGAGACTTGAAACCATTTCAAAACCTCTTAAAATAACTTTAAGAGTCCACACCTGATTCTGATTGCAGTCCTCTACCAATAATGTATCGCCCGCGAATTGAAATATCCTTGGGGTGAACTATTTGGAGTTAAATCAAGTAATTACGAATTATTTTGATGAGTCAGTGCATATTCTTATATCAGAAGATCTCTGTTAAATAAGTAGGACAACTCTTAGAAGGTGAAATTCAGATGGTTACAATGTTTTCAGCACCACATGTTGATCGTGAAGTTGTTAGTTTTTTATTACCATTGTGTGTGTTGTCAATGTTATGGGTAATGGTGGAGTGGTGAATTACTATGAATTTTGTTGTTGGAATCATGTAAGTGATTGTTGAATATTGTTGATGTTGTTGGGGTGTTTGTGAATTGCGAGTCAGAGTCTGAACTCGAAGATATGAGTAGATTTGTGAAAAAGATTGGTGCCTTGGTGTTTTGGAAAACGGAATTTTTGGCAAATTAATGTGTCTCTCGAGTTATAAGAAGAACGAGGTTTTGGAAATGTGTTGGAATAGGTTTTGTACACAGAAAAACATGGAAAACTGCTTTTGTATAGTAAGCCATTGATTGGCATTAGAGTGCAATTTATTGCACAGTTAAAAGTTCATGAAAAACTACTTTTGTACAAGGTGAAATCGATTGCAATACCGGTGCAATCGACTGCTCAATGCTAAACAACAGTTTTGTAAAAACTTGAAAAATTCATAACTTGAGTTCTGGACGTCCAGTTCGAGTTTCGTTCAAAGCGTTAGGAAGCTAATGTAATAAATTTTGTTTCAAAAAGGGTTCCAGTACCTAGAATTGATTTAATTGGTATGAGGTGATGTTTGATGAGAGGTGTAGATTATGGTTTGAGGAGACAAGGAGCTTTTTAGTTTAACTGAGTATTGTCGCGGTTTGGATGGGACGAAGTCAAGTATGATATGTTGTTAATGAATGGATTAAGGGAATGAGATGTTTGGTATTGGGGAGGATGAGAAATTATTGGAGAAGTGTGTGGAGATGCAGCTTATGTCAATTAAGAATGATTAGAGTGACGATAGCTTTTGAGGACAAGAGAAATAATAGTAGAGGAAAAGTAAATTTGAGAGAGATTAGAATTAGGTTTGTGATGGAAAACTATCGACACGTGTCGGGGATAATTTGAAGAGTTTCTATCACCAATCGGATGTGGGGATGATATTATTGAGATTATGATAGAATAAGATTGGAAAGTGAAAATATATGGATCTTCGATGTGGTGATATTTAAAAGAAAAATAAGGGTTTATGAATGTTGTTAAAATCCTCTAGATGGATAAAGACTTCCATTGGAACAAAATGATTTCACTACTATAAATAACGCTTGTAACGTCGGTCGCGAAATACGTTTTACCTTAGCAACCCATGCGAGATTACTAAGGGCGACATGAAAAGTTGTCACTTGTCACCTTGGTGATTTAAAAACTGAGGAGGAAAAGTGGCACTGGTCACAAGTTCGATCCCTAGAAACAACATTTTTTGGATTTTTAAAACTGCGCTACTTTTTACCTCGATTTTTAACAGTAACCGAGAGGTAAAGTCCTATTTACAAAATTTTAATTTTAACTTATTTTTTTTAACGTTTTAATCTGCAAAGCACTTTTTTTGGACAAAATCTATAACTTTCTCATCATCAAGAACAACACCTATAACAACAAAAACAAAACAAAATCAATGGAATCCTTAAATATTAAATCTCACAACAAAAACAATAACAGCAACAAAATCCATGGAATCTTTAAATATTACATCTCAACAACAACAACAACAATTAAACAAAATCAATAGAATACTTAACCATTAAATCTCAACAACAAAAATAATACAACGACAATAATAACAAAATCCATGGAATCTTTAAACAATATATCTCAACAACAACGACAAATAAACAAAATCAATATAATTGTTAAGCACTAAATTTCTACTACAACAACAACAACAATATTAAACATTTTACTTGATACTGTTAGAGATAAGTCTCAGACTTCTTCAATCAAAAGTGACACCACAATGAGATAAAAACAAAACTATCTTTTCATCTCTAATAGATACAACTACAACTAACATTAAACAATTTTAATAAAGAATTACTAGATAAAATATTACATTAAGAAACTAGCCTTGAAAGATTTTCCTGTTTTTGCTTTCATTATCATTGTTTTCAATATGTTAAGTTTAAATTTAAATTTTAGCACTTTGCATCCAAGATGAATAGTTATGACATTCACGTTTTGATTGACTAGTGAGAGTTTCACGCAGATCACTAATTTTTCATGTAGATTGATGAGTTGACAATGTCTTGACCATTGTTACTTTATAAATGAGCGGTAAAGATTTGTTACTTAATCTTTTTCATCAAATTGGTCATAAATAAAAAAATAAATAAAATAAAAAATGCTAATTTACCCCTCGGTTTTTAGCAAAACCGAGGTAATAGATTATTAAAAAAATTTAAAAAAAATTACAAGGTAATATTGGTCATGGGTTTGATCCCCACCCAACAATTGATTTTTTTTTTTAATTTTCAAAACTGCGCTACTTTTTACCTTGGATTTTAATAAAAACCGAGGGGTAAAGTCATGTTAAAAATTTAAAAAAATAAAAAAGTGATAAATGTAGTTGCTGGGATTCAAAGACGCATCATCTAAATACATTTTTCCTCAATTTCCAACAAAACCGAGGGAATTTATATTATTTAAAATAAAAATTTTAAAATGTGACGCATCTATGGTTTACACTTCAGATTTTTATTGGGTGAGGTGAAATGTTCCGTCATGAAATGTTTTATTTGTTGTAGTGTTGTAACGTATTTGGTACATTAGCATTTCCTAGGTGGGGAAATACTTAACATTTGTGTGATGCTAAGTGAGAGTGAAGTAGACTGTGTAGCGTGTTGAGCGATGATGTCTCATCAACGAGATCGAATGAGAAGGAAGTTGTAGAAGTATGTGTGAACCTCCAGGGAGACTATTGGGCCATGGTGCTTTAGATTATTTTGAGCACAAGTAATTAAGAAATGCTATTATAGTTTATTAATGATGGTTTATGCCTTATCATGGTGGTCAGATACCTATTTGACAAATTGAGGAACTGATCACCCTTAATCTCTTGTTGATAGTATACTGGATCGTGTTAGATGAGATAGACTTATCTTGCCAGCTTGATAGTGTGTAAAGTGATAGACGTTCTAACGAGAGGATAGTCGTTCACCATTTCGCATGAACCTAATGGAAGAGTGTCTAAGAAAGAGATGGGACTTAGTGAACAATTCAGAGACCTAAGCGTGTATGCGAGCTAACATCGTAGAGTGGAAGGTTAAGAGTACCAGAAATGAACAATGATTTTCTGGTAGATATTAAAGAGATTCAAAAGCTAAATGTAATCTTGTAAATCTGATAGTAGATGAAAATAAAAATGAGAGACAATGACTTTAAGGTAAATAATCAGAGGGACGTAGCTGAAGCGTCATGTGGCACAAGTTTGTTGTGTGGTGTGACTTGCTAGAAGTCAATGGTTAAACATTGAAAGACCGAGGGGATGGTGCAGACTGTTAGAACAAAGTTTGAATCCACTACCCTAAGTTTAAGTTTTGATGATAACAAAATGAAAAGATATATTAAGTATGTGATTCGTGTAAGAACTATTTGCTACCTAAAATATTACTTTCTGTTTTGCAGAAACTCTGATAGGCATCAGCAAGAGTACATCATAATCTGCATCAGAATATTGAATATCAACATCAGAAGATGCTATATCAGATACCAAGATCAGAAGAACAACTCACGCTTATGCTGAAGCTTGATGAACAGAACTGCGCTCAACACTCTGAACTCTGATAAAGACAACAACAGTTCATCAGCACTTAAGCAGCGTCAGAATGAGCCAAAGCCAGAACATGCTTTAGTAGCAACAACACTGTGCATTCAAGACGAGTTATTACCAACGACATCATTCCAGACAAGATCTGCTTAATAAGGAAAGATTGTTATTGGCATTGAATCAAGATTATTGCTCCAACGTTCACCAATCTCAATGCTATATAAACAAGTCAATGAAGATTTAATTGGCTAATGCTCTACATCAATTCACACGCCCAAAAGCTAATCATCATCTTCCTTCTCTCAGTTTTCTAAAAGCTCCAAAATTCCTTACTCAATTATTTTAGCAATCTAGTTTCCATAAGCTTAAGTTGTGTAGTATCACAGTTGTGATAAACAGTTTTGTAGAAAACATTCACACACCTAGATTTCAATTCTTTGTAAGAAAGTGATTCCTTGACAAACCGGTTTGTGGTTTGCATCAAGAAGGCTTTAGCAGTTGTTAAAGCAAATTGTAATATTCAGTTGAATATAGTGGATTAAGACCTCGTTGGAGAGAGGCGAAATCACCTTGACGGGTGGACTGGAGTAGTTTGAGATCAAACGAACCAGGATAAAAATATCGTGTTCATTGCATTGATTTTCAGTTTTACAATTCAACCCCCCTTCTTGTGTTTTTCACTTCTTCAATTGGCATCAAAGCGCCTGGTTCTAAGCTAAAACACTTAACCGTGTCAGTACAAGATCCAGCGTCAGAAAAACACAGTGGCAGGAACTTATTCACACACCAGCAATGACAACAATGAAGACAAAGACAGATTCAGCGGCAAACCTCCAGTCTTTGATGGAGAAAATTTTGATTACTGGAAAGACAGAATTGAAAGCTTCTTTCTGGCACATGATGCTGATCTGTGGGACATGGTGACAGATGGATACACGCACCCTGTGAATGCAAGCGGTCAGAAGATTGATAGGAAAGCAATGTCTGACCAACAAAAGCGTGACTTCAAATATCACCACAAGGCCAGAACCATCCTTCTCAGCGCCATCTCTTATGCTGAATATGAAAAGATCTCCAACAGAGACACAGCAAAGAACATGTTTTACTCACTCAGAATGACGCATGAGGGCAACGTTCAGGTCAAAGAAACTAAAGCTCTTGCGCTCATTCAGAAGTATGAGGCATTCAAAATGGAAGAAAGTGAATCCATTGAAACAATGTTCTCAAGATTCCAGATTCTGGTAGCTGGTCTCAAGGTTCTGGACAAAGGTTACTCTACTGCTGATCACGTCAAGAAAATCATCAGAAGCTTACTAAAGCAGTGGAGGCCAATGGTTACAGCTCTGAAGCTAGCAAAAGATCTCAACAAAATTTCTCTGGAGGAACTTATCAGCTCCCTCAGAAGTCATGAGATAGAGCTAGAAGCTGATGAACCCCAGAAGCAAGGTAAGCCTTTAGCATTAAAATCTAACAAAAAATCTGAGTCTAAAGTTTTGCAGGCAGTTGAAGAAACATTTGATGGATCCTCATCAGAAGAAGACGAACTCTCCCTCCTCTCCAGAAGAGTGAATCAACTGTGGAAGTAGAGGCAAAGGAAGTTCAAGAATCCCAGAAGATCTGATCAGAACGAGTCTTCTTCCAGATACAGAAGGACAAATTCTTCCTCTGGATACAGAAGATCTGAAGGCTCCTCAGGAAGCAGAAAGCCAAACACCAAGGACATCATCTGCTATGAGTGCAATGAGCAAGGACACTACAAGAGTGACTGCCCAAAGCTTCAGAGGGAAAATCCAAAAAAGAAGTTTGGAAGAGAAAAGAAGAAAAGTCTCATGGCGACATGGGATGACTCTGACTCGTCTGAAGCTGACTCGGAATCAGATGATGAGAGAGCAAACATAGCTCTCATGGCCAACATTTCAGAAGATAGTGAAGCTTCTGAATCAGACTCAGAATCAGATACTGAAGAGGTATTTCCTGACTTTGCAGTTAATTTTACCAAGGATGAACTTGCTGAAAGCCTTAATGAAATTCTGGAAAGGTACCAGCAGATTAGAGTTAAATTCAGAAACCTGAAAAGGAATCTTGAATCTGACTCTGATAAGACTGAGAGTCTTAAATTGGAGAATTCTGAGCTGAGAAATAAAATTTCAAAATTAGAAAATACTTTACAAAACTCTCAGAAGGAACCAATTTCTGAAACTCCCAGCAACGCTGATGAGATCATCAAGGAGTATGATCACAGTTTCCAGAAGTTCCTTGCTAAAAGCATAGATAGAAGCAAAATGACTTCAATGATCTATAGAGTTAGCAAAAACGGCAGGAAGGGAATAGGATACCAAGGTAAGGTTCCTACACCAAAGAATGTCATGGATTTAACCATTAAACACACTCCTCTGAACTCACATTTTATGTATGGTCACACACATGATATTAAATACACTAGCAGTAAGTATTCTGTGAAACCAAAATTCAACCAGAGTTTTGGTAAATCTAACAAATCAGGACCCAAGAAAATCTGGGTACCTAAGGATAAAATAATACATGTTGCAGATATCTTTAGCAGCAAATCAGAAACACCAGTCATGGTACCTGGACTCTGGCTGCTCACGACACATGACGGGAAGAAGGCATATGTTCCAAAGCCTGGAACTTAAGCCTGGAGGCCACGTTGGCTTTGGAGGCAATCAGAGGGGAAAGATAATTGGCTCTGGAACTGTAGGTAATGGAAATCTTCCCTCTATTAATAATGTTCTGCTAGTAGATGGATTAATGCATAATCTGTTATCCATAAGTCAATTAAGTGATAACGGTTATGATATAATCTTTAATCAAAAATCATGTAAAGCTGTTAGTCAGAAAGATGGGACTATCCTGTTTAATGGAAAGAGGAAAAACAACATCTATAAAATCAAATTTTCTGAACTGAAAAGTCAGAATGTAAAGTGTCTTCTGTCTGTTAACAACGAGTAGTGGATCTGGCACAGAAGATTGGGGCATGTTAGTATGAGAAGAATATCTCAAATTAACAAACTCAATCTGGTCAGAGGACTTCCTAATTTGAAGTTCAATTCAGATGCTCTGTGTGAAGCATGTCAGAAAGGTAAGTTTGCAAAACCTTCTTTCAAATCTAAAAATGTTGTTTCTACCTCTAAGCCATTAAAACTTCTGCACATTGACTTATTTGGACCAGTTAAAACTACTTCAGTCAGTGGCAAGAAGTATGGGTTAGTAATCGTAGATGACTATAGCAGATGGACATGGGTAAAGTTCTTAAGACACAAGGACGAGTCACACTCTGTGTTTGTTACCTTCTGTAACCAAGTTCAGAATGAAAAGGATCTTAGAATCGTTAAAGTCAGAAGTGATCATGGTGGAGAGTTTGAAAACAAAGATTTTGAGTCATTCTTTAATGACAGAGGCATTCTGCATGATTTCTCTTGTCCTAGAACTCCCCAACAAAATGGAGTTGTAGAATGAAAGAACAGAACATTGCAAGAAATAGCCAGAACCATGATCAATGAGATAAACGTTGCTAAGATCTTCTGGGCAGAGGCAATAAACACAGCGTGCTACATTCAGAATAGAATCTCAATAAGACCTATTCTGGAAAAGACTCCATATGAATTGTGGAAGAACAGAAAGCCCAACATTTCATATTTTCATCCATTTGGATGTACTTGTTTTATATTAAATACAAAAAATTATTTGAACAAGTTTGACTCTAAAGCACAGAAGTGTATTATGTTAGGATACTCTGAACGCTCAAGAGGGTACAGAGTATACAATACATAAACACAGATTGTGGAAGAATCAATCAGTGTTTGTTTTGATGATAAGCTTGACTCTGAAAAGTCAAAGCAGAATGAAGTTTTTGCAGGTGTGGAAATTGAATTTACAGGTTCTGAAAACAAGTCATCAGAAGCTCTCAACACAGGCACTCCTTCAACATCTGAAAGGAGCACTGCTAGCAATCCTACAACAGCTGCTGATCAACCTCAGAAGAGATTACCCAGAAGCAGTTTGGATCATCCAGAAGAAACTATCCTAGGAAGAAAGGAAGATCCAATCAGAACAAGAGCAAGCTTCAGAAACTCTGAAGAAACCCTCATGGGACTTGTGTCTCTGATTGAACCTTCTTCTATTGATGAAGCACTTCTGGATAACGACTGGATTCTAGCAATGCAAGAAGAGCTGAATCAATTCACCAGAAATGACGTATGGGATCTTGTTCCCAGACCTAAAGGATTCAACGTCATTGGAACTAGACGGGTGTTCAGAAACAAGCTTAATGAACAAGGTAAAGTCATCAGAAACAAAGCACGACTGGTAGCACAAGGTTATAGTTAGCAATAGGGGATAGACTATACAGAAACCTTTGCTCCAGTCGCCAGGTTAGAATCTATCAGACTTTTAATTTCATTTGCTGTTAATAGAGGCATCACTCTGTATCAGATGGATGTCAAGAGTGAATTCTTAAATGGTTATATAGAAGAAGAGGTTTATGTGCACCAACCCCCTGGT
This sequence comes from Vicia faba, assembly GCA_948472305.1. NCBI lineage: Eukaryota > Viridiplantae > Streptophyta > Magnoliopsida > Fabales > Fabaceae > Vicia > Vicia faba. The sequence continues at coordinate 9,439 of CATIWC010001993.1, read as the reverse complement.
TTTGAAAATACAAAACATCCATAACATGTTTTCAAACTAAAGAAGTCACTATATAGTCTGAAACAAGCTCCCAGAGCTTGGTATGAAAGACTAAGTAACTTTCTGTTAGAAAATGAATTCACCAGAGGGAAGGTGGACACTACCTTATTCTGTAAGTCAGTTAAGAATGACATCTTAGTCTGTCAAATTTATGTTGATGATATTATTTTTGGATCTACTAATCCTTCTCTTGGAAGAAAATTTGCTAAGTGTATGCAGGCAGAATTTGAGATGAGCCTCATGGGGGAACTGAAATTCTTTCTAGGAATTCAGATCAATCAAACTCCAGAGGGAACTTACATTCATCAGAGCAAATATGTCAGAGATCTTCTGAAGAAATTTGACCTCTCAGAATGTAAGCCATCAAAGATTCCAATGCATCCCACGTGCATTTTGGAAAGAGAAGAGGTAAGCAAAAAGGTAGAACAGAAGGTCTACAGAGGTATGATTGGTTCTCTCCTTTATCTGACAGCTTCAAGACCTGATATCTTATTCAGCGTATGTATTTGTGCTAGATTCCAATCAGATCCTAGAGAATCTCACTTAACAGCTGTTAAGCGAATTTTCAAGTATCTGAAAGGTACTACTAATCTGGGTTTGTTTTATAGAAAATCTAGTGATTACAGCTTAGTAGGCTACTGTGATGCTGACTTTGCTGGAGACAGAGTAGAGCGTAAAAGTACTTCTGGAAGCTGCCAGTTTCTGGGAGAAAATCTGATCTCTTGGTCCAGCAAAAGGCAATCCACAATTGCGCTATCAACAGCAGAAGCTGAGTACATAGCAGCAGCAGGATGTAGCACACAAATGCTCTGGATGAAAAGTCAGCTTGAAGACTTCCAGATTTTTGAGAGTAACATCCCTATACTCTGTGACAATACTTCTGCTATTTGCTTAAGTAAGAATCCTATTTTACATTCTAGGGCTAAGCATATAGAAATAAAACATCATTTCATTAGGGACTATATTCAGAAAGGAATTTTGAATTTTGAATTTATTGATACAGACCATCAATGGGCTGATATCTTCACTAAACCCCTTTCTGAAGATAGGTTCAATTTCATTCTGAAACATCTCAGCATGAAAATCTGCCCAGAGTGAAAATGCTTTAATTCTATATATTTATCTTCATAATGTATTTGTTTTACTGTGAACTTCTGATCAATCTCTTTTCAGAAAGAAAGAACATGCAGATTGTATCAGATGCTAGTCTTAAAGATCTGAGCGTTTCAGCTCAAGGATAGACGTGCTGATCACTAAATCAAACAAGTGTCATCCAATCATCAGCAAATCTCTGAAGCAGAACACGCATGCACGCTTCTGAGAAGGCAAAACACTGATTGGGTGCATTGAGACACATGTCTGGTAACCGTTTCAAGTATCTTTCTCAAATCCCCCAAAATCAGCAAGCATTAAATGAAAGTAATCATGTTTTAAAAACGTAATCATAATTTTATTGAAACCGTTTACACTTTCAAAAAGTATTTTGAAATCTATTTAAGCACGTTAACTTCTCACATTAATCCTTCACCGTTTCTCATAATCTCTCAAATATTTTCTGCATTTTCTTTGTGTTCATCTCTTTCAAACTTAAATCCATTTTCTCAGTTTTCTCAGAAAAACCCTAAGTGTGAACATGGCAACCTCCAGCAGTGCTTCTGCAGGTTCTCAGAAGAAAGATTCCTCTAAACAGTACCAAGTTCCATTCAGAACACTCCTTACACCAGTGAAGAATCTAGAAGTGTTGTCTGAACTGATTATTGACTTTGGCAGTCTGAAAGAGAATGGCTTTGACTTGACAGAAGAAGTTAGGGCACAGAAATGGGAAAGATATTTTGACAGGTTGGTTGGACCAACGTTCCCAGTTTTAGTCAAGGAGTTCTGGATTCATGCGTCCTCTTCAACGCATCAAGTCACCTCCTACATAATGGGAAAGAAGATTGTGATCACTGAGGATCACATAGCAAAACTGATTGGTTACAGTGGCGGTGGCGTCCGCTGTATTGATATGGCTGAAAGATGCTCTGACGTTGGTGTCATAGCAGAACAGATTTTCACCCTTGGGGTGCCCAGCAGCAAAATCAGAGACCTAAAGGATCACCACAGAGTTTGGGCGAAGATCATTCTGGGGTGCTTTAATCATAGGAAGCCAACAAGTTCCCCTGATTATATAAATATAGATCAGCAGTTTCTGATCTACTTTATTAATCAGAAGGTAAAAATCAACTTGGCTCATCTTCTGTTTAATCACCTCAGAACAAGCGTCAAGGAAACCAGGGAAGAAGAAAGAACAAAGAGGGATTGGATACCCTTTGGAAGGTTAATATCAGATATTCTGACTGAGAATAGGCTGATAGAGCACCTTATAGAAGCTCAAGAGTTAAGCACCATTGAACCAACTGTTGGCAAGCCTCTGAACGCGAAGAATCTGAAGAAAATGAAACTGATAAAGAATATCAGAAAGGAGCCCAGCGTTACTCCTATTGCTGACATCACCAGCAGAAGAGTCCCACTGAGCGACTTTCCGTTATTTTCTGAGATAGAATCTAAACCAGTGGTGGTTCTCAGATACTTGGACGCGTGCAAGGCTGATGGTACAGATCCCAAGCTGAATATCAAAGATCTGCACCAACAACAACCAGAAGTTTCTCTGAAGAAGACGAAGAAAAGGAAGGCCACTTCAGAAGGATCATCCCAGCAGACTCCCAAGAAAAGAGGTAATTTATCTGCTGCTTTTGTTTTAAATTCTTCTGCTATTCCAACATCAATCCCAACTCCAGCTTCTCATGAAATCCCAATCCCCATACCAACTATAGATGAAACCGAACCAGAAGATGACCCTTCTGAGGCACTGACTCTCAGAAGACCCCGCACCAAACATCCTAAACCAACAACTTCAACAACATCAGAACTTGACAAAGTTCTGTCTGACATTGATCAACGTGTTTCTGATCACCTCTCAGATAATCCAAACACTGAACCACAAATTGCCCACTCTCCTCAACCAAAACAACCTCTCTCACCCATACCAGAAGAACCACAAATCCCACAACAACCAGAAATTCCACCTCCTTCTCCACAACCAGCAATTCCTCCTCCCTCTCCTCAACCAGAAATTCATCCACCATCACCTCAACCATCACCTCCTCCATCACCTCCTCAACCTGAGTTTCATCATTCTGAAACTCCATCTCTTGAACCACATTCTCCTCAATCCTCTGAGGCACAACCTCTGGCAATTCAACTGCCATATGGAACAACTGTAACCATGGCCCAGCTGCCATCCTCTCCAGAAACTACCCCTCCAAATACTCCAAAAACCACACACAGTCCAATTATTATTTCTGACTCTCCCACTCCATCTCCCAAACAAACTACAGATGACCCCAGCAGGACCTTCATCGATTTAACAATCCTTGACCGTCTTGTTGATCTCAAAAATAAAATAGCCATTCCAAAACCAAAACAGCCAGATGTTGGCTCTGGCATTGTGAATTTTGAAACAGGTTTGCAGTAGTGGATTGCTTCTCTGAAGCAAGTCTGTCCTGGAATAATTGACCCTGCTGCCTCAGACCAGCTCTGGTCACGTTTCAGAATATGGGTACGTGTTGAAGCCCTCAAGTTGCAGGATATCAACTATGAGCAGGCACAACAGAACTTCAGTAAGCTGCTGAAGGAAGTTGAAAGTCAGCTGCCACAGGAAGACGTGCTCCTTCTGGATAGTGAGCCATGGTCTGAGAAGCGTCCAGCTTCAAAAGTGCAGCCAGAAGAAGATCAGACAATTCAAGCTGAAGCCAGTCAAGCTGAAGATGTTGCAGAAAGCTCTCAGAAGCTCCCTGCTTCTGATGTTTCTCAAGCTGCCTTGGACAGGCAGACTCTGGAAGAGCTGAAGCTGAATGATATTCGTCTGCAGCAAAGAATGGATGAAAATGATCAGAAGATGAAGGAAAGGATGGATGTGCAGGACAGCAAGATAGATACAGTAGTCAGCATGGTGCACAAGCAGACTGAAACTGCTGATCAGATTAAGGCAATGCTGGAGACTCTGTTCACACGCTTTCCTCCCCAACCTTAGTTTTTCATTCATGATATTTTTAATGTCTTTCTTTGCATATCTTTTGTACTGTTTTGTCTGGCTCTGAATATTTTAATATAACAAGTTTTTCTGCTCTAATCGTTTTAGCACATCACTTACACTTTTTGATTGCTGACAAAAAGGGGGAGAACAAGAATGATATTTTTCAATAACGGATTACTGAGACAAAAAAGTCTCAAACATTCTAACTCTGATATACTTGAACGTTTTCTGTTTTTGCATAAGTCTACAGGTACAAAAATGCTCTCTGATACACTGAAGCCCAAAGCCCTGATACTCTGATCCAAAGCAAAGCTCTGATAAAGCTCTGATATTCTGATCTGAAGTTCTGATGTTCAAGAATTCAATAAAGATCTGATCCTGAAGAACTCTTGGAATTAAAAAGGGAAGTAATAAATTCAGGGGGAGTATCTCCGATCCTATCTCTGATATCTCTTTATCCCTTATCTTTGATAACTTCCTATTTAATTCTGATGCAACTTATCATTTAGTTATCTCTCATACTTTTCACGCTATTTTCAAATTAAAAAATATCTAGTTTTTGTCATCATCAAAAAGGGGGAGATTGTTAGAACAAAGTTTGAATCCACTACCCTAAGTTTAAGTTTTGATGATAACAAAATGAAAAGATATATTAAGTATGTGATTCATGTAAGAACTATTTGCTACCTAAAATATTACTTTCTATTTTGCAGAAACTCTGATAGGCATCAGCAAGAGTACATCATAATCAACATCAGAATATTGAATATCAACATCAGAAGATGTTATATCAAATACCAAGATCAGAAGAACAACTCACGCTTATGCTGAAGCTTGATGAACAGAACTGCGCTCAACACTCTGAACTCTGATAAAGACAACAACAGTTCATCAACACTTAAGCAGCGTCAGAATGAGCCAAAGCCAGAACATGCTTTAGTAGTAACAGCACTGTGCATTCAAGACGAGTTATTACCAACGGCATCATTCCAGACAAGATCTGCTTAATAAGGAAAGATTGTTATTGGCATTGAATCAAGATTATTGCTCCAACGTTCACCAATCTCAATGCTATATAAACAAGTCAATGAAGATTTAATTGGCTAATGCTCTACATCAATTCACACGCCCAAAAGCTAATCATCATCTTCCTTCTCTCAGTTTGCTAAAAGCTCCAAAATTACTTACTCAATTATTTTAGCAATCTAGTTTCCATAAGCTTAAGTTGTGTAGTATCACAGTTGTGATAAACAGTTTTGTAGAAAACATTCACACACCTAGATTTCAATTCTTTATAAGAAAGTGATTCCTTGACAAACCGGTTTGTGGTTTGCATCAAGAAGGCTTTAGCAGTTGTTAAAGCAGATTGTAATATTCAGTTGAATATAGTGGATTAAGACCTCGTTGGAGAGAGGCGAAATCACCTTGATGGGTGGACTGTAGTAGTTTGAGATCAAACGAACCAGGATAAAAATATCGTGTTCATTGCATTGATTTTCAGTTTTACAATTCAACCCCCCTTCTTGTGTTTTTCACTTCTTCACAGACCAGTGGACATTCCAAAATGAAATTGATATGTAAGAAGGTTTATATATTATTGGCGTTACTTCCATTTTAATAGATGTATTAAATTGTACGCTTGATTGATGGGATGTCGCATTGTGGTACTAGTGTTGTGTGTCAATGTTTTTGATATTGCGATTATGTTGAGGTGCTTATGAAGACATTGAGGTGTAATGAGGTGATAAATCATGTGTCCTAGGGTGATTGGAAAAGGAGTAAAATGAAATTTGTGTGTTCATAACTCGGTAGCAAGGCATCTTGTTGGATTATTGTGGTTGACTACGGGAAATGTTGGTTAGTGTTATTCAAAATGTTGCCAAACATGATGTAGGACCTGGAGAGTGGGATGTGCGAGTCGTATCTAGAGTGGTTCGAATCGGGTAATTTTTTAAGACGAAAATATTTTAAGTGGAGGAGAGTTGTAACACCCTGATTTTTATTAAATTGTTTTTAATAATTAATTACGTGATGTGGTGCATTTGCACACCTTGATGAATGTGTTGTTGTGTGGTTATGCCTTTGATGATAGGTAGTTACCATAGAAATTATAGAAGTTAAGGTATTAAGGGGGTGTATGACTAAAAATGTAGAAACATAAGGGTGGAAAGAGAGGATTATTTAATCAGCATTATTTAAATAAAAATATTAGATTTAATATTATAGTTTATATAATTAAATAATTATTTTAGTAGTAATAGGAAGGAAGGGCATAATGAGAATAATAACATTAGGGGTCCAAGGGTTAGATAAGTAAAAACCAAAGAAAGAGAAGAGTGTTTGTGGTTTTCATCGATCGTAGAATGAGAGAACATAGAAGAAAGATCACATTTGGGGAAAAGAGGCTAGGGTAAGAGAGAACCATCATGAAGATTGAGGAATCTTCGAATTAAGATAATGATGGGGTTTCAGCTTTCTAAAGGGATGATATAATGATGAGTATGTGGGATTTTGGATTGCCATGGTTTTCTTGTATGATCTTGTTCATGATTGTATCTCTTGGGTTTTGGATGATTGATTGTTGTTGTGATAAATTGATGCTTGGGTTGGTGTGAAGTTGGTATGTGTTAATGGTAATGAAAAGCCGGGGTTTGATTTCACAAAGAATTGTAAAATTTTGGTTTTTGAAATTGGGACAAAGAGGTTTTCATACTGTTACTTTTTGAATTCGTAAAAATGTTATACAAAGCAAGCAATCGATTGGAGTGATGGAGCTATCAATTGCACTGTTAAAATTTGTGAAATTTTTCCTCTGGTTCAGTGTGCAATCGATTTTTGTGATGTTGCAATCGATTTCTCAATGCAAAATCTATGAAAAACAGCTTCTATATATATCGTGCAATGGATTGTAATGCTGGTGCAATCGATTGCACATTGCTGAACAATATTTTGTAAACTTTGAAAATTCATAACTTTTTAACTCAGGTGTCCATTTGACACGCCATTCAAACCTACGGAAAACTAATGAAGTGTACTTCCTCATAAAAATGGTTTCAGGTCTTGGAAATGAATTTAATTGGTGGATAATTAAGTGTTTTAGGTGTTAGTGTAGGATGTCGGTGTTTATATTTCTTGTAAAAATTAGGATATTCATAACTCGAGTTGTGAATGTCTGATTGACGCATGGCTCAAATCATTAGAAAGCTGGTTTAACATTATTTAAACTAAAGTTAATTTCAGTACCAGAATTCCAACTATTCGACACGCTAACTTGGGTGTGAAACGTGTCAAGTTATGCTGTTATGTGGAATGCTACAAATGCTTGGCGAATTGTGATACTATTACGTTGCTTCGTTGGATTTATGAAAAATGTTGTTAATGTTTTCTATGTAAATATATATTGTTTTCGATGTTGCTTTGGGCAGGTGAAGGTTACATGTTGATCAGTAGTTGTGAGGTACATAGACCATGTTGACGGTCTTTGTACGGGTTGTTGTATTGTGTTGTGTGGCACACATAATATATGTGCATAATACATTACTATGTGAAATGTTGCAAATGCTTGGTAGTTTTCTTGCTATGTTATTGGTTATTGTGTTTCATGCTTTGGCAGGTGTTTGGTGTATGGTGGCTGTTATCGACAAAGTTCACTGATTATGGTAACAGTCAATGTGCATATTGTTGTTGTTGCATAATTAATGTTGATTGCATAATGATGACAATGTTGTTGTTGGCCTAGTATGGCGTAATATTGAGAACTCATGCTCTATAGTTGCATAATTTTGTTATTGCATGTCAGTGACACATACATATATCATTGACAACCTGATTTTGACTTATGTTGTTGGCCCAAATTTGGCTATATGTTGACAACCCTGATTTGGCTTATGTTGTTAGCTCGGATTTGGCCGTATGTTGACAACTCATATTTGGCTTATATTGTTGGCCTGGATTTGGCCGTATGTTGATAGCCCATATTTGGCTTTACGGAGAGAGTGTATGTCCTGATGGTACCACATGTATTTGTATCAGGGTCAGTCGCAATGCATATTATCGATTTGTTGATGTGATGATGACATTGAGTTGTAGAATTTGTATGCGTTGTATGAAGAATATTGATAATTATATATCTTGGTATGATCCTTGTGAATTGTGGTTAATGGTGAAGAGTATAAAATCTTGCATGATATATCTGTCGCATACTTATTATTATATAACTTATTATATTGTTGTGATATCTCACTATATAATGAGAAATAATTTATATATATAGTTAATAAATAAAATTATATAATAAAGCTTAATATTATTTTTATTCACCATATAAAAAATGTAATATGGTATAATATATGTAAATTTTTTAATATTTTTCTTCTTCTCCATCATCAAATTTTAGGTTACTTCTTCACTAAGAAACTAAGTTAAAAAACAATTAATTAATGACACATATTACATATACATTTATAATAATTAAAATAATATAATGAGGCTCAAAAATATATTTATTCGCCATATTCACCATGTATTATGGTATAATAGATGTAAACAATTTTAATATTTTTCTTCCTCTCCATCACCAAAATTTAAGTTTCTTCATCACTAAGCAAATAGTTAAAAGACTACTAATTAATGACAAATATTATATATATATATATATATATATATATATATATATATATATATATATATATATATATATATATATATATATATATATATATATATATATATATATATATATATATATATATATATATATATATATATATATATATATATATATATATATATATATATATATATATATAATAAGGCTTAATATAGTTTTTATTAACCATATTCACATTGTAACATGGTATAATATATGTAACAATTTTAAATATTTTTCTTCCTCTCCATCATCAAATTTTAGGTTTCTTCATCATTAAGCAAATAAGTTAAAAGACTACTATTTAGTGACAAATTTTTTATATATATAGTTAATAAATAAAATTATATAATAAAGCTTAGTATTTTTTTATTCACCATATTCACATTGTAATATGGTATAATATATGTAACAATTTTAATATTTTTCTTCTTCTCAGTCACCAAATTTTAGGTTTCTTCACAACTAAGCAAATAAGCTAAAAGACTACTAAGTATTGACAATTTTTTTTTACATATAGTTATTAAATAAAATTATACAATAAAAAATAATATTTTTTTTATTCACCATATTCACATTTTAATATGGTATAAGATATATAAATTTTTCAATATTTTTCTTCTTCTCCATCACTAAATTTTAGGTTTCTTCGTCACTAAGCAAATAAGTTAAAAGAC